>CM040978.1:23845349-23861135 GCA_022985145.1 Pangasius djambal
TCAGTCCAAAGAATCTTATTCCAGAACATGGGAGGCTTTTTTTTAGATGTTTTCTGGCAAAGTCTAATCTGGCTTTCCTGTTCTTGAATGTTACCAGTGGTTTGCACCTTGTTGTAAACCCTCTGTATTTACATTCATGAAGGCGTCTCTTGATTGTAGATTTTGACAATGATACGCCTACCTCCTCCAGAGTATTCTTGACTTCTTTTGATGTTGTGAAGGGGTTTTTCTTCACCAAAGAAAGGATTCTGCGATCATCCACTTTAGTTGTCTTCCGTGGTCTTCCAGGCCTTTCGATGTTGTTGAGCTCACCAGTGCTTTCTTTCTTTTTAAGAATGTACCCAACTGTTGATTTGGCCACACCTAAGGTTTTTGCTATCTCTCTTATAGATTTATGTTGTTTTTTCAGCCTAATGATGACCTCCTTCACTTGCATTGAGATCTCCTTGGACTTCTTATTGGTAGCTCCAGTTGAACAGCTGCCAAATGCCACCTCAATACCTGATATCAACTCCAGACCTTTTATCTGCTTCATTTGTCTTGAAGTAACGAGGGAATTAACCACACCTGGTCAATTAACTTCTTGTCAGTCAACTGTCCAAATACCTTTGATCCCCTTAAAATGGAAGTACTTTGCTTAAAATGGCTGTAATTCCTAAATGGTAAATGCCATATGTTTGTGGAGCCTCTTAAAATAAAGCTGAAAGTCTACACTTTGATCACATCTTGATTGTTTTATTTCCAATCCATTGTGGTGGTGTATAAAGGCAAAATCACAAAAACTCCATCACTGTCGAAATACTTCTGGACCTGACTATATATATGGGTTATATGGTTACCATAATTTTTTCTCATGCCATTGCACCCCTAGTTAAATGTGTTAGTGTTATTCAAAGGCCTCTTATAGCAATTCCAAAACCTGACTTCTGATTTATTGTTTATTTATTATTTACTTATTAGTTGAAATTCTATTAAAATATTGATAATAGCCCATGTAACCTCATGATCATGCTGACTTGTCATGCATTCTCCTCAGCAAACCCAACTATGATGAGAACGCAGATCCTGGAGAGGGGCTGATGAATATGCTGAAGAAGATCTACTCAGAGGGTGATGACGAAATGAAGCGCACTATCAACAAGGCATGGGCAGAGTCACAGGAGAAGAAAGCCAGAGGAGATGAATTTGACTTTTGAGTCTATCCTGGCTACGACTGAACTACAGTTTCTCACCTACATGCCATTCCTGTATAATTGCCTTTTATTTAACACTCTTTCTTTTTTGACAGTCACTACGGCTGAAAATTCTTATTAGGACACAAGTCTATAAATTTGTTTGACTTTTCTGCAGTTGTTATTTCCCCAAGAGTGTCAGAAAAACCTAAAATGCTGCGCACTTGATTTGGTTTTCAAGATTGTATACTGATAATGGAAAATAAAATGTCGATAAAGAAAATTCTGTTTTCATGTGTCCAGTGGCTGTTCACCCTTGAGCATAGGCATAACTTGTTCTGGGGTTGTGTTCCCACTTCTTTTTGAAAGTATGGTACATTAAAAATGTCATATGTAACAGGTTGTTTGTTTGCTTCTCAGGGTAAGTGTCAGGCCAGTTTACTCAGCCTGTGGGATCCCGCTCTTTTTTTTTTTTTTTTTTTTTTTTTAATTCCAAGTGCCCAGTGAAGATGATGTGTAGGTAATGTAAAAAATGTCAACTAATTTTTAAAGACTTACAACCATCTTTCCATGTTTACCTTATGTGCTCATAAATATTTGTGGATATAAAAACAATTATATGTTCTCCACAGACTGCTGAAAATTATTTCAGTGTAGGCCTGGTGTTTTATTGCACTATAAAAATAAATAAATAAATAAAAAACTTTACTTAAAAATATAGTGCATCATTTTTGCAAGCCAATTTTTAAGCATATTAAAAAACCTTACTACTAAAAAAAACCTTAGTTTGCAATGCCCAAATTTATGACTTTCCCCACCAAAGTTTTTACTTAAAATATTGTCACGTCAACAAATAAATTAAAGTTTTTTAAACCTAAAAATTTAGGTTTACCCCATTATGCATTTTAAGCTCATGAAGATAAATTATTTTAAGTGTGATAAACTTCAAAATCTACATAATTTTCCTTTACTTCTAATTAACTTTAAATTAAAATGACTTGAAACTTAAGACATCTGGTGAATATCAAATGTTTTTATTGTTATCCTTTCATCATAAGATCTACACAGACAGTGTTGTTGGTGATAAGAAATACATCAAAGCATAAGAAAAAAAAAAAGGTTCTGTTCAAATTACTGTGTAGCAATTAACATTAAGCCTCAACTTTATAATGCGTGTCTGTACCAGTCATTTATGTGTGTTAACAGTTTGGTATTAACAGTATTGGTATCTGTGTATGTATTAACAGTTTGGTATCCATGGATAAAGTGCATTGAGTTTGTTATATGTATGTTACATGGGTTGTGTGTGTATTTTGGTATGTTTTTATATGTTGTCTTTATAGGTGTTGTGTGCTATATTCTAGTGTTAAACTGGCAAAAACTGTGACAAAACCTGTGGCTGGAAATAAACATCACAGCAGCCCAGCCAACTTCTGAACAGGCAAATGTGTATGAGAGAGATATATACAATTAACAACAATAAGCATCATCTTGGCTGAAATGTGTGTGTAAGATTGGGGCTAGTACGTTTGTGTGTGCGCATCACAATGTGCCTGTGCATAGAGTGTTTATGTTTTTTATGCAATCTATGTGGTGCTGTATGCGTGTATGCTAGCATATGTGTGTGTTTGTGGGCTTTGTAATGGTCTGTGCTATGGCATTTAGTATGCTTTTGCAATATTAATGTCAGGAAATATGCATCAAAGCAATAACCAGCTACCACAAGCATCAACTTAACTTTCCATGAGAATCTTTCCTAACTTTAACTGAACAACTTGTTCTTCAAAGATACAATCTTGATGAAAGTTTTTCACTGTCTAGCTCAAGCAGAATTTTCTGGAAAAATTCAAATGTATACCTAAGTGTTTTGGGGTAACTCAGATTCACAGCATACATCAGGCCAAATAGGGCAACACAGGCCTCTACAACACCTGGCAATCCTGACAGCACCTGAACACCTTCCAAGACTATTCCTGCCTCTAAAGGACTGCCATCCACAGAGCCCCCTTCAGTGGCAATCTTCAGTGTGCTGTGCGAGGTCATCTTGGCTAATTTCACCATGGATGTCCTGAAACAAAACAATGGAATAATAAATGTATATGGTCCTGTTTGTACACCTGTATGTATTAACACTAAATACATACACACTATTGATCAATGGAGCTATGCTGACAGACTGTTAGGCTAAAGCTAAAACACCACTGATCATTGAGCAACGTCTTGTAACTTCACAGATAAAATTAAGAGAAAATGTATTCCTTTATTATCTTTGTTGCCTGTGGACAAGGAGGAGTATGCAAAAATTCCTCCACATTGGTGTGAAAATAAATACATACAGGAAGCATTTGTTTGCATTTGGGTGTAACCAGTTATTGACACAAAGGGGGCAATCACATTTTCACTGGGTGCTACATAACATGAAGGGTCACATTTATGTACGCGTAAGTTTTGGTTGAATCTGATGATAGTTTTTTGTTTTTTTTTTAAAGAGCAAAATTACTTAAAATCAGAAAGGGTTAAACATTTTCACAGGACTGTAGCACTGTAAAAACCATGTTTACTAACCTTGCAATGTGCAGTGAGATGCTCAGCATTTTCAGAGAGGTACACAATCAAGCAGCATATCACTACCTTGCCAGCAGACAACCAAAAGGCTTGTCAATGACAAAATGACAGTATGCACTACACATCAGACTGAACACCCGTAGCTTAATAGCTGAAAAGAGGTATGTAGGATTTCCAGCAAATGATACCTGGTCCAGCAATTTCATAAAATTACGGATTTTGCACCCAGCACTTCCTCCCTTTGTGCGAAACAAACAGAGGAGCTTCTCCGTGTCCAAATTTCCTATAAATGTTGACTCCAGATTGACAGCGGTCAATCTTTTGAATTCTTCTTTGATCTTCAAAGAAAGACAGAACTAACAATGTCAACTCCAATTTCTGATCCATGATGAATTTACAATGATGTTGACAAATATACCAATACCACATATCAGTCAATTTCCATTACTAACTAAATCTGCTAACAGCAAAAGGACATTCAAGTGCAGGAATGAAATACAAAATCCCTCTGCACAATATAAAACCATCGACAAGATACCTCAGTGCTATGAAACAGTGCAGGCCATCTTTTCACCAGCTGCTCTATGGCTATTTCCTTCCTCTGACTTGAAAAAGTTCTACTTGCTGGTGGGATACACACAATGCTGGAACATTTTCTTAACTAGTGTGTCAGCAATCTGAGATTTCACAGTGTGATCGTTGAGAAGAACTCCATTTAAACTTCAGAGTCACCTCTGTATCAAAATGAAATTGAGGAATTTCAAAACAAGATGGCCAATGTTGTGATCGCAGACCAGGACTCTCTGGGGAGGAAAGCAACTCGGTGTCATCTGATGATCTAAACGAAACTGACAAGGTATCTGACGAGGCATCTGACAAGGCATCTGATGGTGGTAAAATGCTCTCAACCATAGTTAGAGTCACAAACGCAGGCTCGACATAAACCACTTTAATCTTATCTTTGTCATTAGGATCTGTTGGTGGAGTCAAAGAGAAAAAAATCCCCAAACTCCTTATCTTATAATGCAGAGCAAAATTTCCAGTTAACTAAAGTGTCTCTCTGTGGCGCTTCAGGATAACCATACATATGAATGTTGTGAATGTGCCTGAATGAATTTGTATGCTGTACCACACATTTAAAAAAAAAAAAAAAACCTGTGTTTTCCCTCAAAAGGCATCGTCCACATACCTACAATGGGACGAAAGGACTTTATCAACTCTGGATAATGCTCAAGAAAATGATGCTTTGGTGTCAATTTCTCCATTGGAAAAATATCCAAAACTCGATGTCTGTGCTCAGAACTTTTGGTGCCTAAGTAGCAAATTGTTTCTTGTGTATGGACTGGAGCAACTGCTAGCTCAACAATTTCTTTCAGGTCCTACCTCTATGCTCTATTTCTTGTAATGTTCCTACTTCTATCCAAGTCAGATGTCACAAACAGATTTTTTGTTCTTAATTCTTCCTTAACAAAGAAGCTACCTTGATCAGATAGAAGTGAGAGAGATTAAGTCTTAAAAAGCTGGGTCTGTCTCAAAGCTGAGCATTTTTCTAAGGCAAAGTATCAGACTTTCTCAAAAGTTCTCCACCGATCAGACCCAGTGGTCTCCAACACGGTGCCCGCATGGAGCCTGTGAGTGTCCCATGAAGCATATTCTATAAATAACCTTCATTTACTGTCATTTATTTTTGAAATAACAGTTGCGTTAAATTATTAAAAACTTCGACTTGAAATGAGCTAACAACAGTTTTGCAGTTATGTTAATAAATAAATAAATAAATAAATAAATAATCACGCACAAACCAACAGTATTTCTGTGCAGGCAGGCAGGCAGGCAGCTCGCAGCAGAAGGGGGAGGTAGCGCTGAAGTGTAGCACAGGGAGCTGCTCGGGAACAATCACCGCGGCCCCAGACAACACTGCTGCTCTGCACCGCCTACGCCTTCATCCACCACTTGTTCCCGACGATTTTACGAGAACTGTTATGACTGATAATGATTGCTTTATTGTAGCTTGTTTATTAATGATCAGTAAATAACAGAGGCAATGGTGCTTTACTTTGTTTACTCTTACGCACCTAAAGGATTCGGCGCTACAGCTCCTTCAGCCCGCTCAGACTCCTGAGCTAATTAGCCTCACAGGCCCAATATACTGTAGTTTTGCTAGCCGTAGTATACTGAAAATGTAGCTTCTTTAAGTGAATAAAAACTTGAATACACAATACACACACACACACACACACAAAAAAAAAAACTCTACTGATTTAACACCATGTTAGAAGTTACTTACCTCTGAAATAGCTTTTTACAAAAAGCTTCTCTCGATTCAGTTACGTGTTACATCACGTGGTGTCTCAGAGGCTCTTAGAAAATTAGGTAGAGTTTACTAAATTCCAGATTAACGTCGAACCCAGAATTATTTGTTGACTTTCTTTATTATTGTGAGAAGAGTTAAAACTCAGTATATTGTGCCGAAAATATAGCTTCAAATTAAGTAAATTTAATGTTTATTTTAATGAGAAATATTTGTTGAAGGCAGGAATAATTTTTTTCAGTGTGATCAAGAACGATTTTTTTACTCTTTTCAAATTACCCAAGAGTGTGTATGTTGGATAAACAGCAGTGATTGCAGTTTGACAAATTCGACCAACTGTTCAAATTCTGAAAATATGAGTTTCAGAAGTGCTGCCAGGCAGAAATGGGAAACTGCGTGCCAACGCAATGTTGAGTAACAGTAGCGCAAAAATAAATCCACCAGGGGGCAGCACATGCTGTTTTTTTTATTTATTTTATTATTAAAAGCATTCCACATGGCATACGTTGATTCATTTATACTCTACGTGCCCGGGCATTTTGAAACAAATTGAAGGGTTTACTGCCAGGGAAGATGAACGAAATTGAATCGTACAGTAAATAAGACTGGATCGGGCCACACTTCTGAAAGAAGGTGTAAATCTTTTGATTTAGGCGAGGTGACGATGGGAATGAATGAAGATACGGTCTTGATTACAGAAGACGAGACGACGCTGGCTGACACTTTCAAAAAAACATGTTCAAGTATTTAATGGTCGGCCTTTGATATTCATTTGATCCAAACACACCGATCCGTGATTGGATCAATGCGGGTTTCATTCACCATTTCGGTCGTTTTCATTCCGGCTTCCGCTACACTTTGATGGACGTCTGATGGTAACAAATCACGTCATCGTTCTTAACATCGCTCCTCCCGTTAGGCACCGCCCCCTCAGTGACGTCACGGCGGCTTATATACCAGGAGTCGCGTGCTCGGGCGAGTTCCATGAGGAGTTGAAGGTGTAGGGTGGTGGGCTTACGGAGACGTTTTGCGAACCAGGAGATCGCGTCTTAATGAATGGATCCATCTTGTTTCAGCACAGTGCAGCGTCGTTCCTGTCAAATGATGAACCCGGATTTGTTTAAGCCGTCTGCGGAGCGCTCTCCGCCAGCCCTGACGCAAAAACCGAGCCGGAATAAATGTGAACAAACGAAAGTGGAGCTGGCGCAGGTGGTGATCGACCCGAAAACTGGACGATCGTACTCCAAAGGAAAGCTTTTGGGAAAGGTACTTCAGTCTGAATCTATTTCATAACTCCACAGTCTCGTTTTCTTGTCGAAGAGACGGGCTGTGTTCCGGCCCGTGTGTTCTTGAATGCCTTTAATCTGTTTGGCTTTATCCTGAGCTGGATGAATTTATTCCAGGCCGTCTGGCTTTATTCTAGAAAATTAATCTAGTGTACATCTTTATGTTTAGGTGTATTGATGGTCACATATGAATTCACCTGAGGCCAGTGTCTCTTCTCGATCCTACCTGCGGATTGTGTTCAACTGCGATGCGGCTCTTTCCTCATCTTAACTAACCAACACGTTTATTCCTTCGGATGTTTTGTTTCTTTCGGATGTTTAATGTCCCTTAAATCCGATCGCGAACTCTCGTGGTTTAATGCATGACTTCTGCATTGGGGCGTTATGTAAGGCAATAAGGAGCATCTTCCTTTTTACAGATTTTTAGACCATTATCGGCGCTGCGAAAGTGCAGTGTCACCGTCCCTGATTTTAAGTGATCACATGACCATTCATCATGCGCATTTTAAAGCAAAAAAAAAGGTTATTTTCTCCCAGAGCTGATTTATCTTTGACAGACCTACATGTTTTGTTGCAGGGAGGGTTTGCTCGCTGTTATGAGATGACTGATCTTTCCAGCAACAAGATGTATGCCGTGAAAGTGATTCCACAAAGCAGAGTGTCCAAGCCGCACCAGAGAGACAAAGTAAACAAGGATCTGCTGATTTCATCATGTCAGGCTTCATACTGATGAAAATCATTTGTCATGTGTTCATTCTAACCGCTGCCGTGTTGTGCTCCTTAGATAACCAATGAAATTGAGCTGCACAAAACCCTCCAGCACAAACATGTTGTCAAGTTTTCTCATCATTTCGAAGATCAGGACAACATCTACATCTTCCTCGAGCTCTGCAGCAGAAAGGTGAGCTCATTTACCAGTAGTTGTACTATGTTTGGTAATAATACAGGTCTTTGCCAATGATGATGACTGCATTAGGTGATAAAATGAGGTTGACTGTGTGCTTTCCTTGCTGCAGTCCTTGGCACACATTTGGAAAGCACGACACACCCTGACAGACCCTGAAGTACGTTACTACCTCAGGCAAATAATTTCTGGCCTCAAATACCTCCACAACAAAGGAATCCTCCACCGAGACCTCAAACTAGGTACTGCATTTTCAGTTTTCTACATTTCATTGTCTTATGACCCTGTGGACTTGATTTTGCTGTGCTGTGCTTTTGAACTGATGTAGCTGAGCACAAAACCTTTTTTTTTTTTTTTTTTTTTTTTTTTTTTTTTTTTTTTTTTTTTTTTTTTTTTTTTTTTTTTTTTTTTTTTTTTTTTTTTTTTTTTTTTAAATAGGCAATTTCTTTGTGAATGAGAATATGGAATTGAGATTAGGAGACTTTGGGCTGGCAGCAAAGCTGGAGACTGTTGAGCAGAGAAAAAAGTAAGTTATTGTCTTTTTCCTCAAGTGAAATCATAGTTCTGATCAATACCATTATTTTGCAAAGAGGTAATTGACTCTGTTTTGCAGGACTATCTGTGGAACACCAAACTACCTGGCACCAGAAGTATTAAATCGTCAAGGACATGGGACTGAGTCAGATGTTTGGTCACTGGGTTGTGTGATGTAAGTGAATGCTATATTCAGGTTTATTTAATTAAATATCATATCAAACTAAATGCAAAAGTATACAATGGGAAATACTGTCACATTCAGTTTCTTGACTATGTTCTATTTCTCTGATTTGGTCAGGTACACACTTCTGTGTGGGAACCCTCCATTTGAAACATTAGACTTGAAAGAAACATACAAATGCATCAAAGAAGTGAAGTATACACTTCCACTGTCACTCTCTGCAGCAGCACAGAAGTTAATCTCTGCAATTCTGCAAAAGAACCCCAATGATCGCCTTACTCTTGACCAGATTCTGGCTCACGAGTATTTCAGCAAGGTTAGTTTTAGCAGCACATTGTATCTGTTTAATCTTGGATATTTTTGGATAATGTAACCCATCACTGAAGTACATGGTATACTATTAACTCTTCTCCCAGGGCTTCACTCCAGACAAACTTCCTCCCAGCGCATGTGTGATGGTGCCGGAGCTCAACCCACCCAGCCCTGCCAAGAAGTTCTTCACCAAGATGGCCAAGAGCCTCTTTGGCAAGAAGAAATCAAAAGGTAAGGCTTCCCATCACTGAGCTTTTCTTTAAGCTGGGATTTCTTTAAACTGAACCCTTTCAATATCATTATGTGAACTTAATCAGCTGTTTTGTTGACCTTCAGCAGAGAAGAACCCCAGTGAGGACAAGGAGGACATCTCCAAGCTTGTCTCAGGCATGGTTAAGCACTCAATTAGCCGGCAGATCAGCTACAAGACAGTGGGAGTGAATGAGGTATGTGTTAAGAGCCTTAATACTGCTTTGGGTTGGTAAACATTCTGTTATACAATTGTTCAAATGGCTTTAGCCAAATTTCTCTCGCGATACCCTGTGTTGCACTTAATCTGTCTGTCGCAGAGTCTGTCTGGTTGATGATTTATAAAGACACTGTACTTAAGGAGGTATGATGAAAAGCCAGACTGTGCTTTTGTTATGATATCGGCTGACTTGGCAGCAATGCTATATGGGGAGCTTCTGTAGATGAATAACTTGAGTATAAAAGGCTGAGAGAACTCCCATATAATAAATCACATGTGTGTCACAAGGGATAAACAAGGGATTTAATCCTGAACTACAAACTAATTACACATGCCACACCTTTTTCAGAAAAAAATGAAGATTAGAATTGAATAACATACCAGTGCTATGATTGGCTGCTTTTGAAATGAGCTCAGAAAAAGAAACAAAGTTAACAGTCCATTGCTATTTTTGTGATTTCAGTTTGTTTTAGTGTGAAATATAGCTCAGTGATTTGACTTTTGTCTATCTCTCCGCACAGGTTGCATCTCCAGCAGGTCAGTTGGCTGTTTCAGGACCCTTAGACACACCAGCTGAGGACGAGTCCAGAAAGTCAACATCCCGTTCCTTCAAAGGCACAATGGCCAGCAGTACTGATGGTGTGTGTGTATTTGTTAATTTACTTGTGTGGATCTACTTGTGGATGTGCTATTTAGATTTCACCCTGAGGTTTTTATAGTGCTGTATAGTTTGCATTTTCATATGAGCAACACAATAAAGTGACTCCTCTTTTGTTCTCTTATCAGCTATATTAAATTTGTGGTGTACTTTTGTTTCATGATTCTTCACCATTGACCTGTTTCTCTGTGCAGGATGCGAAGACCCACTGACCCCAGCTGCTGTGGCCGAGGCTGCCATGAAGGTCCTCATTAATTGCTTGTCCAACATGCCAGCAGGTTTGTTCAGTTCACACTGTAATAACCAATAGAAGCTTTTTGATAAACATGTGTGTATCACTCAGAATAACGGTCAGAAAATTAATGTTTGGATTCTTTTGGTTCGTCAGCATCTAGGAACAATCCATGTGTCACAAATACTAAACCTTTTGTCTGGGTGACAAAGTGGGTGGACTACTCCAACAAATATGGCTTTGGCTATCAGCTCTCCAATCAGAATGTGGGAGTCCTATTCAATGAAGGCACTCATCTGAGTCTGTGTGACCAGCGAAGGTAAATTTGTGACTACAATTTGGTACTTCACTTAAAACTAGAATAGGTCTGGATATCAGTCAAATCTATAATTGCTTAATTATGGCCTTCACAAATGTATTGAATCAAAGTGGCCAGATCTTGTTTCAGTTTAATTAGGTTATGACCTAGCATTATCACCCTCCACAGGGTAGTTCGTTATTGTTTGACAAACAATAAACACTTCACCTTCCAAGCGGATGCACTACCAGAACAGCTCCAGAGCCAGAAGCACATTGTGGAGCTGATGGCCAACTACATGGAGCAGAATCTCATGGAGGTGAGGAGCTTTTCAGACAACTTTCTGAAATTCATTTCTAGGGCTATTTTTGCTTGAAATCACTTATGGTTACTCTCCTTACACTGTAAGTAAATGAATCCATGAGGCACTGGGCATTAAGCTAAGCTTTGTATCTGTCCCTACAGGGTGGAGATCTGGGTTGTGATGAGCAGCCATCTGCTACTGACTGTCCCCTTCTCCTGCAGTGGATGAAGACCGACCATGCTTTAGTTATGCTTTTTAACAATGGTTCTCTACAGGTTAGCTTTGTTTCTTTTATCCATTTTGATTCTGTTCATATAAGAATCTTCTAGATTAGCATGTAGCCTGATGCATTTCAGGAATCCTTGTAGAAAGAGAGATTGAAACAAGTCTTATTTAGGTGAGGGATGAGAAGTTTTCAACTGGTTAAAGAGCCAAAAATGTAATCCTACTTGATTAACAATTACAATATGTTCTTTTTCTGCTCCCAGGTGAACTTCTACACCGATCACACCAAGGTGATACTGTCCAAGTTGGCAGACACATACTTGTTGACCTATATTAGTCATGAGCGGATCTCCTCCTCATATTCTCTGAAAACACTAAGCGAGCACGGCTGCTCCTCTGAGCTGCGCCACCGACTCCATTATGTGGTGCAGCTGCTGCAGCACTACACCAAAACATAAATGAACCAAAAAAAAAAAAGACTAAAACCTGAAACCACATCTGGAGAAGCTTGCATCTTGCCACAAAAGTTCTCCCAACCTATATTCTGGCCTCCTTGGACTTATGGTGCACTGTTTTGGATTTTGTTTTCTTTTCTATGTCACACTGACACTACCAGCTTGACTTCACAATGTACACAACAAAGTGACAAGGAGATGATGAGAACTTGCGTGACGAGGATGAGGCTTTCTGTTTATCACCTGCCTTCCCCTTTATTTAATAGAGACCTTTATTATTTCGCTTCATGGTACACATCATGCGTGGAAAGCTGGTGATGCTAAACATTTTAAGCAGAGTAATTTAGTTTTAACACTGGTGGGGCTAGTAGTTGAAATCTGCAGCTGGACCGGCTGTAACTCGTGTTGAGGTGTGAAGGGAGAGTAAAGTGCCTTTCTGAGGGATGTCTTCTGGGTTGTGCAATAATGGCCCCTCTGTATCTTATAAGCTTAAATAACAAAAAGGTATCAGAAAGGGCTCATGTGGTGGAGCCTTTATTTTCCTGCTTTCAGTTTGATTTCAATTGTGTCTAAATGGATGGAGGTAAGCACTACAAACACTTGCTATAAGCTTTTTGCCTGGTACAAGATATTAGTCATGTAATATCCTCTATCAGATGAGAGACAAAATGTTTTTCATTTATGCCTCCAACTGTTTACATCGTGACTTCCACCATGTGGCATTGTTCTAAATACTGTGACACTGACTGTAAAATGTTAAATAAGTATTGGTTTTTCTTTTCATCCCACCATTGTGCGTTATCTTTTCAGGCAAATTTTTTTGGCACATGTATTTGTTTATATTTATTTATTTTTTATTTATTTATGTAACTCCATGGTGTTATCACTGTGTAAATGTTCAGTATCACTTTTTTTATGTATTGGTATCTTGGAATCTCGAGGGAGGGTGAATAAAGTTTGTTGAAATGCATATATTTTTTTGAAGGCTGATTTTGTATTGCGTTCAGTGACAGCAACTTATAAATTATAATCAAAGCCATGAATGGGGAAAAATGGCTACTAATTATTAGCTACTAATAGGACAAATGACATCATTAATTATGTCATGTTAATTAAAATGGGCAGTGCCAAAACTATGTATGTACTAATAAACTCCAGAAAAGTTTGCTCACTGCATGTTTTGGATGAAAATCAAGGTCTTTTTTAAGCGCTTCTCACAGGCATGTATGATGCCAGCAGTGACAAGTGAGTGATTTTGAAAGGCAGCCATTGCATAACTGTCTGTGTTTATCAAAAAAAAATATGCAGCAGGCTACCTTCATGTGCTTTTGATCATGTTGACCCATCACCACCTGAGTCACCAGATCATACCCAGGCATATTAACATCTTTCAGCTTCACAAATACTATATCAGCCAACATCTTGGCTCAGCTGGGTGTAGTTTTCAGGATAGCTGCCCAGAGTGGCTTGAAGGATTCACTCAGGTCTTCTCACACTAAAGCAGCGGTCAGGTTTAGTGTGTGTTCTCCAGATGGACAGCCTGGCTGGGCTGGTGCGATGGCAAGCCAGAGAAACTAAACCTTCCTCTCTGAAGCCACCTGGCTTAGGAAAGTTGCTTGGCTGTGGAATCCTACCAAAAGAGGCAAGGTTGGGCCCTTCTTAGAGTTCTGGGCTACAAAGGCTCATGATAGTCTGGAGCTGCAGATGTTAGAATCATTCTTTCAGATGTAGTGGAGGAGGACACAATCCTGATTCTGAAACCAAGTTTTTTAGTGCCTCCTGAGACTGGGGTAGTGGCTGCATAGTCATGACCAAGCAGCCAAAAGTCAATACCTACTGTGAAGTTGCAAACTGTACAGTATATGCCCACACTCCGTTTTCAAACTGTTTATAAATATTCCATTTTATACAATTCAACCTTAATTTTTGCTAACCTTTATGTTGTTTCCAGCCACATGTTATGTGAATTCAGTTGATGAAAACCAAGATGAAAAATGTTTGTCAATGAATTTTTCTCCATGATCAAAACTATACAAAATAAAAATAATTCATACTTCTGATCAAAATATATGGCAAAATGCAATGGCATTTTCCTCAATGAATAAAAATGAGGCAAAAATGTAAGGCACAGGCGATTACACAAAGAAAATCTCATTGTGCACTACATGCTTGGGCATGCTGCTTGAGGTGGGGCGAGAGGACTGCTAGATAGATTCCAGACCTGTTTTCTTTGATTCACCTATTTTTGCTAATGTTAAAGGTTCATAGTCTGAAGAAAGATGATGTGATACTCCTTGCTTGTTTGGTAATGCTAGTAACCGTTTCTACTACAGTGACAAGCCTGCTGTTATAGGGAAATAAATATTATCCATAAATATTAAATAAATATCTCTTCAGATACAACATATCAATGATTATACATTTTAAAATATTTAAAAACCTGCCCATTGCACCCATATCTTCCTCAAACTATTGTCACAAACTATTGCCACAAAGTTGGACGCACAGCATTTGTATAGTATGCTCCAAAATCTAATAAAAAGCCTTCTCAGAAGAATGTAGGATATTATAACAGCAAAGGGGAACTAAACCTGGAATGGGATGTTCACATAACATATATGTGTATTATGGTCAGGTGTCCTTTATGGGTATTAATTATCAGTCTTAGATTATGTAGATTGTCCACCATACAAGTTCCTGTGAATGCGCTGCTACTATAGGAACAATAATGTATTATAATGAGTGCATTCATTTAATATCATTTGAATTATTGACTAACAATTGTATGACTAACATACAGTCAGGTCCAGAAGTATTTGGACAATGACAGAGTTTTTGTGATTTTGCCTTTATACACCACCACAATGGATTTGAAATAAAACAATCAAGATGTGATCGAAGTGTAGACTTTCAGCTTTATTTTAAGAGGTTCTACAAAAATATGGCATTTACCATTTAGGAATTACAGCCATTTTCAGCAAAGTACCTCCATTTTCAGGGGCTCAAAGGTATTTGGACAAAGTGACCTAATTGTAAATATAACCATAATTTTAATACTTGGATGAAAATCCTTTGCAGTCAATGACTGCCTGAAGTCTGGAGCCCATGTTCTCAAACTCAAATTCTGAGTTTCCTCCCTGGAGATGCTTTGCCAGGCCTTCACTGCAGCCACCTTCAGTTGCTGCTTGTTCGTGGGTCTTTCTGCCTTCAGTCTTGTCTTCAGTAAGTGAAAAGCAGCTCTATTGGGTTGAGATCAGGTGACTGACTTGGCCATTGAAGAATATTAAATTTTTTTGGCTTCAAAAAGTCTTGAGTTGCTTTCGGAGTATGTTTAGGGTCATTACCCACCTGCACTGTGAAGCAGCGTCCTATTGGTTTTGTAGCATTTGGCTGAATGTGAGCAGAGAGTATAGCCCTATACACCTCAGAATTCATCTTGCTGCTTCTGTCAGCAGTCACATCATCATTGGCAGCCATACATGCCCATGCCATAACACTGCCTCCATCATGTTTGACACATGATGTGGTATACTTTGGATCATGAGCTGTTCCTTTCTTTCACCATACTTTTCTCTTCCCATCATTCTGGTACAAGTTAATCTTGGTTTCATCAGTCCAAAGAATCTTATTCCAGAACATGGGAAGCTTTTTTTAGATATTTTCTGGCAAAGTCTAATTTGGCTTTCCTGTTCTTGAATGTTACCAGTGGTTTGCACCTTGTTGTAAACCCTCTGTATTTACATTCATGAAGGCGTCTCTTGATTGTAGATTTTGACAATGATACGCCTACCTTCTCCAGAGTATTCTTGACTTCTGTTGATGTTGTGAAGGGGTTTTTCTTCACCAAGGAAAGGATTCTGTGATCATCCACTTTAGT
>CM040978.1:23867109-23884023 GCA_022985145.1 Pangasius djambal
TTCCTTGCCACCGTCGCCACTGGCTTGCTCATTAGGGATAAATTCACAGTGATAAATTCAAATATTTACAATATATTTTTTGTGAATCCATTTATTTCTGTAAAGCTGCTTTGTGACAATGTCCATTGTTAAAAGTGCTATACAAATAAAATTGAATTGAATTGAATCAACTGATAAAAATCAAATGACAACTGACTTTATGACTCTATATGATTTTATGTGTAGTCCTGCTATGCCAGAATCTCATGATTAGAAAAATTTAAGGTCATGATATGGCCATGATAGATTTATGCATATGTTTGACATGTCAGGTCATTACATCATTACCATACCAGAAGTGCACTGAGATTTAAATTCAGCTGGCATGAAGATCTAACATCACTTGACTTCAGAGGACAGCTATTACCTTCTAAATGTTAATGTGGGTTTATATCAGATGTCAGAAAGTCTTTTGGGGCCATGGCAAGTTAGGTTTTACTGTTTTACTTGGGGAAAAAATTCTGTTGATGAGCTAAACATATTTTAATTGTTAATTACTGTGTTGTGTAGGTAAGTATAAAAGTTGTCCATTGTCTATGCACCTATAGGGAGCCTCAGGTGTAAAGATGGGGCTATTATTGATATTGGGATGTATGTAATTGGGTAGTTTTTTATTGTAATTTGTATAACTTACAGTCATGTTTCTATTCTGCTATTCTACAGCACTGAAACACCTTACATATGCCTATTATGAACATATCAGCAGTTAACTTAAGTAACTGTTTACTGCAATATTCAGTAATTCAAGCCTTATATAAAGAGGCTGAGCAACTGAAACAACTGAACTACAGCTGTGGAACTTCTGTGATATTTTCAACTGAGATGGCGGGTTAAAGAAAAGCTTATAGCTCTTCTCTCTACAAAAGTGGCAGTGTGAGAGCAGACGGGTGAATCATGCTTTGGGGAAAAATGTCATGACAGAGGAAAGGGGGGGTGGAAAGGATGTGTTTTTTCTATTTCAGGCTCTTCTATTTCCTTGTGATGGCTCCCCCACTCCTGAAAAACCTGTGTGATGAGCTGGGAGAGAGTCACAGCTGAGTGACGTAGTGGCAGTGACATCCAAGTCATCACTGTACGTCTTTCACAGGAAATAAGTTTCCTGTGCAGACTAGCTACAGTTAGCCTCTCCATAAACCATTTATATATATATATATATATATATATATATATATATATATATATATATATATATATATATATATATATTTAAAATCTCTGTGTTGTTACATCTATAGCCTGGTCCACCTACTCCATATACTTTATCTTGACAAATGCTTAGGATTTATAAATAGATGCAGTCACTGACTAGCATCACTATTTAGATCACAGCCATTTCCAGGCTTCTTTGGCTGACACAATTGTTATGATTCCCCCTCCGTAAGAACTTTAGGAAAGATGACTGCTGCTGTGTGGACTGACATAACAGCTCTGGTTTTCATTATTAGCCTCCACATTCCCAGACAAGGACAGACCTCACAGGGCTAAATCGGGTGTGAGACATTTGGGGGTTTCCTAACAAAAGCAGGGATTGTGGGGGTGGATGGCAACATGGTGTGACACAGATTTCTACTGAGCAGCAGATCTAGAATTCAGTCAGATAAGCAGGGCTTTGTGGACCATGGGAAGCCAGTAAAATGTGTGTAAGACTAGGAGAGAGCTGACTTTACATCCACATAATGAACACCCCGTTTGTTTATGAAAAGCCTCTGTTTGAACGCCAAAGGGGTACTCATAACATGGTCTGAATGAACTGATTCACATACAGTATAATCAGTGTAGGAAAACTGTAAAGATGGACTCTAATTGGCACAATCATTCATTAGTACATTGTGCAGGAAATCAGGCTAGCTTAAAAGCTTAGAGACTGTTTTATACTCTGACTGTTGGTTTCTTGAAAGAGCAACAATCTTCAACATAATCTTCCAGATAACAATTGATTGGATCAATATTACAAACCAAGTGTCATGCATGTGGACATGTAAGGTTCGAAATGTTGTGCATTTTGAAATGCTTTTCTGCTCACCATGGTTTAAAAATTGGTTATTTGAGCTAGCGTAGCTGGTCCTGCTTCAATCAGTCTGGCCATTCTCCTCTGACCTCTTCCATCAACAAGGTGTTTCTGCACACAGAACTGCCATTTTTTGTTTTGTTTTGTTTTTTTTAACCATTCTGTGCAAACTCTAGAGACTGTTGTGTGAGAAAATCCCAGGAGAATTACTCTAACCAGCCTACCTGGCACCAACAATCATGCCACCATTATTTAACATTTGACAAAGTTTGCATGCAAAATTCTCAGCATTTTCACTAAATATAGTATTGGCACCCTTGGATGTGTTGCGTGAGACACTGTCATTAAAACAAATTCACTGTCTCATGTCCTGTGGCTTACCTTGCAAAGAAGACACATGGAAGTACATTTGAACAAATTTTAAAAAGGGTTTATTCTGTTTTCAAGTGTTCATATTTTATTACTTGTAGTCATCACAACTTAGCACCTGTTAACCTCCAGAGAAACTCCTCTTGATGTGTGATGTGGGGGAGTTAGACTTGCTTAGGGTTTGGAATTCAGGTTGCAATCATGTTGGTGTAATTTTTAGGCATGTAGTGGTTTGTTTTGTACTGTTTGTAGATGGAAATGCACTAATAGCTCTGCACTAGATGCAGAAAACATCTTTTCTCATTTGTGATTAATGTTTTTTGTATATGGTCCTTGACAAATAAATTTAAGTTTAAAATTTCAGGGGTAGGGTTTTCAGACAGGAAATTGACACACAATCTTAGAATAAAAACCTGGGTTCAGATTGTTTAGACTTAGTTAGTAAGCTGGTTGATTTGTCACCAGACAGTATGTTGACAGTCTGGTCTATAGATGGTTTGTTGACTGTTTGTAGTGTCTGGATTGAACTATCCAACTGAAGTGTTACCAGGGTTATTTGTGTACTTAAGGGTTCTTAGCTTTATAAAAGAAAGAACCATTTGTATTGTAGATTTAACCTTTGTTTCTCTAGGATATGATCACATTGTGGTAGATGGCAAGTCTTTTCCTAATCTTTAAATTATTATTATTTGTACATCTATTGATTTTTTGGCCATATGCACATGGAAATCATATTGCATAACGACATCATATTGCGTAGTTTGAAAAACAGTGCAGAAGCGGATGAGGAGATTATCTACTTTTCCAATTGAGAGACAGATAAGCTCTGGGGCAGAGAGGAAAATGAATGTATTAAGTATTAATATTATATGTAAATTAGGGTATTAAGTCTGTGGTGCATTCCTGAGATTTAGATAAGGAGAATTCCGACACTGTTTACTCCTGATCCTTCCAGATTGCTGACAACCAGATATACTATTCTGACTCTCATATATGTCAAAATCAAATTCAAATTCAAATTTTATTTGTCACATGCATAACCATGCACAGTACAACTTGCAGTGAAATGCTTTATACACCTGTTCCTACATAAAATAAGAAAATATAGAAAAATATTAAATATAAAGAAAAAATATATACATAAAAATATATAAAGGAAATTATAAAGAAAAATATTAAATATAAAGAAAAATATATAGATAAAAAATATGAAGGGATTAAAAATATGTATAAGAATATATATATGGATGGTGACAGCAGCAGTTTGACAGTACATGTTTAAACATGTTTAACATCCCTCAAATATAATTAATAGAAAAATATTAAAATCTGTCTAATGCTACTAATTCATAATCAGAATTCAGACAGCTTTGGCCTTTTTAGTTGTAGATACTCTCATTTGCAGAACAATCATTAAGGATTAATCTGCATTGTCTTTACTTTGAGCCAGTATTGTGTCCAAACATTTTTGCCCATGATCAGGCTATTACCAATGACTATAGAATAACTCACTGATTTCTGGACAAAATCAATCTGGATAATATCAATCTGATTCAAGTGGCAAAGAACTGGCATAATTCAATTATCATAATTTAAGATATGAATATATTTTATTTTATGATTGATCTTCACAAAATCCACCTTATTTGCAACAAGCCTTACAAGGGCATTTGGTTAACATATGCTGCTATTCCCTGGAAGATGTGGGAGTTGTTTATAAGGTTCATTCCCCTGGGTTTTTTAGACAACACTGTCAGAAGAGTAGGAGGTTTCACTTTTGGAGACCCACTAAGGTACTGACAATGTAAAGGGAATGCAAGGGAGGGTAGCACTTACAACATATCCCAAGAAAAGAAAGGGGATCCTTTCTCTTGGTCTGTCTGGTGTTTAAGTAGACAGAACAGATGTACTCTTGTGAGGCTTCAGCTTTGGAATTGAAGATGGCAACCAGCTGGGTTTCTCTATTAAGGTGGGGTTGCCCACAGGCCTTTTTCTGCAAAACCTCCCCTTCTCTGAAAACCCATAGCAACACACTACTCACTTTCAAAGACACATAAAGCAGCTCTTGGGGAATTTACTGTCTTTTTTTATTCATAGATACTTATAGCACACAATTACTACTTTGCATGCTCCCTTTGTTGCTAGTGGGAGGTTGCCAGTCATATTTGCAGTGTGTGCTGTCAGCAACACATTTCCCTCTTCTTTAAACTGCGTCATTCATGTATGTTTGCTGACAAATGCTATGGTAAAATTGTGCAGTTAGTAATTTCCCCTTTCTGCCTGTAGCAACACTGTGTAGGTGCACACAGAGAAGCTCAGTGTTTCCTATATGGGTACTTCTCCCTATTGTTGTGAAGGTTATATTCTCTGTCATTCTGTCCTATAGAATTTCCAAAGGATTTTTATTAGTTTGTTTATTAGTTGTAATTTCGTGGAATTAAACTACACATGTAAGACAGTTAGTCTCTCACAGGCCATTGTTCTGTCTAGTACATAAAAAGCCACCCAAAATTTACTTTCTACCACTGTGGAGAGTTTGGCCTATGGGTAGAGAGAGATCAAGCTCATTGAGTTTCCAGTCACATAGAGATGAACTGAGGAAGGAAAGATTTCAACTTCCTGGCAGCTTTACCTCAGATGGGTTCAGAGAAAGTTGCTGACATCTGAATAATATCATCCTTAAATAAAAGTAAAAATGCCATCTTCCTCATCAGGAAAGCTATGTCATCCAGAACCTATTCTTCATTAAACTGTTAAGTGTTATGCCTATCACTTTAACGGTAGTAAAATAATGCCATGTTTACATTTATTAACATATCATAATATCAGTCCCCAGATACATACAAGTCCCCAAAAAAAGTATGCAAGCGAGTTCCAATGCTAGAACTGCCAAAGAGCCACCGTTGGGTCCTTCACCAAGGTGCTTACCCTCTCAGTTGCTTATCTTTATGTTGGGATTTATCCATCCATTTTCTGGACCACTTATCCTACACAGGGAGCCTGGATCCTATCCCACGGGACTTGGTGTACAAGGGTGCCAAACCATCAGAGGGCACAATCACACACACCCATTCAGTCATTACAGACAATTTAAAAGATACCCATCAACCTACAGCACATGCAAACTCCACGCATACAGGGCAGAGGCAGGAATTGAACCCCCAAACCTGGAGGGGCAGGGCAAACATGCTAACTACTAAGCCACTGAGCCCCCTGTGGGGATTTATTATTTATTATTTATTTATTTATTTTTTTTTACTCTGGATAAAAGTCTAAGTAACAGTCTAGCATCACACATCAAACTTTTTGGAATCAAGCCTTACAGTAAAAAGATAAGTATTCCTAAGAAACAAAAGCAAATGTTAATACAGTATGAAACCAAGGTTCATGACATTTGAAATGTAAATAAACAGATAAATAACTAGACTTTGATGGGTTTACTTAGTGGGTGTTAAAATAAGTGGAATACTTGTTTTTGAATGAACTTGTGGATAAATTAGTTTTTATGGGAGCACAGAGCATGTGTAGTAAAACTATTTGCCATAGTAAAGTACTGTTTATGAAAAAAACATTTACGAAACATCTATGCAGAGAAAGATAAGCTAGGAATTTACACCTTTATATCTCTGCTCATATTCTATTACATATTTTGAATGATATATTTTGGCTCTTGCTGCTGGCCAGGTCTACACTGCAATAAATGTGTTTAATGGACTCTGTTTTCAACAAGCAGCTGTTGTTTTTGTTATTTGTACAGCTGAGTGCAAAAGTTTGCATCCCTCATAGAATTCCTGTATGAAATAACTTTGAAGCATAAACATGTAGCCATCCAACAGAAAGCTTAAAAAACATTTTGCCTAGTGTTAATTTTTGTGACAAAGACATCCATCACATGTTTATGCTGCACCACCAAAATACAATTCATAATACTGCATTATGAGTCTGTCTTTCTGTTGCCTGATTTCAATTATTTCTCATCTTTGTGGCTAATGATAACCAGCTAACAATGGCTGGCCAAGCATCTATGATTCTTTCCCTTAGTAGTCAAACACATGTTGGTGATGTGTGATTGATGCGCACATCCCAGAGAGTCTTTGCCCACCAAGAATAAAAATGCCATCCACTTTTACTTTCTCAGGTGAACTCTGTGTTCATCTCCGAAAGTGACCAAAACACACACCAGAAATTAATCACAGCACAGTCTGGCTGCCATGGGACAGAGTGAGAGAGAGTGGGTGTGTGCGAACCAGAGGCAAGCAAAGTGAGAGAGGTCTTTATTGAGTTTCCAGTCACATATTACTACCTCTCCCGCTCTGTCTCTGTTAGCATTCTCCTCATACCACACACTCTCCAGAGAGCACCTGATTCAAGGCAAGGGGAATGACTCTATGCTGGAATGAGCAGGCCCCAGGTGCACTAACAAACACATTCTAATATTAATATCTGTGGGTAATGTTTGCAACCAAAAAAAGACCTTGCACCATCACCAACAGTCTCTGTGGCTGATCAACAGACAATTGGCTCCTGAAAGAGGGAAATGCACTTGAACTCTTCTTTTTCTAATGTTCTGATTACCGTACACATTCTTATGGAGCTTGTTTAGAGATTTTAAAAGGGAAATCATGAGGCAAATGGGTCATTAAGCATCTCTTTTGGTGATCTACATAGAACCCTAGGTGAAAATGAAAACCTTGTGACAGCTTCCCTATCCAGCCATGAGAATGATTTCTATATATTCTTGTTTTGTCAAAGGCATTCCTTAAAGACTATCTGAAAAAATATATGTAATATAAACTAAGTATGAAAAATTTTGGAAGATATTTTGATAAAAAGTATTAATTTACCCTATGTATGGAGACTTTTGGGATGACCTGTATATATAACCTGTGCATATATGCCCTGTGCAGTGCAGTCCTCAGGCCCTTCATCTGGGATGTTACTGTCATTTTCGGCAGCACAAGCATGCTGAGCCAGGGTAATAACCCATGCTGTGCAAGTCACACTGAGGGTGGGGAGTGTAAATGCCAAGCTGAAAAAACGGTCACCCTGGGTGGGTGAGAGTGTTTACCCAGCCACCATTTCTCCCAACTTTACAGCCTGTAGGTGTGAGACACTACACAATCAGCGACATACCCCAAGTGAAATAACACACCGCAAGAATTCTTCGCACAGGCAGCTGACACATCTCCAAACACTGAGAACCTTCTTATAGATGCTTGTAAAGTGCTAGTGTGTGGGTGTGGGTGTGGGTGACTAACTTGTTTGAGTGTTGATACAGGAAACAAATTTACAACAAACAAATGACACAGGATACAAATTCTATATATTCTGTACAACCTAGCACGTTCGATTGTATGTTGAACTTACAACTTACAAAAGGAGCAAAGAACAAGAAAAAAAAGAACAAGCAGTTATGTACATCTGTTAGCATAGAAGTATGTTGGTGTTGATGTTTAAAGTGCTAGTGTGTGGTGACTTTTACACTGTTATTTCCTACGGTAATATCTTGAAAGAATCACCTGTCATACAAATTAATCTTTTGTTTATTCATCAACTTTGCTGTATACTTGCCATACAATATTGGTGAATTAGTATTTACTGCAGCATCTCATGAGAGCAGACAGCAGAATGGTGTGATCACACTTTCAGATTACTTCCTGTGCGAGCCGAGGCGGTGGTTTGTGAGAAAGAGGGAGCTATGTGTCATGACTGGTGTTTTAGGAGACAGTGAGCAATGCTTTGAATCAGTTATACAGTGGCATGGAAATGGGGGACTCTTTTGTAAGCAATGTATGTTCAGAAAATACAAAATGAAAAATGCAACACTGCATCTGGATGAGTGTCAGAGAACCAAAAAAAATAAAAAAAAATTCTAGTCTAATCAAATCTACAAATTAGCATTAGCAATTGTTAGCTATTATTTACTTCAAACTGAAAATGAATGGTAAACGAATTATAGGATGTGTTTATTTGTTTGTTTGTTTTTGTTTAAAATTCAGCAGTAGCCAATTCTCAAAGTAGCAGTACCCAGCGGGCCACCAACATCATAAGACCTTATTTGGTTGAATATAGGTTGTGACGTCGGGTGACCAAAATTCAATGTCAGGACAATATCTAATGCCAGTATCAATTTGACATAGAATACTGACAACAGCTGATGTTGATATTTTTGGTTTTAAGTTGTGTTGTAAAGTAACCAAAACCCATCGTCCAATTGATATAAAAATATGGACATTTAGTCATGAGGTACCAAAACCCAACATCTGCTAAACATCCTAATGTTAATGTCCACACAACATGAAACTCTAACATCAACAGCTAACATCAATAACATTAGACACTGATATATTGTTGGATTTAAGTCGTAGTGTTAAGTAACCAAAATCCAACATCTTCCAAACCTCTCACGTCAACGTTATGTTGACATAGAATACCGACATTTAACCATGACCTATGGTGGCCAAAAATAATTATAATTATGGCTGCATGCAGCAATGACGGGCCCAAGCACTACGGTGCAATCACATGTTCACCGCATACACTTTTCACAAAATCCAAAATGTCCAACTTCCTGTTGGGTGGAGCTAATGATTGTCACTGCAAAAGTTGCTCGGGTCGATGAGAACAATATGTGTACTGACTTTCATACATATACGTACAAGTATGTACGATATATGCACGATATATATATATATATATATATATAAATAAAAATAATAATTAAAGTTGCAAGTAGCATTTTCGGGGGCCAAGCACCCAGACTCGGTAAGCCACACATTCACAGACACGCTAGAATTGTTGCTTAAGCAATCACAGGAAAGCAGAGCCATAACTTTAGTGAAAGGGATTCAAGAGTGATTTATAGTTTCAATTATGATTAGGAGGAAAGTTCCAGATGAACAAATGGGCAGCAGGGTGGCACTGCTGCAGCATTGTTTAGACAGGTGTCAAGATGATATGAGCCAAATTTCATGAAGATTGGACAAAATTTGGAGGAAAAAATGGCAGGTAGATGGCACGAAATTTGTTGCATACCCTCAGGTTATGGTCCTGAAGATGCCTACCAAGTTTTTTGTCAGAACGCAAAGTTGTTGCTGAGATACAGCGTCAGTTCCTGTTTGGCTTTGCCATCAGATTCGTTGGCCCATTATGGACAAAGTGTTTGTAATATTCAAAATTCTTTGATAATTTTTGTGAGGCTTACTCTGAAGATAATGTATGCCAAATTTGGTGATGATTGGAAAAAACTGTTTTTGACAAAATCAAAGATGGCGGAAAATCTAATCAGGCGGAAATTGACTTCATAGGGTGCATTGAACTCGTTTCAACCCAGGGAATCTAGGGATGACTTTTAAATTTTGGACACATGGTTCAAAAGTTATGACCATAAATGTACTTCCAAATTAGGCCCAAATTTGACCCGATGGTGGCGCAAAAGCATTGGCAGCACTTGGCCCAAATCTGGTCAGAATGTTCCTTAGACCCTCCCCAATCAGTGTGCCAAATTTCATAACTTTTTACCAGACAGTTCTATGGGCTGCCATAGACACCCTAGCCAGAAAAAGAAGTAGAAGAAGAAGAAAACATAAAATAACAATAGTGTGCCTATGCACCTTTGGTGCTTGGCCCCCTAATAATAATAATAAAACTTTCAGTGCTTGGGACCTAATAATATGAATAACAATAATAACAATAGCTCTGTATTGAAAAATGATCATAAAATTGCAGACTTGACTTGGATGTTGCAGGTCTAACTTCAAACAAATTTGAAACCAATTTTCAACCAATAACAGTTAGGCAACAATTTCCTCAGCTCTGTCATCTTGCAGCGGAGAGACATGGGAGTAAGTTGCCTGTTGGACACCTTTCACCAGTACATCGTTGGTTACTTTTTTTGTTGTCTGGACTTGTTGTGGACAGTGCAGAGGTAAGGAAAATATAAATTAATTTTGGCCATGATAAAGTTTGTTTATTAGTTTTATTTTTTTCTGTGGTACATCGCGAGCTAGCGTTGCCAAGTATCGTTCTGTCAGCAGTGGAGTTTTGTAAACTGGCACCATTTGCCACCTAGTTTTAAACACTTTGAGGTTGACTTAACTGCATTGCAAGACTAACATAAGAATGATATAGAGCAGAAGCTCATTACAAAGCTAATCAAACATATTGGATATTTCTCTGTACTGCCACCTTGGGATGATAGTTAAAAACCATCAATTCAGATAAGCAAGTTGTAAACCAGCGATAAGGTAAGCCTCAACAAAGAATAAATTAACTATAACCTTTTTTTGTTCGGGAGTAATTTTTGTGGATGTGATAGCAATATTGCACGAGTGATAGCAGAGACAGCATAGCAAAAGATACAACGAATGTTATAATACAACTAAAGAAATTGCTAACCAGGCTAATTTACATAGATATTCATGTACTGAATTAAGTTACGTTAGCCAGCGAAGCTAGTTAGTTGACGTTAGACCCGGTTCTTGCAGCATTACAACAGTGTCTCTGCCTCTCATCACTGCAGAGTTGGTCCAGACAGTAAAGGCTGGTTAGCAGTTATGAACCAGGCTATGTGGCAGGAAAAAAAAACAAAGAGAGCTGCAGGCCAGCTGCTCGCTATTTGTGAAAAGCATCAACAGTTGAAATCTCTTTAACTTTTGAGGAGTCACAGCATATACATGCAAGAATGTGTTAATGTGCATGGCCCTTAAGAATGTCTGCAACTTAATGTTTTTACTGCTTACTGTAGCCAATCATAGCCTATATTTCCCATAGATTTTCAGTTTCAAATATTTCTTACAGAGGGTGTCCGGAGGACTACAGAGAAACACGAGAAACAAGAATTGCAGTGACTGTTGCCTTCTGCTTGAAGTATGCCCCAGATAGGGTGGGAGGAGGTAACATTAAAAATGTTATAATAAAAAGTTATTTTGATAACCCATTGCATGTCTGCTATTTATCCAATAAAACTGCCAAACATCTGTGGATTCTATTTTCACTTAGATTTTAAAATTTGTTAACTTTTCTCTACTCATGTCTTAAAATTAATACTTTAGGTCTGCCTGACAGTGGATCTTGACATCTGTCTGACCTTGGTATTACATGAGTTTTTCAGTATGTAGATTTTTCATTTACAACAAAAATTTGGCTCTGTTAAAACTTTGATGTCATGTCAACAAAATCCATACTAACCAAATTTCACTTCCAAATTTCAGGTTTTGACAGATATCTGATTTTTATTACCAACCAAAATTCAATGTCTGGCCAACATTGGAGGTTGACGACAATCCAACATTGGGTTTTGACGGATATCCTATTTTGATTTCCAACCACAATTCAACCTCTGTCCAACATTGCAGGTTGACATCAAGCCAACGCTGGGTTTTGACTTCAACCCAATTTTCATTTCCAACCAATATTCAATGCCTGTCCAACGTTGGAATCCAACTCCTTTCTGACATTAAACAGATGTCCACTGTCCACTGGGTAAGTATCTCATCATTGTACCAAATTTAATGGAAAACATGTATACTCTTTTAAACAAACATACTTTGAGGAAAAGGCTTAGTTACACTATATTGTTCCTCTTTCGGCTGCCGTTAGGGGTTGCCACAGCAGATCACTGGTCGCGTAACAGATTTAGCACAGTTTTTACGCCGGATGCCCTTCCTGACGCAACCCTTCCCATTTTTATTTTATACTGAGAGAGCACTGTTGACTCAACCCCAGTGGCTGGGGTTCATTCCCTGGCCAGGAATCGAACCCGGGCCGCAGCAGTGAGACTACTATTCCTCCAGGCACCCACACTATATATACTATATATAGACTAAATATACTGCCAGTTAACTGGTACATCTTGCCAACCTTCAAATCAAAAAGCAGCCAATTATTTGTGCCAGCCATTCATGTGATTAGCAATGAACCACCAATGTTAGCTGGCACACCTTTACCCTAAATCGTCTCTGTCCTCTTTCTCCACTGACTGTCAGTGTTAACACAGCTTGTTAGAACACTTAAAAGAAGCACCAAGAACCTGGTTGCCATGGCAACAGCAGCAGCAGTAACACTCTCATTTAACTGGCCATATGCCACATGGAGTAATTATTCAAAGGAGTAAACGTCAGCACACATACGCACATACCAGCAGAAATATAGGGTCCTCGGTGTTGCTGACGGCAACTCGGAAAATCTGAGACTCCGGGATGAGCTGGGCGTCATTCGTCAGCACCGCTAGGCTACATGAAGTCACTGCTTACATAAATCAATGATGGATTAAACTCTTTGAGTTCACCATGCTGGTGCTATTTATCTATATCTTTAGCACAACAGGGTATATGTCTGTATGTTTTGTATAAACAAGCTCAGGGGACGTACAGAGCTAAAAAAAACGTAATATGTTAAAATAAATTTCTTATATTTTTATCAAACTGAATCTATATTTCAACAGTTTTAAGTAGCTGCAACAATCACAAAAGACAAAGCAATCTAATACTCTAACCCTCAATATGGCAGAGGATTACATAAAAATGGAACAATGTTCTCCATACCTCCAAAAATGATTCTTCAGAGCTAAGAGCAGCCATATTTCCTGCTGAAATCTCTTTGCCTCTTATACCGAATCGACTGTGGGCTGACAGAAGATCAATGACAGCTTGGGAGCATGGCGTCATTTCTTCATCTCTTCGGCCACAGGAATTAGGTTATGCATCACATACTTTAATGGACTTCCTGCTCTGTTACCACTTTACTCTGTTTTTATCTCTCTTTCCTCCCCTCTGACAAAGAAATCCTTCCCAGAATTCTCAAGGCAGTGCATTTACGTTCATTCATTCTTTGGTTAATTTATTCATTGAAGGTCTAAAAGTGGTGAGGTCTTATTACATGCACATCAGGAAAAAAAAAAACAGGAATGGGTTGAGAGAATGATTATGACCGCACACTCATTCAGTGTCCCTTAGCACTTCTGAGTGAGGGTACTTCACACAGGCTGAATAGTACTGATGAGCAGAATGCAGTTTTTACTCCATTTAATAACATCAGGCATTTTAGTTATTTCTAACACTATGATTTCACATAAAGGGCATTCATCAAAATTGGTCACTATAAATACTGCCAATATAATTTGTATAAACAGTGTAGCAGTTTATTTGTATAAGTTGACCTGCTTTATCATTTCAGTAGTCAAGTAACTGACACTGAATACATATTTAAATAGTGAACTACATTTGTATACCGTCCAACCAATAGTGGCTATAAAACATCTACACACCCCTTTTAATATTGCAGGTTCTTGTGATGTTGTTGTGTATGCCACCACTCTCTGCTCCAGATGAGCCTAACTGCAGCCACATCCCTGCCAATCTGGTCATTAGTGTTGCTAATATAGCTATGGCATTGCTGGACTATTTTAGTGTTTCTATATCAAACATATTTATAATACAACATCACTCTTCAGCATCATATTGCTTCAAAGCAACTCACTCTCTCTATTCCATAGATGCTTTTAGTATGATGCTAAGTACAGTGGACATTAAAAGTCTACACACCCCTGTTAAAATTTAATGTAAATTTGAAACCAAGATAACTCATGTCAGATCTTTTTCCAGCTTTAAAGTGATATAGCAACCAACAAAATTCAAATGAAAAACAAATAGAAACACAGAAAAAAATCATATTTAGAAAATAAAAAAATGATAAACTTACAAAAGCCTGTCTGCAGATGTGTGCATTCCCCTTAACTAATACTTTGTTAAAACACCATTTACTTGTAATGCAGCAGTCCATCTTTTTGGGTCTACCAGCTTAGCACATTTTATTTTGGCGATTTTATTCCACTGTTCCTTGAGACTGTGAGAAGATACTAAAAGTATCAAGGAAATATAGGCGAGTTGATTTGAAACAATCTAATGCTGAAGAGAGATGTTGTATGTTATGAATATGTTTGATATAAAAACACTAAAATAATCAGCAATGCCTGTATTAGCAGCACTAATTACAAGATTGATAGGGGCGTGGCTGAGGTTAGGCTTGTCTGGAGCAGAGAGTGGTGACACACAAACACACGCACAAATTCATCATACACATACGACATATTACAGTGAAACGTGAGAAAACGTAGAGCTCTACATGTCGAACAAAATGAGAAACGAGAGAGTAAGTGAGAGAGGATAAAAGACTGTACACACATTGGGCTCCAGACTCCTGCTGTTGAGCCTGACTGTTAATGGATGCAGTGCCTGTGGAGAGTGAAAAGGCATGCTGCTGGGTTAGCATGTGTTGCAGCGTGCCATATACACTCATCCACACACAAGCGTGACACTGTATAATGATGTCATCTCCACCAGACACATGTGCCATATACAGTCCCATCAGAGCTCGGCTAAGTGCATGCTTACATAAGAGTCATCTCTCTTGGCAAAGCTAGCAGAAGGGGCCATTAATTCCTGTTATTCTGCAGCCGGGTGCAAAACATTCAGCCAAAACACTTTTTCATGATAATGCTCAGAATGCAGCTTCATTGTATTGTAAGTAATTACAGGATATATAAAAGAGACAATATTGATGTGATTGGGTCTGTTAAGAAGTTAGTTTCAAAATATATATGTAATGTATTACATAATACCAGCAGTACAGTACTGTACAGTAACAAAGCCATGATTCCATATTTAACTGTTATATTCTCTGTGATCTGTATCGTAACTAATTACTCAAGCTGAATCACGTTGGCCACACTGCACTGTCTGGTGGAAAGGTGCTACAACTCTCATATTCTCAATAACATTTTAAAATAATTAATCATTCTTAATATTTATGAAAATGGATCTGGGAGAACATTCCTGTTAAATATAAAAAGCATTCTTCATTAATTCCCAAGCATCCTGACACACCAAAGACAATTAGCTTTTGGCTAGAAAGACAAGGACGTAATTATTCTACCTCTTAAATCATTCATCTTTCATTGGCTGAGTTTCTGACTGCAGAAGAAGAAGTTGGTCTGCAATCAATAACAACTGCATGTTGTTAGTGTTCATGTGACCTTTGATGGACCTATTTTAAATACAAATGTGCCTTGTGTTTAAATGGCTTTCTCTTTGCGTAAAAAGAGGTACTGTGTTGTGCCGTTTGGGAGGCGGCCCAGGGCTTTTGTGCATGTTTGAAAGGCAGACAGACACACACTCTGTGTCTATAGGGCTGGGGCAAGAGACAGGGGTCTAAACTCCATCTGCCATTCCTCCAGCTTGTCTAGGAGAGAGAGGGGCCCTGCGCCTCTGCACACACAATGGAGATTCTGCTTCTTCTGTCAATCATAAGAAAAAGTGTGCAGGGCACCATCGCGCCCTTTCGCTCAGCTAAACACAACTATTCAATTGTCTGCACATATGGGCGTGTGTACGCCTGCACCTGTCTTAACATGACTCTTATGTATTGTTCAGTCTAAAATACCAGTTTTCTTTTCTTTCTTTTTTTTTTTTTTTTACTACAAATACAATACAGAGAAGTTAATTTTCCAACAAAAATATCACATGCTTAGCTTAGATTTCAATTGAAGATTCAATATGGAATTTCAGATTTTGTAAACGTGAAAAGAAATATTTTACAGTTGTGTTGCTATAAAACAAAAGAAATGGCTGGTGTTAATGGTAAATCCATTTACAAGTATTGCACAGTACCTTAAGAGTTAAAAGGGTTTAAAAGAACTTCACACTGAGTTTACGTACTTGTGTGTTTTTTTATCAGGAACCCTTGACTTAAACATAAAACTGCAAGGATTCATTAGTGAAAAAAAACAGCTTTATTTTTGAAGCCAAAAGTCAAAATCATTTACACAAATGCTATTGGCCTTCGAGCAGCCTCTCTAATAACACATTCCTCTAAGGTGCTTTTATACTTACTGACTTCTGTTATGAGCTGACATTGTGTGAAATTTTTCCTTCTCATAACATGAAAATGTCTGAGATGTGACTAACCTGAATGTGACATATGAAAGGTATGAAGCATCAAGGGGATATAGAATTCTCATTCTCACACCAGCGCTCATATTTCTCTTCCCTGATGCCAGAAACACAATGTAAGCATCACTCAAAATTAGTTTTCTTAGTTTCTTTATACAATAGGTCTTATACAACTGCAACTAATTCCTAATTCCTTGTGTATGAGTATAAGAAGTGAAATCAACTTCAACATATACAGCCAATTAAAATGTACAATATCTATCAGCATTTTCAATATATTCAGAATTTTGTACTTAAACTGCAAGAGGTAAGTTGGATTTCTTGTTTCTCAAGAGCACAAACTTCTTCTTCTTACATTTACATTTATAGCATTTGGCAGACACCCTTATCCAGAGTGACGTACATTTATCTTATTTACACAACTGAGCAGTTGAAGGTTAAGGTCCTTGCTCAAGGGCCCAGCAGTGGCAGCTTGGCGGTGCTGGGGATCGAACTCATGACCTTCCGATCAGTAGCCCAACATCCTAACCACTGAGCTACCACTGTCTG
>CM040978.1:23893462-23904679 GCA_022985145.1 Pangasius djambal
TTAAAGATAACCTGAAGAGAATGATGGATGTGATTCGTTTGACAACTACACCTATGAGACTATTTTACCTACAACACCAAAGATTCAAAAGTGCGTGATGTCAGCTTACAGGAACACACAGCAAATGAATATAACAGTGTCATTCCCTAAGTAGGACTTCAAAGCTCTCTACAGGAACAAGGAGGCTGAGAAGCAATCGGTAATGAGTGGTTTAACATCACCCGAACGAGATATGAGACAAATCAAAAGCTTGCATACATTAGAATTTCCTACCCTTTGATAAGGATCTCGTTCCATGACTCTGAATGACTGTTTCATGACATATGATATGAAAGATACCACTCGGTTCCATAACCACCTATTATTTTTTCAAACTGTGTTGCTATGGACATTGTATATGCTAAAGTCTGACTATGACTGTCTGGCAGTATGTACAGGCAATATTGCAACATGTTCTCACAGGAGTGAGTGAGGTTTTGCTTTATTTTTTTTTATTGCACAGCAAGGTAGAATTTAAGGGTTCACAGCTTCCTAAAGGTCCCTAATTCGAGCCCTTTCTGATAGGGAAAATTTGTTACTGTATTCTACATACAACCTATAATAGTTTCCACAAAGCAACAAATGGAAGACCATTAAGGGTTCTTTTTTCTAAGAATGTAAGAAAAGGCTGATAGCTATGAATTGTTTATCATGATATTGTGTTGTATTTTGTTGTTGTATAACTTGGATGATCTACTGATGACAGAAGATTTGAATGAAATGTGTTAGCAGACACCAAAACAAACAAGTACTGGGCTCAGTGATGTAAACTCAACTGTCACTGAACAGCATATGTTGCTGTATCCTTCATTAAGTACATGAATGTGTGAATTGTTGTGTGAATATTTTTTTTTTCGGAAATGTTGAAATAACATCATTATCATTATTACAAGTGCGTTTGTATGGCTTGGATGGAAAGCTGTAAACGGCTGCACACTGGCAAGTAGGAGGTATTGCGCAATACACCCATTGTTGTTCAGCCCCCTACTGACAACACACCAAAGTGTTTATAGACTTTCATGAAATAGATTATGGTATTTGCCTTTTTATGCTCGTTTTTGAGATTATGCAACCTTTTATCTGTATAGGCAAGTGGTACACTGTTGTCAATAAAAATTGGCCTGGAGTTACCTGATGGGACCTATAGTGTGCAGGCTAATAAACAGCATGTTGCACTGAAAACGTCCCTGTGTTTTACTACCATTTTAATGCAAGTAAATAATAAATAGTACATTTTAGCTGCCATGTTAATGGTCTAGCATGCTAATTTGCTACCAGTAGAAAGTATGTAATGACATCAGTGGTATATAGGTGAAGCAATTGTCTAAGTAAAATTTAAATGGTCTTATGAAGTATTTAATAGTTTATTGCTCTTGTGTACATTTCTAGCAGTTTCTTGCTGCCTTTCGAGTAAGTGCAGCTATTTTTCTATAGTTATGTGGAGTCAATATCTCAGACCTCCAGGTAGTCGAACAAGTCTAATTAATACTAAACTAGTAAAGTATTGGAATGGCTCCCTAAGGACAAATAGTAAAACAAAAACAACAAGGATGTGTTAAAACTGCATTGGAATGCAGCCATTGATACAAATATTATCTTAACAGGTTCATATGGACAGAGTGTCTTATACTGATGCTTTTTATTCATTTAATTCTCACCAGGCTTTTCATTCCCAAATAACCTGTCTGATGTCTATTCAAGGTGTGGGGCTTTTTAACTCGTATCAGGTGTGGCCAAAATTTCGTCTGATCAACAAAGGCTAAAGTCACGTAAAATGTACAGAAATAAATATGAAACACAATATGTCTCTGACAATAAACAGGATCTAATATTAGCACTAGCCCTGTAGACTGGGAATCAAAAGACTATCATTATGTTTCATAGAATTTCACACCAGCTAGACATTCCAGGCTCTAATTTACAGTTTGACATCTCACTTTAAAATACATGAATGACACCTGTGGGGGTGTCATGCTTTAATCACTCGGTTCTGATCATCCTTCTCACAAAGATATTTGGAATGTTGTGTAATTCAGATTGAAGCCTGGCTCAGGACAGCATTCAGTGGAATGAAGCCAGTAATTACAAAAGAGGAAGAAAAAGGGAAGCAGAGGGAGTGTATGACATCAGCCCTGGATTCTAGTGTAATTAAAAGGCAGGAGGTCGCCTGAGAGCTCTTGATGTGGGAAACACTGTTTGTGCTGAAAAGGGGGCTTTTCTATTTCCTGACTGCTCAAGTCTTCCCACCAGAGACCCTTGTTCTAGCTTTTCTTTTATGTTTTTGGGCCAAAAATGTTTACAAGGGTTGTGTTTAATGCGAGGGCCTCAGTGGATATAACAGTTCCACAGCTTTTTATAGACAGAATACAGTATAATGAGTCAGGGATTTGAGAGACTAAAATAATCTCAAAATAAGTAAAAACATTTAACACTTTACTCTAGTGATTTGGGTCTTAAATCTAGTGAAGCTGCAGAATGAAGACAGACAACACATAACCTATGGGGATCCTGGGATCCTCCTGCATCCACCAATAAACAAAGGAGGGGCAGGATCAAGGAGAACTGAAAGATAAAACACTGTGTTTTACCATATATTCTTTACTTAAGCCTGCTGCTCTTTGTTTGTCTGTATTAATTCAAGTCTTAGGTCTTGGTAAGCCCAGGAATATTAGTTGTCCTTGGCTAAGCACAGATGTTGTGGAACCACTCCAGCGAGATGAAACATGGCTTTAATGGGTGGCGCGTGCAGCAAGATGGTCGCTCGGCACTTAGCTCCTGCTTAAAACCTCCATTTGTGTAGGTATATTTTGATATTAAGGAAAGACAAACTCTTTTCGGCAGCTGAACAATTCACCTAGTAAGAATGGCAACTGGATTTTGCCAACTGGATGTCAAAAAAAAATCGATGTCTCCTCAATAATCTACAACCGGCTGCAAACGTCTCAAAACGAAGTTACCTAACCATGAAAATGATCCCCGACCTTTCTGCGCACTCACACCCGATTGAGATAGATAGAGCCCATCGAATTTATTCCAAATCCAACTCATCCAAACCATGAACGTTGCCATTTCAGCTTCTCTGCTATCCAGACAGGCAAGCCATCCTTCAAGGAGCATGAAAAGCACAGCCCACTCTGCCCGAGGGAGTGCGTCTAGAATTCTATGCGGATTACAGTCATGAGACGGCGCAGGGAAGGAAGGTGTTTTTGTCCGTTAGGTCAAAGCTTCACCAGAAAGGCACTGAAACATTCCTGATCTACCCTGCATCACTGAGAGTTACTTACAAGGGTCAGAAATATTTGTTTGAATCACCAGAGGATGCTGAAAAACAGCTGGAAGGACTGGATGGCTCAGCGGTACAGGCCATCCATAGATAATTAGAGCTCCACTTTCAGGAGGCCATGGAGGACACAGAATAAAGGAATTTATTAGTGCCTTTGTTAGCAAGCTTGATATATACGTGGTCAAAAGGCGTTTTTCAGTGCGCTCTCGTGCTTCAATCCACCAAAGTGATGTGGTAACTATATTTTATTTTTATGTAACCTTCTAATTTCAATTCTCTTTTGACTAATTATTTTTTTTTGGCTTGCTTGTTTTATACGGTTATGCGATCGTATGCAATCGCTACAGACATTTGCTAAAGGGGGGAGGTGGGGGCCATTATATTCCCTGGTTTTGTTTACAACTTTGAAAAAGTCAACTGCAAGCTCATTAACATGCATAAAAACATCATATGTTAACCTGCACGTACTCTGCAGCCAAAGATTATGGTTAGACTAAAAACACTTACTCTTAATGTAAGGGGATTAAACTCTCCTATCAAATGTACACAGGTTCTAGACCTTCTGCATAGGAAAAAGATTGATGTAGCATTTCCACATGGACATTCAAAGATTGCAAAACAGGTATTACTTTCCCATAGTAAAAAGTAAGGATCTGATGATGATGGTCGAGTTGTATATTGTTGTAGTTCTATAGAAGGAAAAAGGATTGCATTTGTCAATATTTATGCTCCAAATTCATATGACGCCCCCTTTTTTTCCAAACCTCACAAAAAACTCTTTTATCTCTCCATGGCTACTCAACTATTATTGGATCTGATATTGATGCAGAGCTCAACACAGGTTTGGATTGCTCTAACCCATCAGTGTCAGTGGCACAATGTCAGTCATCTAAAGCACCGAGACTGTTTACTAAGGATTTAGATGTGTGGGATGCTTGGCGGATACAGAATCCAACCTGTTTTTCCCCATGGCATCAATGCTACTTTCAGGTTTAACCAATGCTGAGTTTCTACCACAAAGTGTTTTCGATCATAATGCTATATGGACGCACCTTCAGACTGATACATTTCGTAAACTGTCCAGATGGAGATTTAATACTCTTTTGGTACAAAATGAAGATTTCCTATCTCAGCTGAGAGCTGGGATCTACTAGGCCCCATTTGAGTATGCACTATAAATGTGACCATAGCTAAAGGCCATTTTTTACAAAGATCTTAATATTGCTCTAATTACGGTCCTCCCTAAACCTGGCAAAGATCATTCAGATTGCTCTAACTATAGGCCAATTTCCTTGATCAATGAGGATATAAAACTCTACGCTAAAGTCGTTGCAAGACATCTACAATCGGTGATTTAATCAACCTGGATCAAACAGGATTTGTTACAGGTCATTTGGCTTCAGACAATGTTCACTGAGTGTTGCATGTCATTGTAGAATCTGGAAAACTGAAAATACCCAGTGACCTTTTATTTGTTGATGCCAAAAAAGCTTTTGACCGGTCGGAATGAAATGGCTATTTATGAAGTGAAGTGAAGTGACATGTGGCCAAGTGTGGTGACCCATACTCGGAATTTGTGCTCTGCATTTATCCCATCCAAGTGCACACACACAGTAGTGAACACACACACACCCCGAGCAGTGGGCAGCCTTTTTTGCTGTGGCACCTGGGGAGCAGTTGGGGGTTCAGTGCCTTGCTCAAGGGTCTCACCTCAGTCATGGTATTGAGGGTGGAAGAGAGTGCTGGTCATTCACTCCCCACCTACAATCCCTGCCGGACCTGAGACTTGAACCCACTACCTTCAGGTTACAAGTCATACTCTCTAACCATTCGGCCACGACACAAGCAATCCTGGATTTTCAGGAATTAATTAAAATATTTAATATTTCCCCAAATACTTGATTTCAAACTACGCACAGCATTAAAAGCCCATAAGTTACCTTGCGGCACAAACCTTCAAACTTATGTGGTAGTGAAATGGAATCTCAATGCACCAACCAAAGGAACTGTTTCTTATCTTGACGTTTATCTCACAGATCATAACACAGATGTTTTCCCTAAGGCAAACGTATGGTTATCGGATCTGGCTCTTCCAAATAGAATTATTGACTGGGAAACAGTGTGGGACAATACATTCCATACATCTAAGAATCCTAACCATCAGTTCATCCATTTTAAAATGATCCACAGAGCATATTTAACCGCACAAATACGACACGTTATGGGCTTATCACCCCACCCTTACTGTAATTTTTGTGGGCCAGGGAACCTGGGCACATTGATGCATATGCTTTGGGAATGTCCAGATATACAAAGGTTTTGGGATAGGGTGCTAGATGTTCTGTATAATGTCATAAGGATACATCTTCCTAAAGATCCTGCTCTTTTATTGCTGAATGATAATTCAGGGAGTACTAATTTGTTGAATAATCCTTTTCTTACGTCTTTTGTATGCTATTTTACAAAATAAAACACTGAATTCCAAAAAAAAGAAACATGGCTTTAAAGGCTCGGAGGAATCGTCCTTCCTTCAAGCCTTTAAAGCCATGTTTGTTGTTTTTTTTTTGGAATGCCGCTTCTAACTAACAGTGAGGCACAAAGGATGTGTCTTATCTTCTCTGTAATTAATGACTGGATGAATCTAATTAAAGGACTTGGTTGCTGGTTTACATGAATCTAGTTTAAGGGAGCATCTTTATAGACATTCTTTCTTTGGTTATTTAAAATTTATTTGGAGGATTTGTAGGATTTAAAGTGAGATATATGTGTGCATCTGAAACATGGTACTCAGACCCAACTGGTTGTCACATGTTTTCCCTGCATTTCTCCCTTCCTCTCTCTTCTCTCGCCTGCACATTAGCTTACAATAATTATGGCCCTGCAACTTCAGATCCTCTGCTATGTTCCTATCAAAGATTCTGCAATTGGAAACTCAATTACATCTAACGTTTCACTCTGATGCTACAAAAAGGACTCAATTACAGTGGTAGCTATGGGGAAATGGCTATGAGTTGGCAGTTATAGGTGGAGGGACTACAAGATTCTGCATCCCAGGTATACATTAATATTTTCATTATAAACCACTCAGTGGGTAACATTCATATTCAACTGCTCAACCTCATTTCCAACTGCTTGAATAAAGGCAGGATGTGATCTTCCATCCATACAAAGGTGCTTATAGACAAGGAGGGATAGCATTTTTTTTGTTTGCATGTTTTGTTTTGTTTTGCTCAGTGGGTATTCCGGGTAGAGGAATTTATATTACATTCACAACCTACATGTTACATACATTCATCTTCTAACCTTTAGAATTTTGGTAGGCAAATCTGGTCCTACATCAGCAATGAAGATCAACTGCTGTGCAAAGTCACTCATCTCATTACAATGTTTTTCTACCTTAGCATATTAAAAGACACCCTTATCATCAGTTTAGTAGTATGTGACTCTGGTACACTTCAATTCAATTCAATTACTTAATTGTATAACACTTTTGACAATATAAATTGTCACAGAGCAGCTTTATAGAAATCCAGATGTAGATTTAGATTCTCAACAGTGGCAAGAAAAAAACTCCCTGAGATGACAGGAGGAAAAAATCTTGTGAGGAACCAGAATCAAAAGGGAACCCATCCTCTTCTGGTACATCCTTATCAGGATGACAGACATACAGCTAGGAGCCTTTTGGTACTGTTTATAAAGCACTTGTTCAAAAGCATGACTCATCTGTCCATGGATACTTTTTGGTTTTACAGCACAATGTTGCCCCCAGCTGGAGAAGCTGAGCTTTTCCATAAGCACTGTGGCAAAATGTACTATAAATGATTATATAGAAGTGTCGCAGTATAAATGCGAAATGATAATGTGAGTATCACATGATAAAACCTGGAATTAAGGTCTCTGGGGTCAGTCAATCACAATGAATAAACTGGTATCTAAATAAAGGACTGCTACAGTGTGCGTATTACAGAAGTGTAAAATGTCTGAGCTTGTGTAGGGATTTCTGTGTGGTAAGGTGATGCAATAGCACCTGGTCATAATAAATGAACAATATATTGGTATCAATAACAGAGGCATTTTAGACATAAATGCAGCAATATCTAACTTCTCTCACCAATTTTACCACAAATATTCTCTATTGAACATCATCCAAATAAGCTTCTTTTTATCTAAAGAAAAACAAGGAACAGAAATATTCATGATCAGGATTCATACACAGAAGTTTTTATAAGATAATAGTTTTGTGGACATTCTCAATGGTTTTGTGGAGGAAAGTTCCACTGTAGCCATTTTGACATGGATGACATCAGAGAATCATGGCATATTGCAACAATCTCACATGACCCCTCATTGGAGGTCAGTGATGACAAAACCCTAGTCTGAATGACTTTAAGGATGCAGCTGGAGGGAATGTGTCATTATTTCACAATACACTGATACAGTCATTAAGGAAATCACTGCACCGACTCAGTTCCCTGTTCCATTACACATACTTTCCTTTCTCTCTGATCAGATGAGGTTTGCTTTGTCACACATACACACATGCACATTTTATTTTGAGAGAGAGCACATGAGGAGTCAACTGATGGTTTCATGGGCAAAACATGGTCTGGTAAAAGAGAGTTGGAAACAACAATGCACTGCGCTGACTTTATAAATATCACCTAATAACAAGAACAACAAAAAATACACACTGATGACTTATATCTGTAGAGATGACTTGTACTCAAGCTTACGTTTCTTTTATACAACCTTCGAACCACACTGAACAGACAGAGTCAAAAAACATTCTAGTGTCAACGTCACTCACTGTTAAAGGAATTCATCCTATCTTTTATCAATGTAATGAACACATTGCCTTAACTAGAACATGAGATTATAAGTGTTTCTAGGTATGTAACATTTCCCCTCCCCTCCCCTCCCCGTGAGTGTGAAAAGATGTTATGTAATCTTGAAAGTGTGCAGGTCGAGTGTACAGGCTGGCGGTGCTGCAGCAGGTGGTCAATGATGGAACTGGACGTAACAGAGCCCACAGGAATAACCTCTGGCCACATTATAGAGTTCGCTGCAGATATCCAATTGAACATGGTCCCAAGGTTGAGTAGGCCAAGGCACAGACTGCAGTGGTGATGGGGCCATAAAGGTAGGCATGCCAACGCTCACAGGCCCATACACAAGCCAGAGCCTCCCTCTCTCCAGCTGAATACTTCTGTTCTGTCAGGCTGAATGCACAAGAAGCAAAAACCACAGGCCATTCAATGCCGTTCTGGAGTTGTGAAAAAACAGCTCCAGCAGCCGTAGCTGAAGCATCACAAGTGACCAGTGTTGAGCAGTCAAGACTAAAGTGGGCCAAGGCAGGGGGGACTCATCGACAGCTACATGAGTGTGTGCACAGCTTCAGAAAAGGCCAAAGACCATGTCCAGGGGGCATCCTTTTTAGTAGCTGTCAGAGAGATCATGTAATAGAACACTGAGGCTGGAAACATATGTAGTATGTTGTCATCCCCAGAAATGAGGCAACTTACGCTGCAGATGAAGGCTCTGGCACCTGAAGGATAGACTCAGTATTGGAATGCAAGGGCGAAAGGCCCTTGGCTTAAACATGAAAGCCAAGAAAATCAACCTCTGTCACTGCAAATAAGCATCTCTCTACATTAAGTGTCAGATTATGTTGACTGAGAGCAGCAAAAGTGGCCCTTAAGTGCTGTTCATGAGACACTGCATTGGACAATGACATCATCAAGGTAGACAGCAATACCAGGGACGCCAGCCAACAGGTTCAAGGGCATTAACAGTATCAATGATGCCCTCTGTCTGCAGTTTGCTAAGTTCTGCAGTGACTTCCTCACGCAATGCCAGCGGAATGTGGCGAAGTGGCCGAATTATTGGTTTCACTGTGGGGTCCAAGAGAGGTTGGTGTGTGAATGCAATTAAGCACCCAAGGCCATGAGCCCTTTTATTGTCCAACAGAGAAAAGTCCAGGCTCATGAACAGTCCTAGGATATTACTGCCGCGGCGCTTAACATGAAACAGGAATTGGGGAAGAGCCTTGTTCCCGTACTGGACAGGAGCATGTATGAGACCAATAACGTCAATTGCCAAACTTCCATATCCAAAGAAATTCAGAGTGGGCAGTTGGAGGGGCAAATGTGGCAGGAACGTTCCTATGTGGTGATGTTGTGTAGTGAGACTTTAGCCCATGTCCAGTAAGTGGGGAATACAAGAGTCCGCTTTGTTAACAGTACACGGAGAAAAAAGCTGTTGAATTACCAATGACTGAATGAATGATAGCAGGGGTTGCAGCTTTAGCATGTGGGTTTCGTTGTGTAGGAGATTGAACTGGAGCAGGCCGACACCATTTTGCAAAGTGGTTAAGCTTTTGACAAAGTCGGCATGTTTGTCCCTGCACCGGATAGTCAGGGGCATGTGATGAGAGTCTAGTGGAGCCACAATTTCCACATCGGCACTGAACTTGAGGGTGTATATTGTATGTCTGCACTTGAAGATGTGTCTGCCTCAGAGTCAAAAAAAAACAAAAAACATTCTAGTGTCAACGTCACTCCCTGTTATCCAAAACCTTTAAAGGAAGAGTCATTCATCTTATCTTTTATCAATGTAATGAACACATTGCCTTAACTAGAACATTAGATTCTAAATGTTTCTAAGTATGCAACAGACTGGCCACTTACTAAAAACAATAATGTATTATACTAAAGTACTCATTCACTCCTTTAGCTAGCCAGCATTACAAGTATGCCATCATGGGCGTTAAAATGGTTGACGGTGACATCGACAAACTGTTGTGCACATGCACAGAGACCCACTGATTTGTTCCACTCAGTAGGATGCGCAACAGTTTTTAAAATACTGGTACCTACTCTTACTAACTTTCACCATCTACTGTTAGGAATGCATAGGAAATGCGTTTATTTAATTCAGTCTGTTGAAGCAGGGAGTTAAGGAACCTTGAAGGACAGATGGTAGTGGACTTTGCTAAGAGGATGGACATGGCTGTGGTTAACACTTATTTTCAGAAGAGGGAGGAGCATAGAGTGACTTACAAGAGTGGAGGTAGGAGCACACAGGTAGACTACATCCTATGTAGAAGAGGCAATCTGAAAGGGATTAGTGACTGTAAAGTGGTAGTGGGAGAGAGAGTGTAGCCAGACAGCATAGGATGGTGGTGTGTAGGATGACTTTGATGGTCTGTAAGAAGAAGAGGTCAAAGATAGAGATAGAGAAGAAAACCAAGTGGTGGAAGCTGAAAAAGGAGGAATGTTTAGACAGAAGTTGAGGCAGGCTCTGGGTGGTCAGGTAGTGCTGCCAGATGACTGGGAAACTACAGCAGAAGTGATCAGGGTGACAGGAAGAAAGGTGCTGGGTGTGTCATCTGGAAGGAGGAAAGAAGATAAGGAGGCTTGGTGGTGGAATGAGGAAGTTCAGAATAGTATCCAGAGGAAGAGGTTAGCCAAGAAGAAGTGGGACATGGACAGGACTAAGGAGAATAGACAGGAATACAAGGAGTTACAGCACAGAGTGAAGAGGGAGGTGTCTAAGGCCAAGCAGGAGGCATATGATGGGTTGTACACTAGGTTAGACACTAGAGAAGGACAGAAGGACTTATACAGGTTAGCTAGGCAGAGGGATCGAGATGGGAAGGATGTGCAGCAAGTTAGAGTTATTAAGTAGATAAGATTAGAAATATTACTCCTGACTTATAAAGCTTTAAATGGTCTCGCGCCACAGTATTTAACCGACATGTTAGTACCTTACGTTCCGTCACACCTACTTCGCTCTATGGACGCAGGCTGTCTGACAGTACCACGCATCGCCAAGACCACGGCAGGGGGCAGAGCTTTCTCTTACCAAGCCCCAAAGTTATGGAATAGCCTCCCAGC
>CM040978.1:23904779-23935574 GCA_022985145.1 Pangasius djambal
GTATGACAGGGTGCCAAGAGAAGAGCTGTGGTACTGTATGAGGAAGTCAGGAGTAGCAGAGAAGTATGTCAGAGTGGTGCAGGACATGTATGAGAGGAGCAGGACAGTGGTGAGGTGTGCTGTAGGTCAGACGGAGGAGTTCAAAGTGGAGGTGGGACTGCATCAGGGATCGGCTCTGAGCCCCTTCCTGTTTGCTATGGTGATGGACCAGTTGTCAGAGGAGGTCAGACAGGAGTCTCCTTGCACAATTATGTTTGCGGATGACATTGTGATCTGTAGTGAGAGCAGGGAGCAGGTGGAGGAAAACCTGGAGAGGTGGAGGTTTGCGCTGGAGAGAAGAGGAATGAAAGTCAGTCGTAGTAAGACTGAGTACAGGTGTGTGAATGAAAGGGAGGGAAGAGGAACAGTAAGATTACAGGGTGAAGAGGTGAAGAGGTGAAGAAGGTACAGGAGTTTAAGTACTTGGGGTCAACAGTCCAGAGTAATGGTGAGAGTGGGAAAGAGGTAAAGAAGCGAGTGTAGGCAGGTTGGAATGGGTGGAGAAAGGTGTCGGGAGTTCTGTGAGATAGAAAAATTTCAGCGAGAATCAAGGGGAAGGTGTACAAGACAGTGGTGAGAGCGGCCATGCTGTATGGTTTAGAGACAGTGGCACTGAGGAAGATACAGGAGTCAGAGCTAGTGGTAGCAGAGCAGAAGATGTTGAGGTTCTCTTTGGGAGTGACGAGGTTGGACAGGATTAGGAACGAGTACATGAGAGGGACAGCTCATGTTGGACGTTTGGGGGACAAAGTTAGGGAGGCCAGATTAAGATGGTTTGGACATGTTCAGAGGAGGGAGAGTGAGTATATTGGTAGGAGAATGTTGGACATGGAGCTGCCAGGCAGGAGGCGAAGAGGAAGGCCAAAGAGGAGGTATATGGAGGTAATAAATAAGGATATGAAGCTAGTGGGTGCAAGTGTTGAGGATGCAGAAGATAGGGATAGGTGGAGAGTGATGATTGGTATCTAACATTTTATGTTAACATGAAAAATATCCAGTTAAGTTTTAACAAAATCTTTAGCCATTTTGACATTGATAATATCATAGTGTCATGGTGTATATGCATAAAGCTTACAACCCTTTGGTTGAGGCCAGCGATGACAGAACCCCTGTCTGAATGACTTTAAGGACCCAGCTGGATGAAATGTGTCATTTCACAATACACTGATACATTCAGTAAGGAAAATAAATATATACATACATACAGTCAGGTGCGGAGGTATTTGGACAATGACAGAGTTTTGGTGATTTTGCCTTTATACACCACCACAATGGATTTGAAATAAAACAATCAAGATGGGATCGAAGTGTAGACTTTCAGCTTTATTTTAAGAGGCTCCACAAAAATATGGCATTTACCATTTAGGAATTACAGCCATCTGAACACAGTGCACTAAGTAAAATATCTGCATACTAATAAGCCCTAATAATGTTCTGTATTTCCCAGCCTACCTTATTCCCCTGCTTATTAAGATGTTTCATTTAAAAAAAAAAAAAAACACCATTAATGCACATAAATCCATCAATGCATCATTTAACCACAGTTCTAGAGTGTTTCATGTGTTTCGTCCATTCACGCACCCAATAAATCCCTTCACTATTGCTTTCTCCACTTATTATATTGTAGAACTGTCCCAATCATCCTAAACCTAGCCTGTATCTTGAAAATAATTCCATTATAAACATAAATGTATATGTGTGGAACTAACTTTTATGCTTATTTTACAGTAGTTCCGTTTTGCAACGTTCAGCTTCCCCATCAGTCAATAACACGCATGACAAAGTTTCCAAATGTCGGAAAACTGATAGAATTAGCACAAGATGTGAGCTTTAACGCTTACTCAGCTGTTCTGTGTGAAATCTGTTTTATTTTGTATCTAAACTGAAAAGCAAATCCCTCCACACGTTATTCATATACAACCTCGCTATCATTTGAATTACAACGACAAACTGTTCCCAAAGAAATAAAAGGCTACCTGTAAACGTTATATATTGATTTTCGCCAGCAGGTGTCTCAGGAGTTCACCTACACACAGCTGTGTGTGTTTACCAGCGGTAAGTGTAAAAATATTAATGATCAAAATGATCAGATTTGCTCACGGGTTTAGCAAATGCCCTTGCGTTTAATCACAAAAGTATCAAGAAAGCTCAGATGAAACGCTCCGTGCATTGCCCTAAAACATGGCCGTGTGTTGATCGACTGTTTCGGATATCCTCTAATCGTCCCTGGATCCCGAGCAGTGCCATGTGACCGAGCTGGGAACGCGGACTGGCTTTTTAAACCGGAGAAGAGCTGAGGTCTAATCTGAGAGTCACGGACGCGAATAAGCAAGAGCAAATTCAAACAAAGTCGCGACTTGCAAAATGCAAGCGTCCAACTCGACGGTTTCAAAATAGCCACATGGACAAGAAAAAAAGTCGTGTCGTCGAAGGCGAGGAAGGAAAACTGCTGTGTGGATTCGTGGTGCAGAGGAAAGCGCTGATTTATGAATAGCAGTAGGGGAGCTCATCACTATCCGACACACGGAGCGGAAAACTTTGGTAGAAAAAGTTTTGATGTTTCGCTTCGATTGTGAATTGGGGACGTTGCATCTGTGTTAATCCGAGATAGAATTAAAACATGTAGATGGGAAGATAGAATTAAAACATGGAACTGTAGACTGTACAAAGCGTGTCTTTTCGTCTTTCATTCTGATTGGGTCGATAGAAAAACTAAGAAGATGAAAAGGACGAGAAACTTCTAGTTAAAGTTCGGACATGGTGAAAGCTACCTCCTGGGTTAGTTTGTAAATTACACACCTCAACAAAATTGCGTTTTTGATGTTACATATCCGTGCTGCCTTATCAACCGGATACTCACACATAGCCTAGCTAACTGCTAGCTACATTACTTCTCCATGGTAAATAAACTCCAGCTGGTGTTTACGTTAGTTAAGTCGGCGTTGGTTCATTTCTGTGGAAAACGCTTTTAAAACCAGCTTGTCCCGTGGATGGAGTCTCTGTCGGGAATTTACCGTGGGGGTGTACCCGGCATGGAGACGGACTCGATGACCGGAGACGTGGACTCCGTGCAGGGAGTCTCTTTTTCTGTAGATCCGGTGCTCGACGGCATTTTGATGGACTCTCTTTGCCAGCAACAAGGATGGATGCGCGTATATGGTAAGTTTTATATACGCTTACCTCACCGTTACAAACCCAATCGGTGTTTTCTAACAATCCCGATTTATTTTTGACCTCTTCACCTCACGTCTCATGAGGCTTGGGTACAAGGCATGACGTATGCCCCAAAGAGCTGAAAATAAATAAGGCAACAAAAATGTTAAGTCTTAATCATGACAAACTGAATTTATATAAATGCTAGCTGGCTAGTCACCATATTGCTGAAAGTGAAGAACACGGTAGAGTAAACAAAGCAACATGTTAGCGGAACGCCTTTCCTCGCCATGAAGATTATCAAAAGACCTCTGTTATGGCTTTTTCTCTAAGACTTCTAGTTTAATACTTTAAATATTTAATACATATTGATATATATTATGCTCTGTTAGAATTCCATCGGTTTAGTACGTTTTAAAAGGATCTCTTCATGCCATAGGGGTTCATGTGAAGAGACCTTGTAATATAACATGGCCTGTGGCTTCATTGTAACTGTTCGCATGTGTGATTAGTCTGTAGTGTCATAATCTGATCTCTTGTCTGCTTTCAGATCATATGCCATTGATGTTCTTGGCTGGCCTATGATGTGTGTAATGTGATTAAGAAAGTGCTGGAGGGGCTGGCCGCCAGTGGGCTTTGACAGCGGTCAAATCTGGGGATTGTTTCATTTTTATTGACGTGACACCTAGAGGGTTGGATCTGTCAGTCTCTTTACACGTGATTTATCTTGTCACATGTTGGAGAATCCTGAAAAAAAAAAAAAAAAAAAAAGCTAGGCGACATGTAATTATGCAACAATCCCACTTTTTCCACAATTTTCAATTTGATCCTGATAACAGAGATGATTATCAGCTGATACCCGACACTGATCCAATACTGACATCCTCACACTAAACAAGCCTGCAAGCATTTGTTGCCAAATATTGTGAAACATCAGAAGCAGGTTCTGTCCTATGCTAAATGTAAGATCTGTGTTGTCAATCAACACCAGACGCATTCAGAGCTTAAAATACTGGGCTTGTTAAATCTGCTCTGATGCCGAGCCAGGATTTAAAGCTGGTATCACCCCCAGTGTCTGTACGTTGTACTAAGTGTACAATGTTTTGAATGTTTTGAATAATATTCCGTGACTACGGTGTGTAATGTGGCGTAAGTGTGGGTCAGGTATTTGTAGTCCTGTTGTCATTGAAGTTTTATTATGGAAGTCGTATTATTTAAAAACCATCTAGTTCTGTCTACCTGTACACATCCTCGGTCCTCAGTGTTTCGTTTCATCTCCTAAACCGATACATTGGAGGAAAGAAGGCAGGGTTCAAGATATCATCTGGAAAATAATGGTCTTAATATTATTTTTATGTTTTGGACACATTTTCAATAAGTCCAGATGTGGTTTGTCTTCCCTTTTTTTGAACACTGGCTTTATGTTAACTTGCTTCCTCATATCACATAATACTTCTGTCTGTCTTTTCAGATCCATTGTGTTATAACAATGGTCTTATCACTCGCTTTTGCAGCTCTACCAGTGCTGATTGAAACTGGTGCAGCACTGAGACAAGGATGAGTCATAGCCCGATCATACCAGTGATTACAACCTCTTCCATGTTTGCTTAGTTTTAGTTGCTATGAATTCTACTCAGTGAGAGGACCCAGGAAAAGTTGTGCTTTGTTGGGGGAAAAAAAAAGTTCATAAAGGAAGCCAGATAAATGAGAGATGATTATCTAGAACATATTGTTCTTGGGGGATATGTCAATGTCATGGAATGTCTGCTTCTATTTATTCTTATTTTGTGTTCCTGAGAAACTGAGAGAACAGCTTTGTTTGAGTAGACAACATGAACTTTCGTAGGATTCTGTGTTTTTCTTATTAAAAAATGTTTTAGGCATAGGCTAGGTCTTTGTGACACGTATTGTTTCTGTGGGCATCTGATTGCAAATGGAGAGACGTGTTGAAACGCTTCCTCCCACAAAGCTCTTTACAGACCTGGAAAATCAGTGTACCTGATTCGTCAATGAAAAGCCTGCTCAAAAGCCTGCTGTCCAACCTAGGTTGTTTTATATTTCTTGGCACATTCCCAGTCCTAGTTGTTTTAAAAACATGGGCCAGTTGTCTTCTAATGGGTGAAGGTGAATGCCGTTCTCTGTCCAAAGCTACAGGAATCTTATTACTGTAATTACAACATCATTGCTCAGATGTGTTTGGTCTTACTGAGGAAGCTAAGACAGCGGTTGGGGGGGGGGGGGGGGGGGGGGGGTGGAGTTGCTTTCGGTACTACTGTGAATAGTGGGTTTGTGTAAAACCCCTGCCCTGTCATCTCTCACCTTCTTCCCATCATCCCTCCCTCCACCCTCAAATCCCTCTCAGCCCCTCAGTTCAGTGGGAGTGTCATAATCCAAGATTGAGATATGATGTAAGCAGCCCATTCTGTGAATGACCTCACTGGGCAGGCACCAATGGGCTCGTCACTGCGTTCCAGAGCTGAAATAACTCAATATGGCCCGTACTGCTGTTCTCTCTCTCTCTCTCTCTCTCTCTCTCTCTCTCTCTCTCTCTCTCTCTTCTTTTCCTCTTTTGTATGTCTCCTTCCTCACGTAGGAAAAGCATGGCCCACCTCTTGGCTCATCTTGTCAACATGACTCATGTGAAGTCATATGGACATTCAAGAGGAATGTCTTTTTTCCATGCTTGGAATTGTCTTGTTGATCTTAACTTGATTCATTATTTGCCTCTGTTGCTAAAAAAAATTTGTTGCGTGCTTCTACATGAAAATGCTATTAAAGCACTGTTAGGATTGAAAGTAAAGATTCTGTGGGAAATTCTGTTAGAAAGTACATTTTTATTTGGAAAACATGATGCCTATTCACCAGTATCATATCTTTTTTTTTTTTTTCTTTTTCTTTTCAGGCTATTAAAAACCATATGGATTAGATTCCTTAGTCAACACGAAGTTTCATATGGCACATTATTCTGGCAAAGCTTATTAAAGGTGATTAAGAAAAGAGAGGCATTTTTAGGATGTTTTCTAGTTCTTGGCACATTCCCAGTCCTAGTTGTTTTAAAAGCATGGGCTAGTGGTCTTCTAGTGGGTGAAGGTGAATGCCTCTCTTTGTCCAAAGCTACAAGAGTCTCCTGTATTTACATCATTGCTCAGATGTGTTTGGTCTTACTGAGGAAGCTAAGAGAGCATTGGGGAAGGAAAGTTGGTTTCAGTACTACTGTGAATAGTGGGATTATGTAAAACTCCTGCCCTGTCCACTCTCAAGATGTGTGTTCCTGCTGCTCTCCCACCTTCTTCCCATCATCCTGTAATGCAGCCCTCTCACTCTTCCTTTGCTCTTTTGTATATCTCCTTCCTCACTTAGGAAAAGCATGGCCCACCACTTGGCTCATCTTGTCAACTCATGTGACGTCATATGGACATTCAAGAGGAATGTCTTTTTTCCATGCTTGGAATTGTTTTGTTGCTCTTAACTTGATTTTTTAGTTGCCACTGTTGCTAGTGCATCCACATGAAAATGCTATGTTAGGGTTGAACATAAAGATTCTGTGGTAAATTATATTAGAAAGTGCATATTTATTTGGAGAACATGATCCTTATTCATCAGTATCATATCTTTTTTTCAGGCTATTGAAAACCAAACAGATTAGGTTCCTTAGCCAGAGGTTTTGCACTACATGCTATTGAATGGCATATTATTCTGGCAAAGCTTATTAAAAGTTAATAAGAAAAGAATAAGGGTGGCATGGCAGTATGTGGATTGGCTACACTAAATTGCCCACAGACGTAAATGAGTGTGTGAATGTGTTTGGGATTGGCACCCGATCCACCATGACTCTATCCAGGATTAAGCTTTAATGATGAATGACTGGGGAGGAAAAAAAAAAAAAAAGGTTGAGGCAAGGGTTTATCTTTTGTGTTTCTCTGCTTTGTACAAGTGGCCATGGAATTATGAGGGACAGTTGCTGATACAGATTATCTGTGATCTCTGCTCCACTGACCACTGAATTCAATTTATCAAGGAACTGCAAGGCTTATATTCATTTTGGTCTTGGACGATTTGAAGTCAGCTGATGTTCTACAAAGGCTTATTGGTGAAAAGGCTTCGAGCACCAAGTCATTTGCCTGGAGTTTGCCTCGAGTTTGCCTCATTGTAGTCACAAGAACTTCACATGGTCTCAAACAAAGTTTAGACCTGCTTCTTCTCCCAAGTCCAGTCTCAAAAGTGTCTTTGTTAATTTTATAACGTTCAACAGTGTGTGGTAGGATGTAGGCTAGATTACTTTTTATGATACCTTTATGTGGCCTACTGAGCACTTTATTCAGTTTATCAAGGAAATGCGAGGCCTTTGCTGAGTTGTTTTGAAGAGAGAGTCATCTGCATTGAAAAACACATTTGTCCACTATCCACATGCATTGTCTATACTTTTTGCTTTGACACAAGCAGCTTCATAGGATCCAAAAGAGTTGCCCAGATTTTCAGGCGTTACCTGGGTACACAAATTTATCCTCTTTTCAATTCCAATTCCTGATCTTTTATGGAGCTTTGTCTGTCTGGTTTACTTACAGCAGAGAAATTATTAAGGTTGAGTTTATTTGCATGAGGCAGCTCTTTGGGAGCTCACATAGACCCATAAGGCCACCATTGCTGCCATCTTTGTCACTTGGACATTAATTCCTAATGGGGCAGGTCTCACCAACACAACTAGCACATTGCATGCTTTCTGCCTGCTTTCAACAAGCAAGCCACCAGGTTTATCCCACAAGCCCCTAAAGACCAATACTTTCACACTGAATAATGCTAGATTGATTGACTTAATTGGTTTATCTATAGAAACACCCCTAAAGCTCAATGACTTCTCGTTACTCATTTCACCTAAAGTACAGCCGTGCCTGGGGATTTGCATTTATGAATCTCTGTAATGTGATCACACCAGTTAAATTACACTGTTTCTCAGCTTGTGGCATATGCAGCTTGCACTCTGAAATGTGGTTATAGTTTATTATAAGTTATTCAAGGTCGGTATTCTCTGCATAGTCTTTAGTACTAAATATTCGCGTGCCCCAAGTTAAAGTCAAATTTGTGGCTGATTACAGATCATAGAAAGTGGAATATTTTGTAGGTGGGGACTGCATGCAAAGATGCCATCCACAATCAAGTCTTCACATGGCCCTGATCTGAGTGACAGAGTTCTTTCAGCGTGCTGATCTAATGCCGCGTTCGACTTGGCTCGAAAATGGGAACTGCATCCTTTTTACCTCTGTGCATACGAGCTACAAAGTGGGGAAAAAACATGGATGCTTTCTTGTTCATCTATATGTTAGTAACTACCTAGTCAACTAACTGTAATGAGTGATGTAAACTGTATAGTCAGTGATTTAGCAAACCTATATACAGACAGGTCCATAAATATTTGGACAATGACACAATTTTTGTAATTTTGCCTCTCTACACCACCCCAGTAGATTTGAAATGAAGCAATCAAGATGTAATTGAAGTGTAGACTTTCAGCTTTAATTCAAGGGGTTTAACAAAAATATTGCATTAACCATTTAGGAATTATAGCCATTTTTTCCAGAGGCCTTCCATTTTCACAGGTTTGAAAGTAATTGCATACTTGACTGATAAGCACTTTCATGGCCAGACGTGGCCTGTTTCCTCCTTGTTTCATGACAAATTAAGGAGATAAAAGGTCTTGAGTTGATTCCAAACAATGAATTTGTGTTTGGTAGCTGTTCGTGGGAACTATCAATTCATACTCTCAGCAATAACATTAAAGGTTATTACAGGTCCCCCTTATGCCACCAAAACAACTCTGACCTTTCGAGGCATGGCTTCTACATGACCAGATCCTTTAAGTCCTGTAAGTTGAGAGGTGGGGCGTCCATGGATCAGACTGGTTTGTCTGTCGCCCCGTCGCCTGTTCACCAGTTGTCCTTCCTTGGACCACTATTGGTATGTACTAACCACTGCATACCAGGAACACCCCACAAGACCTGCCATTTTGGAGATGCTCTGACCCAGTCGTTCCCAACCCTTGTCAAATTCGCTCAGATTCTTACACTTGCATCAACTTCGAGAACCTGCTGCTAAATATATCTCGCCACTTGACAGGTGCCATTGTAACGAAATAATCAATGTTATGCACTTCATCTGTCAGTGGTTTTAATGTTATGGCTGATCTAAAGCTAATGCTTATATATAGTACAAATCATTTAAAGATAAGAAGTGCTACTTTGTTTACTGCTGACGTTTTGCACGGCCATGTTGATTTGAAGTAACTTGCTGAACTCTGGGGAACTTGGAGTTGAGGTGACCGTCCTGAGTTCCTGAGAAGGAATTCTGAGTTGAGTGGGTGTTTTCTTCAAGTTTCCCTGGTCGGAGGTTAGGAATTAAATAGAAGAATGATATCTATGTAAACCTTTGTGTCCTATTACTTTCGCTATTGAAGGACACCGAACTCATTGTCCTGTTCATAAAACCAGTTTAAGAAGACACTTGCTTTGTGACATGGTGCGTTTTCATGCTGGAAGTAGCCACTAGAAGATGGGTAAATTGTGGCCATGAAGGGATGCACATGGTCATTAACAATAGTGTCAAATAGGCTATGGCATTCAGGTGATGATTGAGTGGCATTAATGGGCCCAAAGTGAGCCAAGAAAACATTCCCCACACCATCACACCACCTACCCCTAATAAAGTGCTATTATACAGTGGTGATTGAAAGTTTGTGAACTCTTTAGAATATTCTATATATCTGCATAAATGTGACTTAATCAGATCTTCAGTCCTAAAAGTAGACAAAGAAAACCCAATTAAACAATTGAGACAAAAATATTATACTTGGTCATTTATTTATTGAGGAAAATGATCCAACATTACATATCTATGAGTGGCAAAAGTATGTATAAGGAGAACACTGAGCAACAATGGTGCGCATGGCAAAGTTGCAAGGAGAAAGCCACTGCTCTCCAAAACGAACATTGCTGTCCATCTGCAGTTTGTTAAAGATCATATGGAGGAGGCTATTTGAAAAATGTTTTGTGGACGGATGAGAACTTTTTGTTTGGAGAAAGAAAAACACTGCATTCCAGCATAAGAACCTTATCCCATCTGTGAAACATGGTGGTGGTAGTATGGTTTGGGCCTCTCTTGCTGCATTTAATCCTCTTTTGCTGACCTTAATCCAATAGAAATGTTGTGGAAGGATCTGAAGCAAGCAGTACATGTGAAGAAACCCACCAACATCCCAGAGTTGAAGCTTTTCTGTACGGAGGAATGGGCTAAAATTCCTCCAAGCCAATGTGCAGGATTGATCAACCGTTACTGGAAACATTTAGTTGCAGTTATTGCTGGACAAGGGGGTCAGACCAGATACTGAAAGCAAAGGTTCACATACTTTTGCCACTCACAGTAATATTGTATGTAATATTGGATGATTTTCCTCAATAAATAAATTACCATTTGTCTCCTTTGTTTAATTGGGTTCTCTTTGCCTGCTTTTAGAATATGTGTGAAAATGTGATGATGTTTTAAGTCATATTTATGCAGAAATATAGAAAATTCTAAAGGCTTCACAAACTTTCAAGCACCACTGTATGTTATTTTTTCTGAAGGATCCTCGCAAATATTAAATGTTGAGCAGCTTTACTGCGGTCACAATCTCCACTTCTTGCAGTTCATTTAATACACTTGGATACCAGTTTGCTGAGAAGGGGGGAAAAAAAATGTTAAATTCTTTAAAAAGAAAAGCAGTGTGATTTGTAATGCTATTACAATGTTGGCAGTAAATCCTGCCATGTGCATAACATGTTATTTAAATGAAGTTTGTCAACAGTTTGACAGTCCAGTTTAGGATGCATATAAAGGCTTTATTAGGAATCTGCATTCGGAATGAATTCATTAAGACTGGGAAAAATCCTTGCATGTAAGTAACCTGAGTCCATGTAATCATATTCTTTATAATAAAAAAGTAAAATAATTAAAAAAAAAAAAAAATACTGAGGCATTTCACTGAAATAGATTGCGACACTTATAACAAGGTTTTGTTGTGTTGATTAAAAAACCAGAACAGTTAAATGAGTTATGATTGATCCTAATGAACAATGATGCTTGGGGAGAAAAGAGGCTCTGAAAGATCTCTGACATGTCTCCATTACAGCTAGATTCTCAGTGGCAGAGGCTTTGGCCTCTAATATTAATCATACTATCATTATGGTAGTCCAGTATTGTTGTTTAACTCCAAGCAGTTGATGTTTTAAAAAATAAATAAATAAAAAAAATTGTACTGAATCTTTAAAATTGTAAAATGCCAAATTTTACAGATTATATAAAAATTCCCTTTTTTCTGCATGAATTTATTTTGTAGACATTAAAAAAAGCATCAAGCTCAGTTTGTCATGGGTTTATAAATACAATGCGTGTGCATTTGTGTGTGGTTTGTCTCCGCTTGTCTAATGTTGTAAAGCAGTAGGCAGCATTATACCTGGTTTGATTACTTGATTGAGTGCCTTGTGGGGTCAAGTGATTGCTTTCTTTATAGAACGTTCATTTTGATTGGTTGTAGGTGCGTTGAGAAACCTTTCTTAGAGGTGATCACTGGCACCCGGACAATATGCTTACTGACATGGTGCCTTTGTATAAACCGATAGAAAAGAAGAAAAAGACAGGTTGTGTACAGGTTCATTAGGTAACCATAAGGTGAAATTATTTCACTGTTTAATTTTCTAATTGTGAGAGTCACGCCTTGTGCTTAAACAGGAAACATCTCACTGTTGTGGTGAAGTGAAGGTCACATACCTCGCTGAACCTCTGGTGCCCTCTTGTCTGTTATCAGGGGCGTGCAGTTAACAGATTTAGAACAGAAGTCTGAAGGAGCATTCATACACAGACACACTGTTGTCCCACACATCCTTTCCCCCATCGCACTCTGACGCCGTGACAGGAGAGGCGATACAACACACAAAGGCTCATCAGCCGCTTTCAGGAAAAATGAAGGCCCTTCCTTCAATTCCCCTCAGAATGTCTGTCTCTTATTAAAATAGCTTCATCATTATATGATCTAGTGCTGTTTTACACTCCATCGGATTTATCTTCATTAGGAAATGTTGGACCCGCTAGTATTTTTAAGCAGATATTTTGCATAAAACCTCAGGCTGTGATAGGAAATGGAGTGTTTAGTGCGTCCCTCCCTTTGCCTCTGTGTAGGCCTGGTGGCCTCTGCATTGGTGGGGGTGGCAGGATTTCCCTTGGTTGAGCTATGAATCAAGAGTTTTAATCTCTTGAGTTGGTTAAAAATACACTCCCATATATTTTTGGGGAGGAGGTTTGCCCTTATTAATGGGAAAAACACATGGTGCAATTCGGTCACGTTTTAGTGATCACTGCTACTGTTCCGTGTCCAGACATGTAATTGGTAACAGGTCATTTTAGTTACGGTGGTGACTGCATGTGGGTTTGGATCAGAAAACCTGTCCGTCTCACCTAAGAGATGAATTTCTTAACCCGATTAGATACAAATACAGAAATTTTAATTCGCTTTTGTTGCCAGCCTTAGCACTTCACCTGACTTCCGGGACCTGTTTAAAGTGATGAGTCATTTACAACTTGACTGTTGTAAAACCCTCAGCTGGAACCAATACAGTGTGGAAATTTAATTCTGTTAGTGCCGAATTGGCCAGCCTTAGCCTAGCTTTTAGCCTTTTAAATGCAACTTTTAACTCTGCCTCATGTGTTCTCTCTCTCTCTCTCTCTCTCTCTCTCTCTCTGTCTCTATTCTCGCTGTCTCTCTCTTTCGCCAGGCTGATTTGCTGGACCTGTTTATAGTGAAGTGCTATTTATGCCCTTACTCCCCTTGGCTTCCTGCACAGAGCATAGCAATGCTGAAAGCAGATGCTGGCACAGTGGCCTCAGTGCAAGCGCAGTCAATGTGTCGTTTTTCTTCTACTTCAGATTAGCAGAAATGTGTCCTCATACATCAGGAGTATGAGGACACATTGGGAAATTGGAAATAATAACTGTTTCTTTCTTGAACAATTCTGAATAAATGCATGAAATGTCATTATTAGACATTTACATAGATTTAGGCATAAATGCTTTTTTTGTGTCAGCTGTATTAACGATCTCTGAAGCAAGATAAACACTAGAGAAACACTTATTGTTCAAGTGCATATTAATAAACCTGATATTTTATATTTTACCCTCAGAACAACAGCTTAGTTTAAGCCAAGAGAAGAAAAAGAACATCAAACTCTTATCATAAACCTTTGTGTGAGTAAATAAAAAGTGATTTTTTTTTTATTTATTGAATCTTTGACATTGTTTATTTTTTAATGTTATAATTGATAAATAATCACATCATGATCCTCAGAATCAAAATTCAGTTGAATTTTGTGTGAGGTCTTAAACGATTCCACTATTCAGGAGAGGTTAGAGCACAGAGATATAATGTTGCTGAAATGCTGGGAAGTGACGTGGTGAAAAACTAGAGCCTATGATGACTAATCCAAAACCGCATAATGTCATACTAAATGGTGGCGCTGCATGATGACGTACTGTTTAGTTGTGTATTGTAGCCTGATTGTTTAAATAGTTGTGGCGTATTCTTTTGGTGTATTATTCAGTACAGTAGTATAACGTTTGCGATTAAGCTTATTTTTCAGGTTCTGTTTGCTTTTTAGATTAATCATACTTTAAAAAAAAAAAACACTAAAAAGAAAAGTGACCTTTAGCTTGTCATGCTTTAGATCCTGTGGGTAGATGATGTTCTTATTGTCCCTGAGCACTGGAGCTGGAACTATTTCAGTCCTGCAGCAGTGCTCAGGAGGTGCTGGTGTTTAATGACCACTTTCACACCCAGCTTCTGGGCACCTGGTTCTTGTTGCAGCTATAATAAGGTGTTAATTGCTACAGTCCAGACACATCTCCTCCTGAGGGCAGTCAGAGCACCGGAAACACCGAGTATGACAGGAATTCAAACCTTTAGCAGATAACTTGTTGAATAAGATTATGTTCACGTTCTAAACATTTGGGATACCTGCAATTCACACTTAGAAGAAAGCAGCAGATAAACTTTTTGTGCAGTTAATTTAATAATAAAATATTTATTATATTTATTTATTTATTTTTTTTGTTATTTTTTTTGTCCAAGTTCAAATATGTGACGTTTTTCATTCTCAGACAAAATCAACTACATGCATTTGTGCTTCTTCAAGGAGATCACATTCCCTGTGGCAGATTTGTGTTGGTGTCTTTAAGAGGTGTAAAGTGCAATGGAAACAGGAAACAGGAGTAAGGAAATAGCTGTGTGTCCCTCGCTGGGGGTCCTACATTTGCAAGTAACAGCTTTCATTCTGACTGCTCTCAAGACTAACAAAAAACAGATTGGGGTCAACTGTGTTTCAGGTTTTTTTTTTGAAGAAATAAGGGCTGTGTTGTGGCAGGTGGTAAATGCTTCTTGCGTAGGTTGAACATAATCATTTGGATGTGCTCAGGTGCTGTTAATCAAGATGGAGTTAACATGCCCCCATGATGGTGAAACTGGTATTAAAAAAAAAAAAAAAAAAAAAAAGTTCTTCCTCCACATTGTTGTTTCATAAATAATCCTGGATGAGCACGTCAGCAAAATGACTAAATGTTAAATTAATTGCCAAGTGATTAATTTACAGAATTAATAGAACATTACAAGGACATACACATTTATATAACTGAGCAGTTTAGGCTTAAGAGCCTTGTTCAAGGGGCCAGCAGGGCAGCTTGGTGGTGCTGGGATTTGACCTCATGACCTTCAGAGCAGTAGGCCAAGGCCTTAACTACTGAGCCACCACTGCCCTTGTCAGTGTGTGGGGTTTCCCCCCCCCTCCCTTTTTTTTTAATTATTATTCTGATTATTATTATTCTTATGATGATGATGATGGATTATTATTACTATTATTATTATTATTATTATACTATAAAAGTTGCTGTTGAATGGTATTCTGTTCATTGTAATCTAGAGGTGGCTGTAAAATATATAAATGTTGAATAATTTTCATCCACTCAACTCCCTTCACATGCACTTTTGTAAGCTCTTTGTCTAATGTAACCTCTGCCATGTGGATTCATTTTGGGTTCAGATCCAGTGATCATAGACAGCTAGAGAATATGGACAATGTGAGGACAATGTTTAAAAAAAAAAATGATGCAGCTGTATCACAAACTGTAGCATCTACATAGGCCTCAGGAGGAAATAATCACAGTTCCCCATAAGCTCTTGGCTTAGCCATGCCCCAGGCCTGTTTGAAATGAACAGCAGGAAGATGCAGATAGTGGTGGTCAGTTTGTGAGCTCAGTGGAATGACATGAACCCAAGAGTGCTTTGACCTGTTTGCTTGCTCATTTATTTAGCTCTTTACAGTGGACATGTGGCTGACGTGAAGCTTAAATTATTTAAAATTATTACTGTGTAACTAAGCACTGTTTAGAAATCCTGCGGCATTATTTCTATTGAAATGATGAAATGACCATTATGTTGATTTGCATTTCTCATTTTTGTCACTTGTGAACTGTGCTCTTGATTGCAGTCCAATACAACTGAAGTTGTCATGCTATAACTTAACTATAAATGGGTTATAAGAAGCATATTGACCAGTCCTTCATTTCATACACACATTGTCATTCAGGACTGGACCATGGAGCAATGGAAGAAGGTGGCCTGGTCTGATGAATGACGTTTTCTTTTACATCATGTGGATGGGCGTGTGCGCCTCTTACCTGGGGAAGAGATGGCACCAGGATGCACTATGGGAAGAAGGCAAGCTGGCGGAGGCAGTGTGATGTGCTTGGCAATGTAATGCTGGGAAGCCTTGGGTCCTGGCATTCATGTGGATGTTACTTTGTATGTATGTATCTATGCATCACCTACCTAAACATTGTTGCAGACCAAGTATATCCAAATCATGGCCGCTTTCAGCAAAATGATGCGCCCTATCACACTGCAAAAATTGTTCAAGAATGGTTTGAGGAACATGACAAAGAGTTCAAGGCTTTCCCCAGATCTCAATCACGTATTAAAATTATGGTTATACATACATACATACATACATACATACATACATACATACATACATACATATAGTCAGGTCTGGAAGTATTTGGACAATGACAGAGTTTTTGTGATTTTGCCTTTATACACCACCACAATGGATTTGAAATAAAACAATCAAGATCGAAGTGTAGACTTTCAGCTTTATTTTAAGAGGTTCCACAAAAATATGGTATTTACCATTTAGGAATTACAGCCATTTTCAGCAAAGTACCTCCATTTTCAGGAGCTCAATGGTATTTGGACAAAGTGACATAATTGTAAATATAACCATAATTTTAATACGTGATTGAGATTGAGATCTGGGGAATTTGGAGGCCAAGTCAATGCGTTGAACTCTTTATGTTCCTCAAACCATTCCTGAACAATTTTTGCAGTGTGATAGGGCACATTATTTTGCTGAAAGCGGCCATGATTTGGATATACTTGGTCTGCAACAATGTTTAGGTAGGTGATGCATAGATACATACATACAAAGTAACATCCACATGAATGCCAGGACCCAAGGCTTCCCAGCATTACATTGCCAAGCACATCACACTGCCTCCGCCAGCTTGCCTTCTTCCCATAGTGCATCCTGGTGCCATCTCTTCCCCAGGTAAGAGGCGCACACGCCCATCCACATGATGTAAAAGAAAACGTGATTCATCAGACCACGCCACCTTCTTCCATTGCTCCATGGTCCTGATGTTCATGTGCCCATTGTAGGTGCTTTCAGCGGTGGACAGAGGTCAGCATGGGCACTCTTGTCTGGTCTTTTGCCAAGCAGCCCCATACACAGCAAGGTGCGATGCACTGTGTGTTCTGACACCTTTCTATCATAGGCAGCATTAACCTTTTCAGCAGTTTGTGCTACAGTAGCTCTTCTGTGGGATCGGACCAGACAGGCTAGCCTTTGCTCCCAACGCGCATCAGTGCGCCTGTCGCCGGTTCACCAGTTGTCATTTCTTGGACCACTTTTGGTAGGTACTAACCACTGAATACCAGGAATACCCCACCAGACGTGCGGTTCTGGAGATGTTCTGACGCAGTCGTGTAGAAATCACAATTTGGCCCTGGTCTGTGTGTGTATGCAGGTAGCTAGTGAATCTACATTTAAGTTTCATTATCATTCTGTTGTAAACATGTTGAAAATCCTCCTTTGGACATACTGTGAATTTAATAATCACAGGTACATCGTTGAATGTGATATGATTGTAGAAGACCATGCTTAGAGTTCCTCTTATTAACCAATAGGAATATTATAGTCAAGGTTACTGATTTCTGGTATTTTTTTATAGTCTTTATATATATATATATATATATATATATATATATATATATATATATATATATATGAGTGAATAATAAAAAAAACAACATTAACATATATTAATATATGTTAGCTGCAAACTAAATCTATGCTGTCTGTGCTGTCCAGTGTTTTTTGACATTGGTTTATTTAGACAATCACTTCTTTTTAATCTTTCTTGGCATCCTTTTTCTTAACCTAAAATATAGCAGAATTTCATCAGCCAAAGATAAACATAACCTCAACCAGTGGCACTGTTGTGGGGTTATGCTATCTGATTGGATAGCGTGAGTAAGCGTCAGTGTGTGTACCTCATTTCCTCCCAGGAAGCAGAGAAGCAACGCATAAAGCAGGAAGTGACAGCGGAAGCGACATGTAGTGGACGTGTTCTTAGACAAAGTGGAGTCTGAACCTTTTATTGCGTACGTCCTTCTGTAACATTTTGTCATATAAATAGGCCACACTGGTTACACCAGCTACTCAGATTTAAAACTCCAATGGCAGACAACATTGACTGAAACAAAGGTGATGATCAAAGATTTCTTCATTTGAAGAACTCTGGCATCAGAGACGTCGTTGACTTTCTTGTGTATTGTGAGTGGGAGCTCTCTGCCTCGTGCATTTATCTGCCTGAATTCACTCTCATCCAAATGAGTCTGGAACGGAAAGCTACCTTTGGGGAGCGTCTGCGGTCTAGCAGAAACCCATCTCGCTGCCTGACTGACGGAGAAAGTCCTCATCGATGGGCCATCCTCAGCAGACCGTGGCTGAAACACCGCTCCAATTCTGCCCCCATGGAGTCCTTGGACACTCTTGAGAGCAGAATCCGGTCCAAACAGCCTGTGCTCATCCAGGATCTGACCTGTTCTAACAGGAGCAGCTACACCTTACCTGCCAATGTCCCTGATGTCAGTAAAGTCACCAGCTCAGGCATGCTACTGGAACATGTTCCACCTGATTTGACCTGCTCAGCCTATAAAAGAGACTATTTACGCTCAACCTCTGAACCGGGTACCAGCATTATAACAGAACCCCAACCTCTACAGGGGAAACAGAGTAGCCACCCATTTTCTGGGATACTCTTGTCCATGTCACGGCGCATAAGTAGGATCCTGACAGCCAGAGGGGAGCCAGAATCTGTGGAGATGGCAGAAGCTGGTAGGAAGTTCTTAACATTCAAAACCTCAGCATGTACCAGTGGCCCTGTCTGTTAGAACCATATTGGCTTCAGTGGAATTCAGAAGTTTATTCTGGTTATGTTTTTAGGTCATGAATTACGTTAGCACTGGCAGGTCTATTAATTACCCATGTGAGATATAGAAGGAAACAATCAACCCATTTGTCCAAGCGACGGTAGCATAAGCTACATTCTTTTTTTTTTTTTTTTTGTTTGGGCATGTTATTACATGCAGTGATCACAGTGAAAGCTGTGATTACTTTGTTAGATTGTCTTGCTGAAACAAGCTTTTTAAATGCCCAATGTGCGTTCTGTCCCATCACCACTCGTATCTGCCTGTGTAGTTTGAGCGTTTTGAGACAGGAAATGAATATTTCTTATACAGCTATTTGGATGCATTGGAATTCACCACAAAATCCACCATGTCAGTGCCTTGTCATCAGAAAATCAGGGGCTTTTTCTGATGTTCCACATAGACATCTCTAAGGTTTAAAGTTTTAAAGCTTTATTTAATCTGAATTCACACTTCTAGCTTTTATCATTAGTATAATTATGGTGTTATTGTTGGAGTTTCACTTCACTGTAAGCTTCCTTATTCGATGTCAGTATTTTCCCCACAGCAACTAACTGGGTTTTCCCTTTAGAATTACCAGAAATAAGACATTCCTAAAACCAAAAAAAGCACGTCAAACTCACTAAACTGAAAGGAGTCCTAGTCCATGTTAGATGCAATAAATTTAATTAGGAGTACTCTGGGTTCCTGAGTGTCCCTAGCACTATCACTGAGTTTCAGAGGGTGAAAACTTGTCCTAGAGTTGGCCATCAGTTTGTTGGTTGAAACATGTCCTTTTCCTTCCATCCCCCAAATCTGCTCATTGCTCCATTTTTTTTTTTCCTTGCAGAGGGAGGAGGGAAGCTGCTTTGCTCTTTTTGTATGCAAATAACGGTTTCAGCAGGCAGACAAAGAATGAAGCCACACCACCTGAAGCATTATTATCTTTACAAAGACTTGTCAGCAGGAGTCATGAAAAAAATTTACAAAGCTCTCTGCTTTTCAAACGAGAGGCATCTCATTGACAGCAGGATACATTGAGTTCATTTCAGGGAAAACTGGATGTGAAAGTGTTACTTATTGATTTTATTTATTTATTTTATTTATTTATTTTTTACAGTCTAAGAGATCCATTTAGCAAGCATATTTTTCTCTTCTCTGAGTGTTGAATAGCTCCAGGAATGTCCCTCAGAGTAGGTAGGACGAGGACTTTCACAATATGAAAGCTCGACTGCTGCTGGAAAGAGCCAGTATCATCTCACTGAACCTGCCCTCATACCACTTGCCTAGTTTTAAGCTGTATAATGGAGCCACAACACACACAAAAACCTACCACTGTTGACTCAATGCTGGAATTCATTGTACAATTCCTACTCTGGGGAAAAGAAGATCCAGAGAGATGCAAATGTGCCGGGCATGCACAGCAGCATATTTAAATATTAAACAATGTTGTGGGTGAAGTGTTGACTTGTGGGGGAAACAACATAGCACTTTCCCTGCCCCTGGCCTCAGCCACCCAATCAGAAACATAATGAAGAAGGTGCATACCAAAAGTGCAATTTATTTGGCATAACAGATGTGTGTCTCTCTAGGAAATGCATGACTGACTCGTGGGATCACAAGTTGAGAACCATCTAAATACATCCAGTGAGTGGCAGTTCTGTGAGCAGAAACACCTTGTTTATGAGAGAGGTCAGAGGAGAATGGCCAGACGGGCTTGAGATAACAGGAAGGGTAGAGTAACTCAAGCAGCTATTCTTTACAACCGTGGTGACTAGAATACACATGTCGAACCATGAGGTGGATGGGCTACAACAGCAGAACACCACATCAGTTTCACTCCTGTTAGGCAAAAACCAAACTATTTTACAACTAAATAATGATAAAGCTTAGGCACTGCCAGTCTTGAAGAGATGCTAAAAGAAATAAATATCATTACTCGTCCTGTACAGCATAATGTAAATGTAAAAAATGTAAAAACAAATACCACCTTAATTACATGATTGATATAGCAGTTCTAAATTTGTGCAGAGAGCCTACAGTAATAACTCGGTTCGGTCATCAGAAGCTCCATGTCTATATCAAATGTTTTCTATAGTTTACTCCAGTATATGTACAAAACACCTAATATTCACAAGCTGTACAGTATGATTGTGGTGCGTGTGATGGTAAGCTTGTTCTATTATGAAGAAATTTGAGCTGGCTGGCTCCCCAACCCCCGAGTCTTCTCACATCACACCTCTCTTCTACAGCAGCATGTGACACCAAACTCAATTATAAATGAAGCTGTTCTCTCCTGTAATTCAGATGGCACAGACTCAGAGCATTCCAGATCCACACTCACTTGCACTCTGCTGAGCTGCTGTGCCACCTGAGACAGGCATGACGATGTCCACCTTCTTTGATGGCTTATTTAGTAAAGAAGCCAGTCTGAAACCATCGTGTTATTTTCAGGTGGTTCTTCACGCTAATACTAATTCAGCTAAAATTAAATAGATTAGCTTATTTCATGGCAATTATTTGAGGCTGTATACCAGTTGATTACTTGAGATTTTATCTCTGGCTCTGAGTTGGCTCAGACTCTTCATCTGTTGTCACTGAGCTATGCCACAATGTCCACCACATGAGCAAAAGCACCCATTTTAAAACCCGACCAGTTTAAATGTTTTGCTCCACATTTGTGGTCTAGCTGTGTTTGTTAATCTGTGCGTCAGCCTTTTAGTGAAATGTTACTTCTGTTACAGGCTGCAGCAGATTAGTGTCCAATGGTCTAAACTATTTTTTAGTGTCCTTAGTACATTATATCTTAGTGCACTAGATATCCGTGAGTTTCCGAGTATGAATACACTATTTATCCTAAAAGCATGTAAAGTGCACTGTTTGAGAAATAGGCATTGACTATCCAAACATATTTTGACAGCTTTTATTTAGCAACAGTAAGGCTTGTTGGATAGATTGCCAGGCTGCTGTTGTGCTCCATCTGTTCTGCATTTTTAAGATACACCTATTTAATCTGGTCAAGACACTACTATAAGTGAACACAGTTACTAGTTTGCATAAAATTAAGACTGTCTCAATTCAGTTTGTAGCATGTTGCTGTCTCCAGATCCTGGTCTGTACCTACAGTAATCATGAAGACATTCTGTGTTTATTGCAGGAGTGTTCTTAACCATATTCTCATACTAAACATCTTTTTAACACTTAGTACTGTTCACCTTTATAGTAGCTGCAGAAGAGTCATCCAGAAGAGGATTCATTTTCATGAGAGTCTTGTTCCTCTGAAGGTTTCATCATCATGTCATCTCAGGGAGTTTTCCTTGCCACTGTCTCCTCTGGCTTGCTCATTAGGGAAAATCTTTGTTCAGATTTCTGTAAAACTGCTTTGTGGTAATGTCTATTGTGAAATAAAATGTTATTTAATTCATTTGTATAGGGCATATATATGACGAATGGTTGTCTGTTGCTTTGTTCACTTGCTAGTGTGGATGCAGGATAGTATGTGATGTGTAGCACCCTTTCTCTATATCCCCTTCCCCGCATTAGTTTTCTGATTAACCAATCTGCCCACTGCAGCCAGCCATGTCAAAACAAAGCCCAGCATCCCTAAGCATCCCCTGTGTTCACCCTTCAGCTAGAGGCAACACACGCACCCATGTTCTCACAGAGCTGCAACGATCTGCCGATCTGTTAATTGCAGTCATTTCCTTACTTGTATAGACAGTGACTTCTCCCCCTCTCCCCAGATAGCAATTAAAGCTGCTAACATACAGCACTGATAAATAGCCGCCTCTAAGTGGGATCATGACGTGCAACGCTGTAGTCAGCATCTGTGTAATGAAGAGGTACTCCAGCAATGTTTAATCCGATCCTTCACCACTTATAATGAGAATATAGAAAAGTCTCTACAACTGATTTAATTGACTCATTCATGTATTTTGCTAGTATTTGAAGCCAAATGGAATTCAACATTTTATAAAGCACAACCTGTGTGTCCCTGTCCCTGCAGAATTTCCAAAAGCTTCTAAGCAGATGCTTTAACTGTCTGCCTTTCCCGTGAAAGTTATAGAGCACAGATTACAAACCAATTGCTAGATGCATGGACTACATTCCTGTCAGTCATGTTGCCTGTCATTTCAGAGCATTTAGATGTTCTAGCCAAGGCAACAGCATGCATTTGTCCACTTACTATCCCTTTAATGACATCATGTCATTTAATGAAATGATAATAATAGAAATGTGTCAGAGATGTTTATGTGAATTTATCACTGTTGGCAACATAAGTTGCTTTTTATTAATCTTATCTTATTAGTCTTTATAGTCACTAAAAGAAATAGCCAAAAAATTGGCTATGGATTTCAGAGAAGATCATAAGGTGTCACCACCATACTCTATAAAAAGCTTTTTAAAAAACATTGTTGAACAACTGTGCGTAGCTAATATTTTTGTATGGGATAAGCAAACTGTGTTAAGTTTATTTAGAGTAGCAGGCAGTGACGGGCATTAAGGAAGTACCATGACCACATCTTGTCTCATACACACACACACACACACTATAGAATAAGCCAACCCACTCACTATATTATTTACCTTCTGATATGCAACCCCTCCCCCCCAACACTCCACTCTGATGATGTAAGAGCTTTGTCTTTGGATGAGCTGTTTGTGTTTATAGGTTGTCGTGACGACCAGCCTTTTGCATGCAGGACAAAGCTGTTCTGTTCTCCTCTAAGATTGTGTGTGTGTGTGTGTGTGTGTGTGTGTACCTGGCAAATACTGTGGGAATTTGGCATACCAAGGTGATGAAACCAAAAAGGGTTGAACGCAGTAGGCCGAATATAGGGAACTAATTATGAGTTTGTATTACTATTTTTATACTTGTCTAGAAATATAAATACAAAGGATGTTTTTCAGTTGAAAACCACTTATTTACACATCTGTGAAATCCAGGCCTTAGGATGAAATAATGGTTATAATAATTTTTATTTAGTGAAAAAAAAGCAGAAGAGAATGTTGGTGCCATATGGAATCCTGCCTTGTGGCTCTCAGGTTGTAAATAGGTCCTTTGACCAGCAACAACATCCATATTTTAAGTTCCCCAACAGCTGCCTCTTCCCTGTTGTCTAGTTGCGTGATACTTCTTCTTTCACTGGCTCTCACACAAGCTTTGCTAACAAGTTTTCTTATTCCTTTTTCTACAGAAAATGAGTGAAATCTTTTTGCATGTACCTTAAAACTGACTACTATGTAAAAACCACTGTTTGTGGTGCAGTGCTCTGGTGTTTAGTTTATTGTTTGCTGATTAGCACAGGCACAGGTAGTTTTGGAAAGGATTCCTTTAGTATAAATAAGATGAGTGTTGTTTTTATAGCAGTAAAAGCTTGACTGCTTAGCTGTGAAGCTGTGTGTGTGAGGGGATATTGTTGAGCTCTTGCTGTTTTGGTGGTAATTAGCAGGCTGTTGCTTTCTGCCCTGTGAAACCTCATCCTGAACAGGTGGCACCGCGTCTCCCTAAGTAAGAGGCATTCCAGGCAGGACAAGATACATACACACATACTCTTACACTTACATGGACCAGTCTGGGCCTCATCATGAGCCTGGGAAAGTACTGAGATGCACCAGGGTGTCTTTCAGGGTCATACACATTCATTCTCTACGTTCGTATGCAGGCGCACACACATTCAGGTGGATGCGTGTCTTGTTGCTTGCGCAAATCATTCGACTATGCAGCTTTCTCTATAAGGGGAAGTTGGTCAGCAGATGAGATTTTGCAGTGGAAGTTGTGAGATTGAATGCAGAGAGTGATGACTGAGGTTTTTAATTCCTCAGTGATACAGTTCCTGTCTCATTTGTAAATCACTTTGGGTAAATAAATGTAAAAATATAACAAATGTGTTCATTCTTATCGATGGCTATAATGCACACCAGTGCCATTTTGCTTTTTTGTAGGGGCTTCTGTTGCTATATTCTGTTGCTTCCTGATGATAAACAGATGGTATTAGAGGAAGCAAATGTTAATTACTCTTATTGCATGTGCTTGGTTATGCATCATGACAGACTAGTCACTGTGGATCAGTTCATCAGCTCAGTACCCAAAAAGTCCACCTTTAACCACATATTGCTGATTAGTCTAACATACTGAGATAGTATTGTCTACCCCCTCACACACACAGTCCTTTGCATTTCTAACAAACCCTATCCTACCCTCCCTGGTGCAAGCTATTTGTGGATATCAGACCCCTCCTGGGTCACAGACTGGTGGCTCTTGTGTTGAGCTGGCACACACCCCCTTCCATAATTGTTTTCAGGCAGCACAGCCTTACAGATAGCCACAGCAGCATATGCAGCAGTGTCTAGGACATCAGTGTAATTGATTCGAACTTCAGCAGAGCCAAACAACCACAGAGCATGCCATGACTCAGCACGCTGTCGTTACACCATCACCTTCAGCACTTAAGCGTTACACACTGCAGTGGCACAACCTCAGGAAAGCAAGGAAAATGAACACAGGTCAAACAAATTCTTTACAACTGGGCAAACTCTTGGGCTGCTTTCTTAGTCTACTAGGTGTTTCAAATGCCAAAGCACGTTTTACATGTAATCCTATGTAAAACAGTCACAAGGCGGGCAAAATACAAGCACATTTGCACCAAGTTTTAATTTCAAAAGTTCCTCTTTTCAGAAAAGCATTGAATGACATCAAGCATTTTATCATCTGACCAATCAGCTCGCAGCTCTGGGCCAAGTGATTAAAAACTGAACAGGTGGATACAATGAATTAAAATTTGACTTTGTATTGAATGAATATAAGGAAACTTAGAACAATTTCAACACGGAGCACAAATTCTATTCCATGCCATCTAGCTAATTAGCTGGTACAATCGGAAAGTAGCAGTGTTATTACACTGCATGCATTTTGTGAGCCTTTTTTTCCCCCACCAAATAGACACAAAAGCTCTGGCCAATGCTCCTTTTAAAAAAAAAAAAAAAAAAAAGCTTGTGTGAAAACAGCCTCAATACTCTTAATCTTTTGTAATATCTTATGTAAGTCTATCAGTATAGGTTTTAGTTACAGTTAGTTACGGTTTTGTGGATATGGATATTGTACTCTTGAGTTCTGCTTCTCTAGGCTCCATGGTTGGCTCTCTCTCACACCTGCTGTTAACATGTCTTTTGGATCTGTATTCTCATGTGTGTTTTCCTGATTGTGATTTTTCCATTGTAAAATTGTGATCCAGAAATGCTAGCCTAACAAAGAGAGCAAAACAAGCATTTCCACCATTTCAGCTTTAAGGAGTATACAGCAGTGTGTAATAATATTATCAGGTGTGCAGTTGGGAACTGTGGCCATCATGAAAACTCTGCTCAGTGGTAAAGTTTTAAGTGATTCTGCAGAGTTTTGTATAATAATCAGTTTTCTCTGTTGATGCTGTCAGGAGAGCACATGAGAGCACCAGTCAAAGACACAAAACAAAACCGCATATTTGAGCACTTTCTAATATTTGTAGAGTGTTAGATTTGACTTTTTTATGTAGGCCTATTTAAACTTTTGGGTCAAAATCTTCATCCTTTTTTTTTCCTTTTGTTGGAAAGAGCTGCTTTCGGTGGCATCCCTAATAAACTCTTACGCAAATCATCTCAGATTCACATGACAATTAGATCATTTGCCATTTTTCTGGGGAGAAAAAGACTGCTTTTTTTTGGGCATATTTTTTGAGTGATAACTTGTACTAGTGTTTCCTTTCATGAGTTTTGCCTCCAATCCATGGTCAGGGGAGTCTCCCTTCAGAGAGAGCTCCAGCATGCTGAACTTTCTGCCATTCTGGGGTAATTTCCACATATTCATGTCTTTCTTCTTTGTCTTTTCTTTCATGAATCTGAAGAGAATGAAGTTGAATGGGGGGTGGGGGGGTGGGTGGGGGGTGTATTTATTCCAGTTGGTTTATTTCCAAAGACAAAAACAAAAGAAAAATATGCAGCTAGCAGACTTTCACAACTAGCAGGCTCACAAACACATGCTCAGTCTTAACCCCGAACTACAATACCCATAATGCAGTGCACCTAATCCCTTTACTCTTTAACACTAGCATACGTGATGGTTTTGCAGAAGACCTATGCAAAATGGTTGGCAGGTCTGTTGATATGGTTGGTGATATGTCACTGGATGTCATGGCAATGTAACATCGTGTAGGGGCAATGATATATTGTTAAAATGCACAAGCCTCCTTCCAACTAAATTATGTTTTGAGACCCATGAGGCCGGTTTTTTGTAGCTTTTGTGTAGCATTTTATGCTTTCTTGCTATCCGTTCTGCTTTTTTATTCTGCTTATCAAAAGAAGTACCAAAGGGACACAACACAGTCTTAGGAAAAAGGTTATATAGCACTCAAAAGCAACCTCAAAAAGAAACGTTTTTCCCAAGAATATATAATATTCTACCTTTTTAATGTTCAGTATTTTTTACTGACAAAAAGTTTGTGCACACGTGAACACCACACCCACATGTTGTTCTTCCCCAAACAGTTGCCATAGAGTAAGCACACAATTGTCTAGAATGTCTTTGTATGCTGTAGCGTTACAGTTTCCCTTCACTGGAACACTAAGGGCCCAGACCTGTTGCAGCATGACACTGCCCCTGTGCACGAAGCGAAGGAACATGAAGGCATGGCTTGCCAAGGCTGGGGTAAAAGAACCCGAGTGTACTGCACAGAGCCCTGACCTCAACCACACTGAACACCTTTGGGATGAACTGGAATGCCGACTGTAGCCCAGGCCTCCTTGCCCAACATCAGTGCCTGATCTCACTAATGTTCTTGTGTCTGAATGAGCACACATCCATACAGCTATGCTCCAAAATCTAGTGGAAAGCCTTCCCATAAGAATGGAGGTTATTAGAACAGCAAAAGGGGGGCTACATCTGGAATGGGATGTTCAAAAAGCACATATAGGTGTGATGGTCAGGTGTCCGCAAAGTTTTGGCCATATAGTGTATCTAGAACATCTGAGCATCATGGGTTTTAAATTGGGCCTCTTTGTACTGAAAACATTTCTGAGTGGGAGACGAAGGGCCTTTTGATCTATGTTATATTTGACCTAGGTTATGGAACATGATCAGTATTCACTGGCCTTGAAAGAGTTCTGTGAGAGAACCCACAAGTTGTACGTTACCTTTTGAAAGAATGTGAAGAACGCTCTATAATCTTGAGGTCGTGGAGGTAGCGAATCTTTCTTTGGAGCACCATTAAAAATAATATATCCCAAAATAACTTGTGTGCTCTGCTGAAATAACACTTGCAATCTGAAACAGTAGCTTGTCTATTGGTAGTAGGACATCTCATTTATCATGGACGAAACCTCTTTTAATGCTGCCTTACAGATCCTAGGTTTATTAGCATTCAAAAGGAAAGTTGCAGTGCTTCCACTCACTAGAGCTCACTGTCTTGTTTCCACTCTGATTAAGGAAAAACTTGTGACCTCACTTTGGGAGAGTGTTGGCACTGGAGCTGTGGACTGCTTCCCTAATTGGTTCATGCGTCTGTGAATGGAATATGATCTGTCTCAGGGAGGCTCTTTATCAGTGGGCGTGATTTACTCATGCACCACTACCCCTCTACCTACTAGCTGATTGTGTTAGTCATTTGCAGAAAACGTCTGACATCTTCCTCTGTTTGTGCCTTTTTCCTCCCTTTGTGGTCCCTGGATAGTAAGTGTTAAGTAGAAAAGCTTATTTGCAGTTAATTGTTCAGTACTGCCCCCTGCAGATCATATTGTGTACACTCCACCCACAATGCATTAGAATGAATTCATCCATCCATCCATCCATTCATTTTCTGTACCACATATCCTACACAGAGTCACGGGGAGCCTGGAGCCTATTCCAGGGGACTCCGGGCACAAGGCAGGACACACACACCCACACACACACACACACACCCATTCACACACTATGGACAATTTAGAGATGCCAATCAGCCTACAATGTATGTCTTTGGACTGGGAGAAGAAACCGGAGTGCCTGGAGAAAACCCCTGAAGCATCAGGAGAACATGCATACTCCGTGCACACAGGGCAGAGGCGGGAATCGAATCCCCAACCCTGGAGGTGCGAGGCAAAGCGTGCTAACCACTAAGCCACCGTGCCCCCCAGAATTAAATCAGTATGACTTCATTTTAGTGACAGTACACTCTGGTCACAATTCGATTCACTTCACAATAGATGATTCAATTCGATTCTCAGAATATTTGGAGCAAAATTTTGATGAAGAAAAATTATGACTTTTTTTTTTTGTGTTTAATAAACAATGCAAAATAAAATTAAATAAATAAAAAATTGCTACAGAGGTTTAATATTGTAAACAAAATGTACTACAGGTTCACCATATCTTAAAAATAAACACATTTCTATTATTAGAAATATTAACTTCTAAGAATATAAATTCTTAGACATGTATGTGTCTAGGGGGTGTGTGTGTGTGTTTTATATTTTTTATACTTTATACTATATATATATATAAAATATCGATCTGCGTGCTCTCAATATATTTTATGGACTGCGCATATTGGGACCTCTGGCGTTCAATCAGTGCAACTGCATTAGATTTAATGAATAAAATGCTCCCGTAATCGATGTGAATCTCATTCCCACGTTTTGCACATCGTCAGTTTTTTTGCATCGCGATGCGTCGCGTCATGATGTATCGTTACACATCCCTACCTAATTCTCCTACCATGGTGAAAGTACTGCGTGTTTTTGAGATGAGATTAATTTTGTTTCAGATTAAACCCTGTCACAAAAAGACTTTTTTTTTTAAATAAACCTAAGCTATGTTGCATATTCTGAGAGCATTATTTTCCAGTATTTGTTTTCTCCACAACGCTTAGTGCTGTGTTTGTGCTTAGCAAGGAGTCTTTTCTTTTCCCTGTGTGCAGATGTGAAAGGGCCGCCAAGCCACCGCTTCTCCTGTGGCCAGTCACCATTCTCCGAGTGCAGCGTCTGGGAGAAGAAGTACTGCATCCTGACTGACAACCAGCTCATCCTGCTCAACCGTGAGGAAGAGGTGAGCGCTTTTTCTGCACTCCTTTGTTTATAACTCCTTTCTTCACCCACTGAGAGGATAAGGGATACGGAGAGGAAGGGGGTACTGGGGCACTGAGTTTTTATTGCATGTTTCCGTTTTAAAAAGTGAGGTGGTGCTCTTTCTGAGGAAGCAGTTGACTGGGGCCATTTCCTTTAAGGCAGTGCTTTGGTTTAATTTCCCAGTCTGGAGTTGGGTGAAGTAGTGGCATTAAGCTGTAAGACTGCTACATATTAGTGTTAGTATTAGTATTTGTATAGAATGTTATAGTATTCAGTAAAAAAAAAAAAAAAAACATTTTTTGTTTATGTAGCAACATGAAAATTGAAGGCTAAGTGATTAATTCATATTAAATTATAATGGGCTGAATTGAAATGCTGTCATGGTAACTTTTCTAAAGGACCTGAATAGTTAGTTCATTAGTAGCTGTCAATGGACTGACCTTTTCTGCTATGCTGTGAAAGCACACACCCCCTGTGACCTCTTTTAAAAGACCTCTGACCTTTTCCCAGATGCCTGCAGAGGTGCATGAAAGCCCCACAGTTTTGTCGTGCAAGGGCCGCAGCCTGAGGAGAACAGTCAGCGTGCCCTCTGAAGGACAGTTCCCAGAGTATCCAGCAGAGGGTGCATCCATGTTGGGTGAGACACTTTATGAAACTTAGAATTTCTTGGGAATCTATGCAGAAAAATTTGGGCAGCATGTTAAATGTCACTGCTATGAGACCACAGCAAACATGAGGTGTACACTGCCCTCCAAAAGTTTGGAAACGCCTGAACAAAATAGGGTTTTTGGGCAATATCAGCATAAATCCTCTTTAGTTAGTGACCATTTTGCATTGATAATAAGGGACAACACTAGGCATCCGAGCAGTCAGTTTATTCAAACATTGACTTGATATATTACTCCAAGCCTCCTGGAGGATTGCCCAAAGAT
>CM040978.1:23935674-23975542 GCA_022985145.1 Pangasius djambal
AATTTGAGTATTTTTCTATGTTATGTTCATGTTTATGTTCATAAACTTTTTATTTAATAAAATATGTTTTCATAGTTTGTGTTGTCCCTTATTATCAATGCAAAATGGTCACTAACTAAAGAGGATTTATGCTGATATTGCCCAAAAACCCTATTTTGTTCAGGCGTTTCCAAACTTTTGGAGGGCAGTGTATATAACTTTTAGATTTTAGCTGCAGACTTTTGGTTTTGCCTTTTTTCTTTTAGCCTAACTATTGAATTATAGCAATAGTCCATATGATTTTAATTCAGTTTAATTGTATTTGTATAGTGCTTTTAGCAATGGACATTGTCACAAAGCAGCTTCACCGAAATATATAAATATACATTGATAAGTTTGTACACTGTGCGATTCCAGCAGTCTTTTCTGATTATTACTTGTCACACTGTACAAGATGTGATGATCCCAATAAGGATTCTGTAACAGACTGTGCAATAATGTGTTCTAGTCAGATTAAGTGATGATAGCTACTATATTCTGCCATATTGGGTGCACAGAGATGCAGCACAGGTTTGTAGCTCTTCAGCTGGAAAGCATAAAAATAGTTTCACGTCATCTCAATAGTAAATAAACTCTGAGCCGAGTGTTTGTGTGCTAGTTAGTTAGCTACACAACTGGAAGCTGTAATTCTTCCTCTTTTTCTGTACATGTCTGGTCCCTTTCTGTCCTGTCATGACTGTGATGAGACGTAACGGAGACATTCTGCTGCCGTAGTTCAGCAAACTGCTCTTCTTTTAAATCCCATATCTTTTGTTTATGCTTGCTCATTGCCACTACTGTGCTTGTAGCTGTCCTGTGAGTTTTGTGTAATCCTATTGGTGGATTATACACAAGTGTTGTAGCAGCCGTCACACTCTGAGATTTTGAGCTAAGTTTTCGGACACTACCAGAACTCTGTCATCAACTGTTTTTGGTCACCGCTGCACTAAATCAGCCACCAGTGAGCACGTCACATTATGTGTTCTGAGACCACTGATCTCAAAGCTCATCCATTATGATACGCGATTAAGCCTGCAACAGCAAAATCGGGCCGAATATCATACAGGGTAAACCCAGCTTAAGACTTTGATTTATGAGAAGGCAGTAGTTTTAAAGTCAAGTTTAAAGCAGAAGCCTCCCAGCTCTACTATAGATTACATAACCACCGAGAATTTATGAAAACAAGACAGCTGCATAATAAATTCAAGTGGTGCAACACTGTGATGTTTTTTCCTAAATGCATCTCGGGCACTTCCTTTCTTTTGTTAGTTTGATAGTAGCTGATGAACCAAATCTGTAAACATAGTCAATTTGGCTAAACACTGACCTCTAAACTGGATAGGGTTCTACACTTTCTCACTAACATCCAGCTGCTAGATACTTGCAAGTAGGGGTGGGTTTTGGAATTTGAAAAGAAAACTGAAGCCTGTATTAGACATTATGTCAGTCTCTGTCCCTCTTTCTCCTTTTCCCTCCCTCTTATCAAGTGTGCATGCCTCACTCTGGCCTCTGGCCACTGACCCTGTGGGTGCTGGGCATTGTGGATGAGGGCAATGGCTACAAACATTCCTTAAACTCCTACATGTGAGAGCGCCATTCATTTCCCCTGATATTTCAGGTCAGGACAGAGGGAGAGGGTTATTTAGATGTTAATGTATGTGCTGTTTAACAATGAGTCACCCAAGGACTGAGAGAAAGGAATGGATTTCAGTGGCAATTCACACAAGTAGTGTGGGGAGCCTCCTGATAAAAGAGGAAAAACTAATATGTTGGAATTTTCTGATCAGCTGGTGTGTTTTGAAGTTCTGATTCATACACATGGTAATGGAACAGGGGAACGCAGGTTTGTTTGGAATACTTCTTTTTGTTATATATCTGAACTCAATATTTGCTTCTAATAATCTATTCTTATTGGTTGTTTTACTTTGGAAGTGAGCTTAGTGATCTTTAATGAGCATGTATTTAGTGTGCATTATTTGGTAATGAAACAGTTGATTCAGCTGAGTCTCTTCTCAGGTGTTGGAGCATTTCCCTATATTCCCATTTGATTTCCCCAGTTTCTGCTTTAAATATTTAAACAAAAGACAGAATGAAAATAGTAGGGTGATACAGTGGGTAGCGTTACCATGTCAAAGCTCCAAAGTCCTGGGTTCAGTCCTAAGCTTAGGCTATTGTCTGTGTGGAGTTTGGCATGTTCTCCCCAGCTATGCTAAATTTCCCTGTGTGTGTGTATGTGTGTGTGTGTGTGTGTGTGAATCAATGCTACCCTGAAATGGACTGGCGTCCCATCCAAGGTGCCCAGTGTTAACAGAATTAACCAGGCTAAGGTGGTTACTGAAGATGAATGAATGAAAACAGTTGACTCAGCTGTGATAAGATTTAATTTAACTCGTTAGGAACTGACCAGCAGCTTCAGCATGTGCTATTATAGCTTACTTTTTTTTTTTTGGTCTTTAATAAATTGTATTAGTTTTGCTTTCAGAATTATTGTAGTGTCACATCGGAGTTCAGCTCCTTGAGCTCAGCTAATTGATTGACAAATCCTTGGAATGGGAAGTATAACATCCCTCACACTCCTATTCGAAATTCCTCCCAAGTTTCCCCACGTCGAGTAGGAAATAATAGCGTCTGCACCTGCTGTAGCGCACTATATTGTGCAGTAGGGAACTGCTGGAGCATGAGACTGCAGCACTGCTTTATTGAGCAGCAGCTAGTTGCGTTTTGCCGGTTTGCACGTTAATGCTGCTTTTGTTTGGCTCGTTTCAGTAGCCTCACAGAAAGCCCGTGGGTTTGACTGATCCGACATGCCGGCTTTTCTGCATTCCAGCGTAGGGTGAAAGACAGAACAGCACAGAAAAACACAGTGGCTCTGTTAGTTACTCAGTTACTTGGTTTTGTTTGGTCTGAGGGATGTAAGTGGACTATCGAGGCCAATATGGAGTTTATGGGTGAGTTTTCAAATTGCCCAGTTAGGACAACTTTCAGCTGTAAACTGCTGCTCTAGCAGTATAGCTGAAATTTGACTTCTTGATCACTGTAAGGTTGTATCTAAACTGCTTTTTAGATATTTTCTAAGAGACTTTTTTCCCTAAAAACAAATATTTTAGCAAGGCACTAAATGAGCAGCACCGTACATTTTTATACGCAGGCTGCATCACTAATGGTAACCATGTGATTAATCATCTGTCTACAATCTATTTACAATTTTCAGAATGATCTGGATACCTAAAGACCTTCATGGACTTTTGAGCATGTTGGCGTGTACCCTGACATGAGATTGATTCAAATCCCCAGTAAATGTTTCTTTTATGTGCTGCCAAAACCAGACTTATTTAATCATTTATTCATTTATCATTTAATTTATTTGTCCAGGTGTCTGAGTAGCCCTTGGCACTCATTAGATTGGTGATATTTCTTTGTGTACATGAAGTGCCAGGTTTGTACATTTTGACTGTGCGTGATGCAGAACAAGGCAGTGGAGTTGTACTTTCCCCATTGCTCTCTGCTTGGTCACAGTATAGAAGTATTAGTGTGCTGTGACATCAAATTCCCTCGGTCCTCAGAAAGAAAAACACCTGCAATCCAGAGGGTGAACACTGAAAAGATAAGCGATACCTTGTGAGTGGAGTGGGGCATCACTTTGTGCTTGTCCTGAGATCTGTTTATAGACAATTTCACTACAATTATTAGATGAAATAAGGAGGAGGACAAGATTCTACTGAGCAAAATTCTATGAGAGCTGCAATATGAATCTTTCCTGTAAGTCATTCACTCTGTGGTTGCGTAGCGAGAAATGGAGTCTGTGCTGGGCAGAAACCTCAGTATGGGTGGAGGTTCAAAATCACCTTGGCTGATGTCCCAGTGAATATAAATAATTAATTCCTGCTGTGGTACATTTAATATCATATAATATCTCATCATAATGAATGCAGAAAGCTGGCCTTAGGAATCATGTCATTTCAGACGTCGCACTGAGAGTTGAACCTTGCCGAGATAGTGAAGATCGTACTGAGCCCCTCTTTCCCTCATTGCTGATGTAAATTAATTAAACCTATGTACTTGAATGGTTCCTGAGATTGTTTGGAATGCCAACCACCTTAAATATTAGTTTTTCATAGAAATCTGTAGAATGAGGTAACTTTGGTAAGATTGCTTTAGGGAGAAAAATGAGCCTTCTCCTCAAAGGGAATTAGTAATGGTAATGAAAGCAAGTGGTGATGCAAAAATCCTAGAATATTTTCCTCATATCCCCAAGCCAAACATTTAAGAGCCAAGTATGCCGGGGAGAGTGAATGGAGAGAGTTAAGATGAAGAAGCCACATGCATGCATTTTACAGCTAAGGTGGCTACAAATGCTGCTACAAATAGAGCTCTATACAGACGGCTAGCAGCTTGAATGCAGCATAGCTTCTATAACTGTCACTGTACATGTACCCGTGATCCTCTAATCGTTTGTTCTTTTTTTTTTTCTTCCAGTGCTACACAACTCGCTGTTCAGTTAAAGGTCCATATCACTGAAAACCTAATTGTGACTTAATTGCATAATATGCTCAGTTATGCACTCTTAGAGGAGGACTTAAGGGCTTAAGACTTAATAGAAACTGTTTTAATACAAGCCAGGTCTATCAATAATGTCAATTTTAACCTAGTGAAAATTTTTTTAAAAATGTATTCTGTAAGTAGAGTCCAGGATTAAAAAAAAAAACTATATGGTTTCAGTAAATATGCAAAATATTATTTTACACATAAGTTATAATGCAAATTTGTTATGTATGTTCGGAATTATGCTCGTAAAATCAATCTGAACTGAGGGAGTCGGTGGAATATGATAGTTAAAGTCTCTGGCTGCAAAATTTGTGAACCCTTGCTGTAGAAGAAGAAAATTTGTGTTGGCTACTATTGTTGCTTTAGGTTGCTTTAAGCCTCGAGATTCTTCTCCAAGTGTCCACTCTTAGGAAAGTTGTTGAAGTGCCAAACTAAGACCTTGAGTTCTTGAGGGTGCACAGGTTTACTGAGCATCTGAGCAGTTAAGTCACTGTTAGGTTTTCAGTGATGTACATCTCAATTTAATTCTTGCAAACACTTAAAAAAAACAAAAAAAACTCAAAAAAAACCATAAAAAATAGATCACAAAATGCTTATAACATCTATGTTCTGACATCTGAACTTATAGAGCTACGTTCTGGAACTAAACGTAACTAAATATAACTGGAACTAGATGTAAGTGAGGACACTTTCTTTAAAAACAGGTACATGTGCTCTGGTGCCAAAGAACAGTTCACCTGTTTGTAGCTGTTATGGCTTCACTCTGCTGCTTCCATCATAGTGCCTCATTGAAGTGCTGCCAGTATTGCCAGGATTGTTTCTAAAAGCTTTTGTCTCGTTTATGTTGTATAGAGAATTAAGGATCCAACTTCATTCCATTACAGGAGCATATTGTACATGGTTTTCTGAATTTGCTGTTGAAATATGGGCCTGAGTGACAAATGTTCTTTATTATTTTGTGACATACTGTATTTGTCGATACAAAATTTAGATTCTAATACTGAGCCATTCACAGAATGTACAATTGCAATGAATTAAGATGGTTTAGAGTGAACTGGTCTAGCAGTAATTTTTGTCCTCATTAAACTCTTCTGTATCTTCCGACATGTAGAGCCACAGAGTTGTGTCCTGTGGCTTTTTTTATTTTTTTATTTATTTATTTTTTTTAAATTAAGCTTTTGGAAGTGTGCATTTCTTAATTTGTCCTAATGCTTATTCTTCTGAAGTGTGTGTGTGTGTGTGTGTGCGCGCGAGTGCGTGCGTGCTTGTGTGTGTGTGTGTGTGGCTACTGCAACAAGAGCCTGATGCATAAGGAGAAAGAGAGGGTGGGCGAAAGCCTGTGTGAGGTAGGCTGATCGAGGAGCAGAGAGAAAGGAAGTGCTCCTAGTTCTGCTGAAAGGAACAGGGGAGTGAGGTTACAGCGATTGATTAAATAAATGCGGTAAAATCTCTTCTGCTGGTGGGCCAAAAAGCAAAATAAGGAGAGGCCAATGGACTGAATGCTGGAACTCCAGCTGAGAGAGATACAGGAGGCTCTTTCCAAGAGTGAGTGAGACTTCATTTGGGAGGAAGGAGAGATATAGAGATCTAGAGAGAGCGGGAGAGGAGATAGAACATGCCAGAACGGAGAGGCAAAAGGCAGAGGCTCTGTGAAGAGGCTGCTCATAAAGAATCTAGTGGAATAATGGACAATTAGGAAGAAAGCACTACAGCTCATTGGATGAGGGGCAGTGGTCTCGCATTCTGACTAGCGCGATGCTGACCTGGTACATTTACTGAGCAGGTGATGGGTAACAGCTGCGATAGAGGTATCTCTCTCTCTCTCTCTCTCTCTCTCTCTCTCTCTCTCTCTCTCTCGCTCCCTTACTCTGTTGCTCTCTCGTTCTCTCTCTCCTCTACTGTTTCTAATTAGATTGTTGTGCCTCCTTTTCTGTCAGTGCTAGTTGCTTATTAAGTTGTGTGGGTCATGCTGTGGAAGTTGAACTTTGCATCTGCATCACTGACCCTCGGCTTCAGTGATGTCCTTTTTATTCATAAATGCTGCAAGTATTACGTATGTTTATTGCTGAGTCATATTGCTCTTCTCTTTTGTCAGGTCATGCATAGCTAAGAGTGCAGACACACAGACACATACGCGCACACACACACACACACTGTCTACAGAGTGGGAGTTCTCTCTGCAGAGTGTGGAGATGCTGTGAATGAGAAAGCAGCCACCCTCTGAAGTAAGACTGAGATAGAGGGAGAATTCAGAAAGTTCACTTTTTGCACACTTAGCCTTTCAATAGTGCTGACTGCTGCATACCACTGTCTCCCCTCATCATTCCAAATTTAAATGTGAGCCATGAATTTGTCGAAGAAATGAGAGACAGCTTGGCCAAGTTTCAGTTCTTGGACGGAAGTCATAATACTCAATGTCATCCCTTAAGATGTGTAAGTGACACAAAATGACAGGCTACCAGGTGTGGAAGGATGACTTTAGTGTGCGTTGAGAAACAGTAAGCTGCACAAACATGCTTTGCAACTGTGCATGTGTGTATATATTACAGGACATATTAATTGTCAAAAAGCTATGGCAGTGAATGAAAAGAGCACCACTTGGGCTGAGTTCCAGAACATCCATGCATTGTGTGGGACCACTGGGTCACGGGGACGGAAACTCCAGCTGCCTCATGGGCACAAGGCACCAAGCCATTGGCAGCTGCTTCTCTTTAGCATTCTGAGCACACATGGTCCATTACAGCTTATGATCACTAAAGAAAAAACAGGCCACATTGCCTAGTTGTGAAATTTAACCCCAAATTTAAGAAACTGAATTCAAGCATAGCGGACATAAGGAAATTTATTGTGATCCTCGTAGGGGCTTTAAATCTGCACTTGTTCCAGGTTTTATAAACTGAGCTAGATGTGGTGCTGTGGAGCCACTGCAGGGAAAATAGTGCAGATGTAGGTTGTGTCCCTGTGCATCCTTGACACACATACAGTGGATATCTGTTTCCAAAAAAAGATGCTGGCACTAACTGCTTTAAAGATGTGACTGAATTTCCCATATTAAGAAGTACAGACAGTTTCAGGACAGTTTGGCATCAGTGTTAAGCCACTGTCCCAGGTGTCCAGCCCATTGTCTAGCTTGTCTGTCATGTTTTTAATCAAGTATTTAACTCCGATTTCTTTAGTTAAATTAGTGGTCAGTGCTGCAAGTAGCTGTTGGTAGTCTATCTACTGTATAGCTATAGCATGTGGGTGTGTGGTCTGTGTACTTTGTCATTCTTTCGCTATTCTGTTTTTAAACTGAAATGAAAAAAAACAAACAAATGGTTTTATGATTTTTTTTTTTTTTTTTTTTAAAAAGCTGTTAAAGAATAATTATTTCCCTTTGAAAATATTTGGAAATGTACAATTCAATATGATCTCATTTCTTTTTGTTCTATTAAATTAATGTGCTGAATTCATAACATACAAAAATGAAAATCAATTCTACTCATTTTCAAGGCTATGTCTCTGGGCTTCACTGGCACCCTGGAAGTAATTTAGGCCCCCTAGCCTTGGCTAGATATGCTGGTGAAAATATGAGTAACTCGTGATGTCATATGCTGGTGTCACAGAAGATATGTCGACAAGACATGCGACCTGATACGCGGGCAGTCTTTTTACACTGGGGTGCTGGAATTTTAAGCAGCATACATGTGGCACGTGCTATGACATCACACCAAAAGGTATTTAAATAATTTCTCTTTTAACAGAGAAGGTTTGTTGATGACGGTGATATATAAATGCTGTTAAATTCTCGAATCAGAAGGTGTGGATTAACTTTCTTACAGAAGCTCTGACAGTAGTGCAGCTGAAAATCGCAAATTGTTCACAAAACACTGTGAAGTGAAGTGTGGCGACCCATACTCGGAATTTGTGCTCTGCATTTAACCCATCCAAGTGCACACACACCGTGAACACACACCCGGAGCAGTGAGCAGCCTTTTTTGCTGCGGCACTCAGGGAGCAGTTGGGGGATCAGTGCCTTGCTCAAGGGACTCACCTCAGTCGTGGTATTGAGGGTGGAAGAGAGCGCTGGTCATTCACTCCCCCAACCTACAATCCCTGCTGGACCTGAAACTCAAACCCGTGACCTTCAGGTTCACCTTCGGGTTGCAAGTCCGACTTAGTTGCATATTCATGCCCATTACTAGTCTGTATGGAGGGGGAAATGCTCAGAAGCACTTCTGACATTGGTTTCTCTAGTGTCTTTTTTCCCCAGCTGAAGATTTCTAACCTTCAGGTTAGATTAAGGTCAATGGTCCATAAAAAGAGAATATGGATTGTCACACTATTAAAGTAGAGACTGGAGATCCTGAGTTAATAAAGGCTTTGGGTTTCTGTAGACCAGAGAAAGACCTTGTTGAGTGATTAACATAAATGGGTAGACTAGACTGATATGTCAAATTTTAGCCAAAATACTTGCTTTTTAAGCATTACAAATTTAATCCAGTTTAAAGGTAAAATTAAAAGTGCCAAACAGTGACCTACAACAAAACTATACTTGCTTTGCAAATTGCACAGATGCGAGTACGGCAGAAGATCCACTTTTTTAGTGGCAGCTTGTGAAAGGAACAGTGGCACACTCCTTCCCTCCATAGTGCTAGGGTCATTTCCTTAGGCAAGAGAGAATAACCCTTGAGCCTGCCATCCTAGGGTTCCAGAGATCCTGGTCCCTGAGAAATATGGTTTGCTGCGGCTTCCATCACTTTGGCTCCAACACTTTGGCTTATAATTCATGTAGATAGGAGCTTGGGAAAGCCAATACTCCCTACTTAATTATGGACTGTACCATCATCCAGTGGAACTATCATGGCTTCAGAGCTAATTTTACTGAATTGCTGCAGCTAGCTGCAACTTTTAATCCTCTTGCATTCTGTCTGCAAGAAATCCAGTTGTCAGCTGACACTGTTGTCAGAAACACAGTTGTGTTTCTGGTGGCACAGCTATTTTAATACAGAATAATGTGATACATAGTCGGATCACTTTGAACAGGAATTTATTAGACAGCAGTGCCTATAACGCTCCAGAGAGCTATTATAGTGTGCTCAATATACATTGAACCAGACATGACCCTAAAACACCAAGACTTGGACAGCCTTGTCCAGCAGCTCCCCCCACCCTTCATACTTATGGGGGTTTTTAATAGCCACAGTACATTATGGGGTGGCAATCAGAGTAACACAAGAGGAATTGAAGATTTCATTGACAATCATTCCCTATGCCTCCTAAATAACGGCTCTCCAACCAATCTACTCATCTACTGAAAACTGCCTTCTTGCTTTTCAAGCAATTCAGGCTACAGAAGAAAAGAAAGGTTTTAATTTTTCCGGTGATGATTTGAATCATGCAACCATGATTAGCCCTGTAATACACAACAAAACTATCGACCAATAAAAATAATCCATCTTATCATGCAGTATTCTCACTTCAGTCTTCACTGTTGTATGAGAGAAAGCCAAAGCATATTCATCCCTTTGAACTACAGATTAAGCCCCATCTAGAAAATATAAAAATTGATCTAAGTATACTAGGTCCTTCCAAACACTATGACCATCGCTGCTAAATTTGTTACTTCATGTGAAAGCCTGAGAGACCCTGAGCAAACACACAGGGTCAGCATGTTTTAGCATATATTGTAAATATTATACCTTACTTATTATGTATTATATACATGGTATAATGCCAAATGTTGTTCATTTGTTTCATGTCACACAATTATATGCCACCATATTTGTGACTGAAATATTGATACCGCATATCAACCAGTATCAATATAGCTTCAATGTGCTGTGATGTGAGATACATCATCAGCCACCTAAAAATATGAACAATGAAGTTAGAAAACCGGATACCCACAAAATACTCCATTCTCTATAATGAGCACTTAAAAATTGGCTAAGTTGGCTGGCTAGTTGCACTGGCTCTGCATGTTAATGGTAGCTAGGTGTCTATGCACATGCTAAGCTAAACAAATTGTCTGTGACAGATGTGGCAAGGCATTATGTTTAACAATGTTTGTTGCTTCACCACTAGATGAATAATAAATGAGCAAATCACATCCTGTACATGTCTGCTGGCTATATCTGCAGCTGTGCCTAGGCTACACCCTGGCTACTTTTAGCTCGCAAGTAACGTCACCACATTTTGTGTCTGTATTTAAAGCTTGATTAAGTGAACAAGCTGCTGTTTACTTTGCCAGACCAGAGATATTAATTTTTGTTATCTTTCAAGTGCCACAGTTTTGTTTTGCCAACCCAGACAGCCTCTGTCTGGTGTATGGAGATGAATTGTGGATTAAATATATGTAAATGTCTGCAAATGTTAGATTTTTGCTCTGTATGTCTGTGCTGACGTGACATCTGTATATATTTTTCCTGGGATTTCGATAGGACCAGACCAATGATCAGCGTATTTGTAGGTGTCGTTTCTTAGATGTTTTTCACTTCTCTGCCATTGCTTTCCTAAATAATATGGCAGTTACAAGAGAAAGGTCGCGTGACTGAAACAGGTCTATTTGTTTTTAATTACAATTGTTACATCTTTATGTCTGTTGAAACAAAGACACTACATTTCTCTGTATATAATTTCTGTTTCCTTCAAAATTTTCACTAGTCTAATAATTCTTTTTCTCCATTCTCTCTACAGAAGTATCCTCAGATCGCTCCCCCAGACGGAGGAGCATCTCTGGCCTTGGCAGCTCTGAGAAGAACATCTCAGTGGATGGGCCCAACTCCTCACCCTTCAAAGTGCCAGTGAGTAACACTGTATCTCACTTCAATCAGCACTAGACCAGAAAGGTTCGCAATTTTATGAGCTGGAAAGGTTTAATAAAGATTATCTTTATGTGGTGATTTGCTGCAGTTTCTTCAATGCAGAATTCAAAACTGCATTCTAGTGTACTAAATATTATGTTACATCAGTATGCCACCAACTGTGATAATCTATGGTGGAGTAACACTTGCTAAATTGGAGGCACTACATTTCTGGGAAAAGATTTTATAATTTAAATATGAACTCACTATGCCAGACAGGTAGAAATACCAGAACTGTCAGCATGGTTTGCAAACTCTGGCTCTGATAGTTACTCAGCCTCAGCTACATCACTCTCATTCATAACAGTCTCAACTAGACTGTTTTTTAAACTCCCTCGCACAGTTAACATTTTTGATTGCCCCTGCCTGTGATATTTTTGAGAAATTTTGTTAGTAAACAGACAACTGTGACCACACATTTAGAGAGCTAAGCGAAAGTGTGTTTGGTGGTTTGTTTTTTTTTGTTTTGTTTTTTTTTTGTTTTTTTAAATCCAAGCCATTGTGGTAGAGTTAAGCGTTTAATAAAGTTTGTGCTGTGTGATGAGTCTGTTCTGCTAGTAAGAAAAGGCTATAATTCTCTGGCAGTACTCACGTAGCAAATTTAGTTGTAGTTTTTTTATTGTTATTTAAATGATTTTGATCTATTGTCCTGCCTGCTTGGTTGAACTCAATTTAATCAGGATAGCAAGAATATGGCAATTAAAGTGTATCATTAATGAGAGCATGGTAATGGCCGACCTGGGCATGCTGAACAGTGTCTGAGAGCATGGCTGTTAAGAGCGCACAGTGTTGTGAATTGCATGCACACGTGCACATGACATTTCTAATAGTTTTTAATGGAATGTTGAAATATGCCACTATTTAAAATGAATTTAAAGATGAATGAACAGGAGTGAACTATTCTCACCTCTTAAGTCTCCGAATTTGACTTGACTCAAGGGAAAGCGAAGCTCCTGCCTCAGTGCTCTGCAGTTACATGCAGAAGCTCCACACTTGCAAATAGCTTTGTGTACTCAATTCACAGCACTGTGCACATTCTGTTAATGAGCACACTCACTGACACTGCTCTGTGTGCTCAGGTTGACCATCCTCGCCCTACCTATTAACGATCCTGTTTAAACAACATACAGAACATAAAAAGAACATAGCAAAGTCTTTTAAATAATAATGTTAATTGTATTTATGGAAGGCATGTTGGTCAAACATGTTCATCATAAATAATTTCATCATCTGTTATCAAGCAGACTTTCAAGACACAGAAACACTAGGAGCTTAAGATGGAAGTCATTAGGAAATAATGTACATGGGAAGCAAGAACTCTAATACAGTAATGCAAAATATAGTGCAAGACATCAGAGAGAAACCGACTCTACAAGGACTATAGAGTGACATCATGAGGTAAAGAAAACCAGACACTGGTGAAACTGTTAATCAAGGGTGTAGCTGAAGTTGGAATCTACCAGGAAGTTCAGTGAGAGGCCGATCTGAATGAACCATGCATGAGGTTATACCCTGGCTCCAGTCCACCCATGGCAAGAGTCAGCGGAAGAGGTTTAATGAGAAGAGATTTGATGTTGCGAAATGGAATTTGTTCTTAGTGTTTGCGATTGTTCTGCTCAGCAACAGCACAAACTGTTACAGAAGCGATACGGTCAAGCCCTGAGTCTATTTCTTTTGTTTTCTTCTTTCCTTCACTCTGTTCTTTCTACTTACTATTTTTGTCCTCCTGATTATCTCTGTTTTCCTCCTCTGTGTGCCCTTTCCTCCTATGTGACCCTACATGTAAGGTCATAGTTATTGATTTGATTTTGACTTGTGTCACCCTTTACATCTCTCTCTCTCTCTCTCTCTCTCTCTCTCTCTCTCTCTCTCGATCTCTCAGGGGTTTTTTAGTAAGCGACTGAAAGGGTCAATCAAGAGGACAAAGAGCCAGACTAAACTGGATCGGAACCCAAGCTTCAGGCTACCATCACTGCGACCTACTGAGAACGACAGGTGCGACATTTGCTTTGTCCACTGTTCAAAGCGATGATTTGTTTATGATCTCTCCTGTTCTCTGTCACACTCGGCATTTAAGGAAAACATACTTTAAAACAGCATGTCAAAGATGAAAAAAAAAACATGTCAAAGCTGTTTCTGACATTAGACCTGAAAAGTGATTGGTCTTTTAAAAATTTTTATTATGTTATACTCTCTTTCTGAAGGGAATATAATTGCAAAGCTAATGTCACTTATTGCGATACAAAAATAATATTTTTGAGTTCCTATACGAAAACTGGTCTACTTTACTGGTTTAGTTGGTTGGTACTCAGAACAAAATCTTAATTATTCAGTCTGGATGATCCTGGAGATACAGTAACTGGAAAAACTACTCCAGAAGACTATGACTACTATAGAGACTATAGCCCCAGTTCTTTACTACTACCTTATGGATCGATAATCAGCATCAGTTTAAGCTGTCAGAATATGGAGTTAATATTCTAGAAATATCAATTAAAAAACTCGCCACACTGGTGGGTTTCCAGAATTAGTATTAAATAAGTTCTAATGACTATCAGTTTTATGGTGTTATGGTTTCTGTGATGAACCTAATCATGACATTACTAGCTGTCATAGATGAGGCAAATTATTATTTGTCCATACTGGACAAAATTCTAATCAGTTCTATACTGGACAAAATTCTAATTCATTTAATGGCCCAGTATTCATCATTTTCACATGGAAGTCTGTATACACTATGTGCCCAAAAGTATGTGGACACCTGACCATCATGCCTTGTTTGACATCCCATTCCAAAACCATGGGCATTCATATCTGCCCAGGCCTCTTCTCCCAAAATCAGTGCCTGCTCGATCTAATACTCTTGTGGCTGAATGAGCACAAATCCCCACAGCCACTCTCCATAATCTAATCTATAGCAGCAGGGGAGACCAACTTTGTAATGGGATGTTCAACAAATACACATGGGTATGTGACAGTCAGTTGTCCACATACTTTTGGCCATATTGTGTATCTTTTGTATACAGGATTCAGAGTTCTCAGATATTTCTCTGAGATTTGCATATTTTGATTTTGGAATTTTCTTCCATTCCTCAGTGCAAATTTTCTCCAACTCCAAATTAGATGGAGATCTTTGGTGGACAGGAATCTTTTTTCAGGTCATGACACAGATTTTTCAATTGGATTTCAGTCTGCACAGCAAAAACAAAGTCCTTCTTTTCTTCAAGCCCTTCCTTTGTAGTTTTTGCCCTGTGCTTTCCTGTTGGGATGTAATTTTCGCCCTGGACACACATTTCTTGCTGACTGCAACAGGTTCTCAAGAATTTTCTTGTATTTGGCTCCCTTCATGTTGCCCTTGATGGCAGCAAGATTTCCAGTTCCTTCTGCTAAAAAGCAACCCAGATCATAATGCTAATACCACTATGTTTGATAGTAGGAATAGTATTACCTGGGTGTTGGGCTGTATTTAGTCTGCTCCAAACATAATGCTTTGCATTTAGACCAAATGGCTCAAAACCCTTTTCCAAAAGATCTCAGAAGTGGCTTCCTTCTGGCCACTCTTCCACAGAGGCCAGATGTCTGCACAGGTTCACAGTGTAGCTGGCCTCTTGGACACTTCTCTCACAATTTCCCTTCTTCCCTGGGTGCTCAGTTTGGAAGGTTTGCATGATATTGGTAGTGTCTGGGTTGTACAATGTGTTTTTTCCACTTTGTAATAGCAGATTTTACAGGGCTTCTAGGATGGTTCAAAGCTTTGCTGATCTTTTTTATAACCTTCTCCAGCTTTCCCCACCTTTTCTTCTCATGACAGCAGGACTAAACTGATCTGCTGTTTTAGCTGTGAGAACTCTCAAAGACTGTGGTATTTTTTGTGCAATCATACAATTAGACACAGGTGGATTTAAAATTAACATATATAGAGTGAGTGCTCAAGAAAATGAAATACAAGTCCTAATTTAGTCTGTGAAAAGAAAGGGGGACAAATTCTTATACATTAAGCAGTTTTTAGATTTTTTTTATATTTAAATAATTCTGAGGACATTTACTTAGAGACTTCAGGTGAACAGTGTAGGAATTACAGCACTTTTTATATGTGGCCCAAGAGGTGTATATTATGCTGATGAACCTATTTTAGCTCCTTTCATGAGATTATCTTTCCTTGAACCTTTAAATAACAATTACTAGTTCATAATGCCACTTGTATTCATAAACAGAAAGAAACTGCAGTTCTGTTGAAATATGGCGTCTTAAGGACATCTATCTTAAAGACATCTATTGAGCTGTTTAAATTTGTTACAGCAATAGCAAAGGCATGGAATGACACAGGAAATCTCTTGGCACTTTGTTTGCAAACGTCATAAAGTTCATTCAAGTCTTTACTGCGGGAAATACCAGAGTGGTGATTCAGGCCGAGACATTTTTTAAAGAGACAGAATCTGTTGCACCTCTGTATTCATGAGCATCATGTTGCTTAGCACTGAGAACCCTAATAGGTCACTGAGGTCATTCCTGTTGACATTCACTAATGTTGTTCTTGTATGATGTGTTTTCATGAGGTTGAGACGCTTCTTTAATAAACTGTGAGGTTTGAATGCTGTGTAACAGCAGCTGGTACCAGTTGGTTGTGTGTTTATGCCTGTTTGTGTGTGGCTGTAGGTGACAGCATTGTTTGAGATGTTTATGCGCTCATTTCAGGCTCCTTGGCCACCACTCCTCTTAGGGGCATCCCCATAGCGACACTCTCCTGGGCTTCAGATGCGTTTCCCTTGTTTATCAGCTGCTGTTCAGCAGAATGATGAAGCCTAGTCACCTACTGCCGCACCTTTATTGCACTGTAGGTTCCAACTGATATGGAGCGGCCAGCTGACAGGCATTTATTTCTGTAAAGAAGATTGTGGATTCCACAGACGATATGAGCCACTGATATGCTCTGGGGAGACTCCCTCCAGTGGATCTTTAGTTGCTTTTCGTAGGTATTAGCTTTCTTTTCCTGGAAAATAGCAAGGTCCAGCTATATTACTGAATTTCCAGCTGTGTGACTGATATTTGTTGAAATAAGGAGAATGCTTAAGCATTTGAAACCGTTTAAAGATTTGGTATGTTGGGAATATTTGCATTCCTCTCTGAGGACTCTCTCCTTCTTCCTCCTACAGTCATGTAGTTTGCTCCCATCAAGTATTTTATTTATTGTTTAGTAGCTGAAGAAGAAGCTAAACTGTTTGAAGAAAATTGGCTACAGATAATTGTTTAATTAACCATGTTTTCCATTTCACCCTGAATGTCTCATGAATATTTACAGGAACAGGAAGCAGGATCAGATATGAGAATTGAAGGAAATTATTCAATTAATAACCCACAATACTGTTGTTCTAGTTAGTTCACTAATGTCTGAATATGGTTCATTTTAAACAAATCAGTTCAACACGTTTGTAATGGCTATAGGTCACGAGGCCTGCCCAAGCTGAAAGAGTCCTGTTCACATGAGTCTTTGCTCAGTCCTAGCAGTGCTGTGGAGGCACTAGACCTCAGCATGGAGGAGGATGTGTACATTAAACCGCTTCACAGCAGCGTGCTGGGACAGGAGTTCTGTTTCGAGGTACAGTCTCAGGGATTTCCTGCCAATATTTCTATATTATCATATATAATATTCATATTATCATATATACTATTCAGGTTTTTATTTGTTATTGGGTTTCATATAAGCTATGAAAATCTAACTTAATATACTCTTATTTTATTGAAGTTATTTTAACAGTATATTGCAGTGATGTTTGTTATCACTAGCCTATGCCATCTTGTGTGACTCATTTTCAGACATGTGGATTACACTTAAACTTGATTCTTATTTCCTCCTTTCTGTAGGTGACATACTCAGGGGGCAGTAAGTGTTTCAGCTGTTCCTCAGCTTCTGAGAGAGACAAATGGATGGAAAACATCAGGAGGACTGTTCAACCAAATAAGGTACCTGTTGCTTTTTAGGTCCTATATTCTTTGGTTTTTAATTCCATTTTCTCTTAAACAAATAAAACTCGGTGTAGTTCTTATTTCTGCATTTTGTTTAGTTGACATTATCCCTTTGTGTTGCTGTTTGCATCATGGATTTCTGTTGCCTATTGTTAAAGTCAAACGAACCAAAGTTTGTACCAGTTTCTCCTGATGTTGGCAAAACAGAGGCAAACAGAAGCATTGTGTTTTAATAGCTTCCTGAAAGATAAATTGTGCATCAATCATCCTTAGGACAACTGCCGGCGTGCAGAGAATGTGCTGCGCCTGTGGATCATCGAGGCCAAAGACTTACCGCCCAAGAAGAGATACTTCTGTGAGCTGTGCCTAGATGATGTACTGTACGCACGCACCACCAGCAAGGTGCGCTCAGATTGCCTATTCTGGGGTGAGCACTTTGAGTTCGGTGGTCTACCTGCCATCAACAGCGTCACTGTGCATGTGTACCGTGATGCTGACAAGAAAAAGAAAAAAGACAAGAGCAACTATGTTGGACTGGTGAACATCCCAGTGCAGGCCGTGAGTGGACGCCAGTTTGTGGAGAAGTGGTACCCAGTGAGCACACCCACCAGCAGCAAGGCGAAAGTCGGGGGCCCATTCATCCGTATCAAGTGCCGCTTTCAGAGCGTCGCAATCCTGCCCATGGAGCTGTATAAGGAATTTGCAGAGTTTGTCACCAACAACTACACTATGCTGTGTTCAGTGCTTGAGCCTGTAATCAGTGTCAGGAATAAGGAGGAGATGGCCAGTGCACTCGTGCATATACTGCAGAGTACTGGCCGAGCAAAGGTACGTGCCCTTCATTCTCAGCCCTTGTTTTGCACTGGGTTTCCTCTTAATTGTTTATCAGTTGATGTTCAAGTGACAAGGTTAGTCACTTGAACATTCCTTTTATCTTGTTTGTTTGTCTTCAATTTATGATGCCTTGTCACTTTGCCTCAGGACTTTCTGACAGACCTGGTCATGTCTGAGGTGGATCGGTGTGCAGATCATGACGTGTTGATCTTCCGGGAGAACACCCTAGCCACCAAAGCAATAGAAGAGTACCTCAAACTTGTGGGTCAGAAGTATTTGCATGATGCACTAGGTAAGGAACATGTGAGCATATTACGATTTGTATTTGCTGCTTAAATTAATTTCTTGTGTTGACCCTGTACAAAGCACAAATGTTGCCAGTATTTACTGAAAAGTTGTCAGAGGTTAATTTCATTATAAGACTTTTAGTCTTAACACAAATTGAGCCTGTGGAGCTCAAATAAACTGAGGAAATTTTCCTTCTAGACAGATTCTCAGTACTACTCTTTGACCAGCGTGGGCCGAGACCAGTATGTAGAGTACAATTAGGTTAAAGGCACATAAAATTGCAATATTGGATTGTAATTAAATTGTAAATTGTTATCCTTTATAAGCATGACATTAAAATTACTGATGAAATCAGATTTAGAAATCAGATTTAGATTTACTGATTATGAATGTTGTTAAAAACTTTAATAAACTTTAAACAAATGCTCGGGTTTTCGGGTTGTCCTTTCACCCGTCCAAGATTCTCATTAGTGTGACATCTCAAGAATGAGTAGTTGAATGATTATAGGATTTATATGGCGATCACTGTAACCAGCAGATAAACTGATTAGATTTTGAAATTTATCCAAAAAAGGGTCAAGGTCACAGCAAGGTCAAATGTCTGAAACAGGTTTTTCATTTGCTTTCTTCCTGTTTGAAGTATTTTAAGGGTATTTCTTGCATATAAATGAATAACAAGAAGGGCTAGACTTGTGGCATAAACATGCCCATTGATGCCATTGGCCGAATGTAATACAAAATGTAACATAAGACAAGAAGAACATGGGGAAACGGAAAATACTGTACAGTATTGAAATGATCATTTATTGAAGGAAAAAGATTATGCAAAATCTTTATATCACTCTTGTGAATAAGTAATTGCCCCATAAATTTAATAAGTGTTGTGCCACCTTTAGCAGCAACAACTGCAACCAAATGTTTCCAATAACTGGTGATATTCTTATCTCTGGAATGCTGTGTTAGCTTTACATCAGATGTAATGGGACTCATGGCTTCCAAAAAGCTCAATTTTTAACTCCTCAGTCCACAGAACATAATCCCAAAAAGCTTGGGGGTTATCAAAGTGTTTGTTTAGTAAATGTTTTTGGCATGTTGGTGGTAGAGTCTCCAATATTCCTCTCCAGTGTTCCTCTTGGTTAGCAGTAGCCTTTCAGTTCTCCCATGGAGACCATTTTTTGCCCTGTTTCTAATGGTTGAATTATGAATTCTGACCTTACTGGAGTCAGGTTAGTCCTGCTGTTCCTTAAATGTTCATCTGGGTCTTCCTGCATGAGTGGTTGCTGTACTCTTGGAGGACGTTTGGTAGGGCAGACACTTCTGGGAAGATTTACCCCTGTTCCAAATTTTCTCCCTTTGGAGGTAATGGCTCTCACTGTGGTTTGCTGAAGTCCCAGAGCCTTAGAAATGGCTTTGTAACCCTTTCCAGACTGACAAGTTTCAAGAACTTTTCTTTTTTTAATCTCTTCCGGAATTTCTATTGATGGCAGCGTAGTGTGCTGCTTGTTGAGAACTTTTAACCTACTTCACATTGCTGGAAAGTTTTATTTAAGTGATTTTTAGACTCAACAGAGATGGCAGTAATCAAGATTGGGGGTGCCCAGTCTAACTGAACCTAATTATCAATTAAATTCGGTTCATTGTTTGAGTAACTGAAAAATGAAACTTAAAAACTCTTTTTTTTTTTTTGTTTGCTCAAGATGTCTTTGTCTTAAATTAGATTTACTTTGAAGACCTGAAACAATTAATTGTGACAAATATGCAAAAATAAAAGAAATCAGGAAGGAGGCAAATATTTTTTCACAGCGCTGTATGTGTATAGAGAGAATGTAAGTAGGCTACCATTTATTGAACAATCCCAAACCACTAAAAAGCTTGCACTCTCCTTTATTTACTCAGACATGGGCATTTCACCTGAACGTTACTTTACTGATTTGAACAGTATGGTCTATAACTAACGCTAAATGTGACGTGCTTCTGCAGTTATTTTTGCAGTAATCATTTTGCATTACTGAATGAATTTGCTGAATTGCCAATAGTTGCATGTTTATTGAGAAGTTTATTATGAATTCAGTATCTTCTTATGCGTTAACTATCCACATACAAACCACTACCCAAAGTTATTTTCTTAATTTTGGACACGTGCATGTTCCTTCACAATAAACTCATAACCTCACATCCCTCACAGCTGACTGTGAATGTTGCATGTTGGACCATACACAGAGTTGGCTTACACAGGTGCTTATGTAGATTTTTTTGAGCAGCCCATTCAGACTATTGGAGTTAACTACATGTAGTTCACACCTCTAATGTTGACAGATTTTTTCTTGAGTAGTGGTGTCTGGAATGTATCTAGACCACCACTTTTATGCAGGGGAAAGATTTTTTTTGCTGTGTTGTGAACTGCAATATGATGTAACAAAATAGGCAATTTAAAAGTAAACAAATAAAGACTAATATGATGATTTGTAAACAAGAAGATAACAAGCAAGTAAATATACATCTACCAGAAGTCAATATTGTCAATATATTACTGTTTGAATAAACCTAATTGTATACTAATATATATATATATATATATATATATATATATATATATATATATATATATATATATATATATATATATATATATATATATATATATATACTAATTTTATTTTCTTAAATTGTCATGTTTGCACAGGGTGTAGGGTAGAATGTAGTTGTTGAAATAATAAAATAAAGCCAATATTTTTTGATAGCTCAGCATGCTCTTCTATACACTTTGAGTCCCACTTTAAGAGTAGTCACTATTACCCATATAATATTCAGATCTTGAGATTAGCAATGTTGCTAGTTAAAAATTAGTGTCAATTATGTATTTACTATTGGACTTTTTAGTGTATTTACATCCCAAAACATGAATTTCAGCATGAGCCATTGTAGCAGCATTACACAATAACCTGCCAGACAGTGGTGCTGGACTTAATTACTGCTCCTTGCTTGAGCCTGTATCAAAGAAAAATTTATTTTATTTTAAGATCAGAATTTCACGTAACATGCCTCTGCTTTCAGCAAGCTCCACCCTGCACGTGCCGATCCCATGCAGCTGTCAGGGTAGTGCTTAAATCTGTGGTTAATTCTAAATACCGATGTGAACAATTTCCATATTAAAGGAACACTCCATGCATAAAACTAGAATTTAATATATTATTTTAAGTATGTATTTGTGGTATGTATTGTTCTGTTGCATTGTATTGTATTGCTTACACTTCAGCTTTTTAACGTGATGTTAACACTACTGTGCTCAACCAATCCAGACCTCTGAGTGAGACACGTCACTCAGTCAGCCAGAATTTGTTGTATAAGATGACGCATGGTGCATGCTATCAAATCGTATGCCTCTCCAAGACACAGAAGAGGGTTGTGGATAAAGGAGATTAGGATAATTAGGAGAAGGATTAGGAGGGATAATTTTGGTCCAAGGAGTTCCATCTTTGCAGTGTACATTTCATCTCAGCTAAGTTTAACAAGCAAGTTGGTGTGCTACTAAGAATTTAAGAGCCTTACTAGGTAGTTAACATGTCTAATTTAATAAAACTAACTCTCCTAAACTCTATATCAAGTAACTACCTAGCCAACCCTAGATATCTAAGTCAAGTTCATATGGAGGAGTTGCTTATAATGGAGATGTTTAACTAGCTAACATTGTTCGGCCTAAAATTGAGTCCGCAGTGTTGACATCCTCGATGTTGTAATCATAAAACAGTACGTCTTGAACATGCCCACAAACAACAGAGGTATAAGACTAAAGAGAATTGCATTTCTTCGGTTTCTCTCTTGTATAAATGAAGTTTTCTATGTTTACAGTCACAGGAAAAAGAAAGTACACCTTCCTTCAATTCTATGTTTTTATTAATCAGGACCTAAATAACAATTGTGTGGTCCTCACCAACTTCTGTAAACAAACAAATAGCTTCAGGTGACAACAAAAAAGACAACATATTACAATATGTTTTTTTTTCTTCCTTCAAAAAGTAAACCTACATTCATTAACCAAGTGGGAAAAAATATGTACACCTTTCCTATTCCCACAGTCTTTAAGAGAGTAATTAGCAGAAATCAAGACATGTGAATACCCCTATAAAAGCAGACCCTTTGGCAGTTTGGTGTTCTGGAGCCCTCAGGTGTGTGTCTACATCATGCCAAGAAGAAAGGACATCGGCCATCAGAGAAGCACTTGTTGCTGCTTATCAATCTGGGAAGGGTTATAAGGCCATCTCCAAACATTTAAAAAATCACCATTTTACAGTGAAAAGACTGTTTACAAATGGAGAGCCTTCAGGACAGTTGCCAGTCTTCCCATGAGTGTGCATCTCAGCAAACTCAGTCCACGGTCAGACAGTATAATGCTCAGAGATATAAAGAAAAATCTAAGAGCTACATCATGTGTCCTACAGGCCTCTGTAAGCACGAACATGTTATGTTCATGACAGCACAATCAGAAAAACACTGAACAAGTATGGCTTTCATGGAACATGGAAGGGTGGCTAGGAAAAAGCCCCTTCTCTCCAAAAAGAATATGGCAGCACAATTCAGGTTTGCACAGTTGCATCTGAACAAACCACAGAAGGTCTGGAACAATATTATTTGACTGATGAGGCCTAGGTGGATATGTTTGGTCATCATGCACATTGCCATGTTTGGTGAAAACTAAACACAAGGTATCACCACGAACACCTCATATCAAATGTCAAGCATGGTGTTGTAGGGGTCATGAATTGGACTTGTTCTGCAGCCACAGGACCTGGGAAACTTGCAGTCATTGAGACAACAATGAGCGCCACTTTATACCAGAATATTCTTGTGACAAATGTGAAGCCATCAGTCCAGCAGCTTAAGCTGGGCCCAAAATTTGGTCTTGCAACAGGACATTGATCCCAAGTACACCAGCAAATTGACATTGAAATCAAGGTGTTGAAAGTCCAAGTCCAGACCTCGGTCCCATTGAGATGCTGAGATGCTGTGATCTTAAGAGCCCTGTACATAAATGAATAACCTTAAACATCAATCAGCTGAAGCAATGTTGTAGAAAAGTGGGCCAAAATTTCTCCAAAATGATGTGAGAGAAACCTTTACTTCAAGTTATTGTTGCTTATAGGTGATTCTATGTGTTACTAAATTATAGGATCTACTTATTTTTTCATACCTGGTTTTTGAATGTTTTACTTTTTGGAAAAATGGCTGTTTATCTGTGGGTTTTTTCTCTTTTTTTGTCACCTGAGGTCATTTGTTTGTTTATAGAAGTTGATAGTTTATAGAAGTAACAACCACACGATTGTTATTTAGGCCATGATAAATAAATACAGAGAATTGAAGGAGGGTGTACTTTCTTTTTCCCATGACTGTATATGTATACAGTCAGGTCCATAAGTATCTGGACACTGACACAATTTTTGTAATTTTGCCTCTGTACACCACCATAGTGAATTTGAAATGAAGCAATGAAGTTGAGATTGAAGTGTAGACTTTCAGCTTTAATTCAAGGGGTGTAACAAAAATATTGCATTAACCGTTTAGGAATTATAGACATTTTTACATAATCCCTCCACTTTCACAGGCTCAAAAGTAATTCGACAAACTAATATCATAAATATTAGGATTATTTTTAATACTTGGTTGCAAATCCTTTGCAGTCAATGACTGCCTGAAGTCTGGAACCCATGAACATTACCAAATGCTGATTGCTTTCATGGTACATTTTGGGTCATTATCTGTACTGTGAAGTCCTGTCCAATCTGTCCTATCAGTTTTGCAGCATTTGACTGAATCTGAGCAGAAAGTATAGCTCTATATATTTCAACCTGCTACTTCTATCAGCAGTCATCAATAAACACCAGTGACCCAGTTCCTTTGGCAGCCATGCATGCCCATGCCATAACCCTTTTATTGTTTTTATGTGTTTTATTTACAAATTCTAAAGGGGTCTTTACACCTTTGAGTGTGCAGCCACCACTTTCACTTCCAATTCATTTTTATTTGTATAGTGCTTTTAACAATGGACATTGTTACAAAGCAGCTTTACAGAAATCCAGATAGAAAATTTGAATTTAAATATAAAACCACTTAATCACATAACATTGCTAGCTAACATTATGGTAGCTGCTTGTGTTGTTGCTAACTCTAGTTATATGTTTCAGTATAATTTTAAAAGACCTACAGCTGCTCTCTGCTCACTTCTCAGTGGTCTCCTCACTTGTGTGAGACTGGTTGATATGGATAAGAATCTTATCACGAAATGGATCATTTCATATATTGAAATGATATCTATAATGATATATTACTTTTTCTCTGAAATTGATGATGAAATTATGTATACAAATAGCTGCATGCATTCATGACTGGTCTGTGGCATACCTTATAAATGACTGTTTTTCTGGTCAGTGTCTGATTTGTTCCACCCAAACCGCTTCCAAATGACAGAAGTATCTACCTTTTTAAGTACAAGTTCCTCGTCTTTTAGCAGCTGTCTGTTCTGTGTCAGAGTGCTGTGGGGAGTTTCGCTCTGTCATGCTCCGCCATGCTTGTTTTTGTTACAGCACACCACTAGTAGCTCCTAGTTCTTACCTTAATGATGTAAATATGCTGCAAAAAAAGTGGCTTCTGTGGCATTGGGGTTATAAACAATATAGGAAAATATCTATCAATAGACATTTTTCTGTCGTTCTGATATATATAATATATATATCTCACCATATCTCACAGCCCCATACTTGTGTGGCTCAAACAGAATGGTTCAATGTCCCTGTGCAGCAGCAACTCAAAAAAAATAAATAAATAAAAATAAAAATTCCCCTTCCCATGAGTCATTTCTGTCGCTTGAGTAATCCATTTCCTCCATTGCAATAATTTACTTACAAAATAAAATGTTTGCTTACTAGCAGTAGTCAGCTAGATATCTGGATTCCCTCAACCATTGGCTATTACCATTATCTAGTGAGCACTACCCCTCATTCCCTCTCCTCCCCTCATTACCCCCCCCCCCCAATATCCACCTATTAACTGTTGTAGTTTTTCAAATTTTGCATCCACCTCGAATATATGTAATCTGTACAACTTTGAGGCGAGTTTGTTTGTTAGCTCCGTCAGTTCCATCTCTCTTGCACTCAAAGTGTCACTGAAAAAACAAAAACACATATAAATAGGGTGGCAGTAATAACACAAAAGTGAGAATCATCATGAATTACCTGCCCTTTCAACCTGCCTCTTCTCCATCCACAGCCAACCCCTGACCGTGCCCCACTTCCACAGTAACGTCCCGTGTTCCTTGACTACTGTAGTGCCCAAATTTCCTCTTGAGATCACTCAGTAAATTTCTTTTATGACAGTTTTTTAATGATTTAGCTCAATTTTTGCATTTTAAAATGTATTTGAGATACATTTTGAAATTCATTTGTTTGTGGTTTGTTCTCAGTAGACTGTGACTAAACATATTTGGATGTTCATGAAAAATGGGAGAGGGAAAGTCAAATACAACCATAAATAAAAATAAAACCAATGACAGTCTTTTCAGTTCTGGATTTTATTTCCAATATTATGCATATACACGTAAATCCAGTTACTGTATTCTCCTTGCTTGTTCTTAATAATTATATATGGAACACAGGTCAATTTTTGGAAAGTTTTTCCAAATTCTGCCAATTGACTGCCTGCCCATTTCTCTCCCTGAGCATGACATCATTAGCAGTATAGGTGATGCATAATCATGGTCATTAGAGTTAGCAAACTGTTAGGTTATGCATGTTCTATGTTATCTGATTGTGTAACCTAACTTTCTCTGTCACACCCCTCCTAACCAGTGTTAAAGTGAATATCAGTAAGATGCAGTGCTATATGTATGGTATAGATAGATAGATAGATGGATAGATAGATAGATACTTTATTGATCCCGAGGGAAATTCTTGATTCTTGATGTGAATAGTGTGATAAGACCAAAGATAGAAACAGTCCTGGCATGAGACAAGTTAAACATGAAACTTAAAAAAAAATAATAATAATAAATAAATGCAATGTTATGCATTGTATGGTCTCTTTCAGTCAGGAGTATGGCCTCTGGCCACCAGAGGTGACGAGGCTGTTTGTCTTTTGTTCTAGTGAAGGTAAGGCATTGCCTTGAAATGTCTGTCATTGAAAAGGCAACCCAAAAGGAACTGTGTTCCAGAGTGATGAGGGCAAAAGGACCACTTTCCTTCTGGAAAAAAAAATGTGGAGTAGAATCTTCTGCTCGAACCTTGGGATCTATCATTCTGTTTGTGCTTCTGCCCAGAGGAAAACACCTCTCTTGGGACAGACCATTTCTGCATGGCGTTGTCTGACCCTTAACTCCAAAGGCTGGGTCAAAGGCAGAACTGAAGTTTATACTCCCCAGTCACTGTGAGGCTTAGTACTGCAATGTACATTTGGAGGGTGGCCGTGTCTTGGGTGGCCTGTTCCCTGGTGGTGCATATGAGCCAATATTGCCACTTGTAGTTAGGGGCAAATGAATTGCTTGCAAGTATCTTGTGAATATCCTTGGTGTAGAGAGAGGCCAAAGGAGTAGAACTTTGGAATGGAACGTCTGTCCCAGGGAGACAAATCTCAGAAAACATCTGTGTTCTGGAGCAATTGGAATATGAAAATATGCATCATGCTGATCACCCGTCATGAACCTGTGGATGCATGGCTACAAGAACATCTGACAATTTCTTTATTGTGTCTTTGTCCAGGAGGGAACACACTTCTTGGGACAGTGTGGCAAATTTGACTTGATCCGCAATTGGCAAGTCCCTGAGCTCTGAAAAAGTTGGGGGGCTGTTTGTGAAACTGAAACCTGCATCCTTGTACCATCCTTGTAGCAATTACAACACCACTGATCAGACAGAGGTGGTTGCAGCCCAGTGAGTAATGTTTTTGGCCTGTAAACCCAAGGATAAGGTTTGCGAGCATGCCAGTTTCTGTAGGCATATCCCCTAGTATCTGTCCCAGGCTGACAAGACCCGAGATGCCTGGGCCGCAGTAACTTAGGAGACTTGTCTCTATTCTACTCTGTTCCCCCCCCACCCCCCCCCACCCCCCACTGACAGTCATGAGCTCTTTCTGTGTGTCTTCTACTTTACCATTACACACCATAGCCTTCCCTAAATGGTTGCCACAAAGTTAGAAGGACACAATTGTCAAGAATATCTTTGTATACTGTAGCATTAAGGGGGTTAACCTTTGGAATGAGATCTTCAACAAGCACATATGGGTATGATGGTCAGGTAATTGTGTAATTGTGAGGTAAGTGGAACGTACATTAATCCGACATATCGTAAGCGACTGAAGAACTTTGAGATTAACACCATCTTTGGAGAGCAGGCTCAGTCGTAGCTCCAACCGTAGGCCCAAGCAGACAGTCCAAGAAATGCCTAACGTGTATGAAGGTGAGAAGTAGTAAAGGGAATGTGTGCGCTTGCACACAAGAAGGTATCATGCATCAAACCAAAATAATGGTGACTACTGATTTACCAAAAATAAATATCTGATTGTTCAGTAGATGTGTGCCTGTTGATAGATAACCAATACCTATCGAGACATAACCCATTCCATTGCTCTGCTTTTAAGGTGAGTTTATCAAAGCTCTGTATGAGTCGGATGAGAACTGTGAGGTGGATCCATCAAAGTGCCCTAGCAGTGAGCTGCCTGAACACCAAAGCAACTTAAAAATGTGCTGTGAGCTAGCCTTCTGCAAGATCATCAACTCCTACTGGTAAACTGAACTCAACAATCCAGACTCTGTACATGTTGTAGAATTTTGGTCTATATCCTGAAATTTTGTTATACATGCCAACAGTTCATCAGTTTTGACCTGGAAGAGAGGACAAGTAGATGACAACTTAATAGAAATGGCAGTGGCCTGGCCAATAAATTAGGTAAATTTGTTGAGCCCATAATAACATTGTGGTTAATATGTATATGCAGTGTTGAACTGAATTGCCAAATTTACAAATGTACCTCATTGACTTGGCTACTGCTATTTCTAGGAGGTTGTGATCCACTTTCATCGTCCTTGTCCTTTCCTTCTCAAGTTGTGGTCTTGGCAAAACTGCATACACTCATAGCCAACATTTCTCTACACTGACTTGAACCAGATTGGCAAACATATCGGTGTATGTAATTCCACCGTCAAACATTCATACAATTGACAATGGTATGAGTATATATGAGCTCCAATGATGCCATATTTCCAGCGTCTTTTAGCTATTTGCCTTGTGTCTTCCCTGTTCAGATCCTCAAATCTACCCCTGCTGGTGATTTGTGTGTGTAGGAAATGAGTTTTAAAAAAATATTTATTTATTTATTTATTTATTTTTATTTTTTATTTATTTACCCCCCCCCCCCCCCCCCCCCCCCCATTTCCAATGGGAAATGGAATATGAGAAAATTCAGGATTTGAATGCTTGTTAAGTATAAAACAGTTTGTTTTGTGGAAATGAAAATTAAAAAATAATAAGAAGAAAAGACTTCTTTTTTTGTTTTCCTTTTTTATTTCAAAATGAATGTGGGTTGAACAGATGATGCATGGATTTACATGGATTATTAAAGCTCCTTACCCTGCTTTTCACTGACTTATTTCTTTTTTATATATTGTATGTTCTCTCTCACTTAGTGTCTTTCCACGTGAGCTGAAGGAGGTGTTTTTCTCATGGAAGCAACAGTGCCATGCTCGGGGGAAGCAGGACATTAGCCAGCGACTAATCAGTGCCTCGCTGTTTCTGCGCTTTCTCTGTCCAGCCATCATGTCGCCGTCCCTCTTCAACCTCATGCAGGAATATCCCGACGACCGTACCTCACGTACTCTCACCCTCATCGCTAAAGTCATCCAGAACCTCGCCAACTTCACCAAGTATGCAACACGCCTTGACATGGAGTATACATGCTTTAATTAATTATGTTTCTAGAATTTCAGATGTTCACATATCATATTGTTCTAGAAATAAATATCATTATGTTCTGAATTAGTGATTAATACATACTAGAAATACATTCTTTCTACAGACCTTTCAGAAACTCTTAAAAGGTGTAAAGATTCTCATCATGTTCTCATCATGTTGTCCTCAGGTTTGGCAACAAAGAGGAGTACATGGCCTTCATGAATGATTTCCTGGAGCATGAGTGGGCAGGCATGACCCGCTTCCTGCTGGAGATCTCCAACCTTGAAACCATCTCCAACACACCAGGCTTTGAGGGATATATTGACTTAGGCCGTGAGCTCTCTCTGCTGCATGCCCTGCTGTGGGAGGTGGTGTCTCAGCTAGACAAGGTACAGAACTGTCAGTTAAGGCACTGCAGCAGTACCTCTGGAAACTTGCATTTATGTGAGGTCTTTCTATTTATTCAATTTATTTTATTTTTTTAAATCCACGACTCACCATGGTCAAGAAGAGGGAATTTCTCCTGTGGGAGAGGTCTCAATTATTCTAATTATTTTACCTTTTTTATTTATTGAACTTATCAAGTAGTTATTGCAGCCCTACTCATGTTTGGGCAAATGATAGAGCATGGGGATGTGTTTGTATGGGTTTTCTTCCCCATTGAACTCATTGAAATGCACTGACACTTCCCTCCACTTATCTAATATGAATGTTAGCATGATTTGTGAATTACATGTTTTCGTGTTTACATTTGTATACTACTGCATACAACACAGGTTACAATATGTTGTTGGTTAAAGTGCTCATGTAAACAGGATTAAAATGAGTGGTACACTCCTGGTTCCCACTTCTCTAACCCAACTCTAAACCCTGCTGGTCCTCAACCTTTAGGTTGTTTAGCCTGATTATGTTTTGACTTCATTAATCCCTCCCTGTGATATGTTTACCTTTGGTCATTAGCCCTTCCTCCATCACAGACATTCAGACTTGATATTTGGCCTTGATGCATGCACTGCATTTTACCTTTCAATCCCACTATTTAATTGGTTTATTTTGGAATGGCTCATAATTTTTGTAAGCATGTATTATTTTTTCTATTTATTCTTAATTTTAAATCTTTTTTCTCTGTGTCCCCATTCCCATCTTCTGTTCTCTTTCTTTTCCACCTTCCTCTCATTTGCTCGCTCCATTTTTCCACCTGGCACAATGTGTCTCCATGGCTCTGCTGTGCCGCCACCACCAATGCATTATGTTGTCTCTTGGCCATCTCCTTCCTTAAACCGTTTGGGCTGAAAAAAACACATCAACCCCAGGGTGACAATTCCTTCCTGCAGGCAACGGTGGCCAAACTGGGGCCTCTGCCACGTATTCTGGGTGATATCACACGCTCACTGTCCAGCCCCACACCAATCCAGCAGCAGCTAAGACGTTTCCAAGACAATGGCTCCACCCGCAACATCAGTGGCAGCATCTCTTCGGGACTGCAGGGGATATTTGAGGACCCAAATGACAGGTAGATAGCCTTCGCTGTAAGCACATCAATGCTTCTGCTATTGGGACTTGCCAGCGTGAGAGGATTTAGAATTGCTGAGCAGTTGGGGTTCTGTGAGTCTTATGTGATTTTCCTTATGTTTTTATTTTTCACAGTGAAAATCGGAATGGCAAATCTCCAGTGCAAGAACATGCAGAAGTTTTGTCACGTGGAAAGCCCCCCTTACTGTGCCAGCAGCCATCCATGCACAGCATGAGCTTCTCCGACAAGGAGCGAGAGAGCCACCTGCCTAATGGGCGCAGCATCTCCCTGATGGACCTGCAGGACTCCCACCTTCTTCATGAAGCCCCACCGAGAATAGGCCGCGTAGGTTCTCAAGCGTCCATCGACCCACTGCCTCCCCCTCTTCTTCACCTCCATCACCACCATCCACAGCAACAGCAGGCCAAAGTGGTCACGCTGAAGGAAAATGTACCTCAGAGTGCACCACAGGTCCGCCGGCCTCTGCAGCCATCTTTAAGCCAGCAGCGCAGCCTACAGCCACTCTGCTTTCAGAACCCTGTATACCAGCTAAGCAACATGCATGCACTACGCTCATCTCAGACGCCTCTTCAGGCCCACTCCAGCTCAGAGAACCTGAGCACAGCAAGCTTGCACAGTGCTAGCCCCAGTACTACACCCAGGAAAAGGTTGCCCTCCACCACCAGTCTTGAGGAGGAGGAAGCACCCTCTCCCTGCTGGCATACAGCCCTAGTCGACACCCAGTCGGGGACACAAGTAATGGCTGTAGCCAGGCAGAGTGGTGCAGGGACAGCACATATTGTAAAGGTGGAACAGCAAAGTAGAACAAATGGAGGGGTATCACGCTCACTGCCATATAGCACCTCACTACGCAGCAGTAGCAGTGTCAATATGGACCCACAACAGCAAAGTGAAGCTAGCTCCAGACAGCAGTCAATCTGCTCACGAGACAGCCCCATCCCAAGCAACAGAACCAACAGACAGGTATGCACATTCATTTGGATCTACACTACATGGCCAAAAGTATGTGAACACCTGAGTATTGAACATCCCATTCCAAAACCCTGGACATTAATATAGAGGTGTTCCCCCTTTGCTGCTATAATAGCCTCCACTACTGGGGGGGGCTTTTCACTAGATTTTGAACTGTGACTCTGGGAGTTTGTGCCTATTTGGCCATAAGAGCATTAGTGAGTTCAGGCACTGATGTCTGGCAAGAAGGCCTGGCCTGCAGTTGGTGTTCCAATTCATTCCAAATGTGTTTTACTGTGGTTGAGGACCTGTGCTCTGTGCAGGCCACTTAAGTTGTTCCACACCAACCTTGGTAAACCATGTCTCATGACCTCATTTTGTGCATAGGGGCATTGTCAAGCTGGAGCAGATTTGGGCTTGGCCCCATATTCCAGTGAAAGGAAATCTTAATGCTACAACATACAAAGACATTCTATCAATTTTCACTGTTTTTCTGACAATTGTGTTTTTCCAACTTTGTGGCCACAGTTTGGGGAAGCCCCTCATATTGGTGTTATGGTCAGCTGTCCACATATTTTGGCCATATAGTATATATATGCATTCAGTTATACAAACACAGAGCAGTGTGTGCAGCAGTGCAAACACACATACACAGTATACATTCATGTATGGGATTGTGGCATGAACAGACCAAAGGTATCAGAATAAATCTGGAAGATGTGGTTAATAGTTTGGCAAAATGGAACAGTTTAGACATACATAGTACTTATGCTGGTATGCAGTTGTGTCCCAGTGGCAGCAGAACAGATGTGAAGGTCTCTGCCAGATCCTATGGACATTGTCACAAAGCAGCTTTACAGAAATATATAAATTCAGGATAAAATTTAAAATTTATGAATTTATCCCTAATGAGCAAAGCCAGAGGCACCAGTGGCAAGGAAAAACTCCCTGGGAAGATATGAAACCTTGAGAGGAACCAGACTCAAAAGGGAACCTATACTCATCATCATGAGACCGGGTAGTGAGATTATAAATAATTGTATACTACATGGTCAAAAAGTACAATTGTGTAACCACAAAAGTTCGTTATAGTTTATAGTTGAAGTCTATTTTGTTGACATTATCAACTGTTCACTGGTGGAGACTTGAGTGCAAAACTGTTCGTGGGAATTGCAGTCCTAAAGCTATCAAAGCAATTGTAGTCCTAAGCCATTTTAACAAAACTGTTCATATCAATTGAACTCCATAGCCATCTGTATGGTTTCTAAGTGGTACCATCCACAGTAATCTCATGTAACTTTATGGGGCCATCCTTAGCAGCAGTAAGTAGTTTCCAAGTTATGAGAAATTCAACCAAAAGTAGAGCACCTCATCAGCACCAGGCTGACCTTTTTTAATGAAGGCTGCTGGGTTTTGCATGCAGAAAAAAGAAGCAAGTGGGACAGTCAAAGTTGGGATATATACACACACACTCATGCACTCACGCACCCGGCTGTCCACATGATGTAAAAGAATATGCGATTCATCAGACCCAGCCATCTTCTTCCTTTGCTCTGTGGTCCAGTTCTGTTGTTCACATGCCCATTGTAGGTGTTTTCAGCGGTGGACATGAGTCAGTATGGGCACTCTGACCGGTCTGTGGTTACGCAGCAAGCTGAGATGCAATGTGTTCTGACAACTTTCCATCATAGCCAGCATGAACTTTTTCAGCAATTTGTGCTACAGTAGCTCTTCTGTGGGATCGAACCAGACTGGCTAGCTTTAGCTCCCCACGCGCATCAGTGAGCCTTGGGCACACCTGCATACCAGGGACACCCCACAAGACATGCTGTTTTGGAGATGCTCTGACTCAGTCGTCTATCCATCATAATTTGGCCCTTGTCAAAGTCACTCAGTCCTTATGCTTCTGATACTTATGCTTATGCTCTGATACTTTTTTGTTTGTGTAAAGCTGCTTTGAGACAATGACATTGTAAAAAGCGCTATACAAATAAACTGAATTGAAATTATGCTTGCCCATTTCTCCTGCTTCCAACACATCGACTTCGAGAACTGACTGTTCAGTTGCTGCCTAATATATCCCACCCCTTGATAGATGCCGTTGTAACGATATAATCAAATGTTATATCTGTCAGTAGTTTTAATGTTATGGCTGATCGGTGTGTGTATATATACATGCATGCATGCAGGTACACTCTCCTGTCGAGTCAGTCACCATGTCTCCTGTTGAGCGGACGGCAGCGTGGGTGCTGAATAATGGCCAGTATGAGGAGGATGAGGAGGAAAGCCAGAGCAAGAAGGAAAGCAAGCCTGTGGAGAAGGTACCTGTCAAAGCATTAAGAGACAAAACTGCTCCAATAAAAGACCAAAACGTATGCCAACTTATAAAACTTATGAAAGATATGCCATCTAGGCATGACTTTCACAAAAGAATATTTACTTAGTATTATGACACTAAACAGACTGTACAGTAAATCATCAGTCACTACTGTTTCCACCCCTATATGTATGAAAATGTATATTTAATGTTTTCCTTTTCTTCTTTACTGCTCTTAACACATGATCACTCATGTAGTATGAACAAGAGATCACAAAGCTGAAAGACCGGCTGTGTGTGTCTGGCCGCCGCTTAGAAGAGTATGAACGGCGACTTGTGGCACAAGAGCAGCAAATGCAGAGGCTGCTGCTGGAGTACAAGACTCGCCTAGAAGACAGTGAGGAGCGCCTGCGGCGGCAACAGGAGGAGAAGGACAGCCAAATGAAGAGCATTATCTGCAGGTATGTGTGTAAACTAAAAGCAATACAAAGTGGATGTCAAACTCAATTTCTACCTGGGCCACTCTGGTATTATGTATGTAGCTTCAAAAGGCCACAGGTATTTAACTTGGTATAAGTGCATGCATTATGTATGTATATTACGTATCTATTATGAGTAACAGAAGTAACTCTATTTGTTTGCATTGAATGCTTACATGTGTATTACTGATTAACACATTTTCTCAATTTTTCAAATATCCAAATATACAACATATCTATTTTGCAATGATTCTGTCACACCTGGGGTCCCATTTATCAAAGTGTGCATAGAACAAGTTGTAAATTTGTGCAAAGGTGTACTGCCAGTATACATAAGAAAATTGTTATTTATGAAATGTGCGTACACAAAGCTGTATGCAGTGGCCATTGATAAATCCCTCACATTTCTAGTTGATGTGCTTGTGCACCCTTTAAAAATCCAAGCACTTGGCTCGTGGCACTGCTTGTTACAGACAACATGGCTAAGCATGCCTAAGAAGATGGACTTCAGCAACGACGAAGATGACTTTCGGCTATGATGTAACATTTGTTCTCTGAGTGAAGAGACTATCTCTCCACTATGTTACATTTTCTGTATGTATGGGGATTGACCCCCTGGGTCTGGTGACATGGATACTCTTTAAGATACCTCGGCTTTGCCTGTCACGACCTAATTAGTGCCCTGTAAAACAGTTGAATTCAGTGCTATCTTTTGATCAGAACATGTTCCAGAGTGGCCTCAAAGTGGAGAGATAGTCTGTTCACTCAGAGAACAAAGGTTCATGGAGCCATCCCCACAAATCTCCTTCAGAGAGGCACCCCAAGGCCCATGACGTTGCAACCCCTCATGTTGTGTGCCCTCAGTTCTAGCAGTGATGGCCCATCCGTTTCCTTATAAGCCAGTTGGATTGTCTCCACAGCCCAGTCTGATAGCCTCACCTTAGATAGTGGCTTGCTTTGACATTCTGATTTAAAGCATACAAACAGCACATCCTAAAAACAGTTTGTCTGAAAAAGCCTTTGTGTGCTGTAGATACACTTCTCACCATGCACATTAGTGACTGTTCTCGTTCCATCCCCTCACTCTCTTGAAGCTGAACTAATGGATTTAGGTGTAGAGCAGATAGAACTTTTGACAGAAAAGCTGGGTTAGGGTGCAGTATAACCCCTGAACCCCCTGGCATGAACCTACAGCAGTTTTGATGGACCAAGAGAGCCTGGAGTTCCCCAATCCTCTTGGCAGAGGTTACTTCCAGAAGGAAGGCTGTCTTTAGAGGTCCACAGATTCAAGAAGCTTGAAAGTGCCGTCATGGACTCAATTTAAATTCCACTGGGGCACAGTAGGTCTTATTTTGTGTGCTGCATATCGTTGTGTGCTGCACATCTTTCCCCTTAAGGAATTGGGAAATCAGGCCACAGCAATGCTCTGATAGTTTGTGATCCCCCACTTCAGCAACCTTAACTGCTGCCACCATGAACTTGAGGGTTGTTCCTGTAGGAACTGTAGGGTATCATGGGCTGTAGATATGAGGTGATTCACCTTGTGCTCCTCACACCAAGACTGAAAAGCCCTCCACCTCAAAGAATAGGCTGCCCTTGTTGAGGATGCTCGAGTTTATTCCAGGGTCCTGACCACTCTATCTGGCAGTCCCATAGCTGTTAGTCCAGCCCTTTCAGGGGCCAGGCCCAGAGTTTGAGACCCTGAGGGAATTGGTGGAAAAGCATGCTCTGTGCCTGAGACAGTAGACCCCTCCTGACTAGGAGTTCCCTTGGTGTCCCATGAAAAAGGGGTGGGATGTCTGCAAACCACATCATGTGGGGCCAGTTTGGGGCCATCAAAATTAGTCTCACATTCTCCACCTTCATTCTCTGAAGAAGAGGTTGGAGAAGGCTGAATGGGGATTTCCCCATTCAGCCTTCTCCAACCTCTTCTTCAGAGAATGATAAAAAACATAAAAGCATAAAACTGGTCCTGAGCCCACTGATGTGCCAAGGCATCTGTTCCAAGAGGGGCTGTCCCTCCCCAGGGAGAAGAACAGGGGAGAATGTGTCAGTTCCCTAGAGGCAAACAGGTCTGCTATTGCAGGCCCAAATCTGTGCCAGATCTTCTCAGCCACCTCAGGGTGAAGTCTCTACTCCCCTGAGTTTGGTGCCACCTCTGGACAGCTGATCTGCTGCCATGTTTGTGGACCCAGGCACATGTAATGCCCTTAGTGATAGGAACTGCTCCTGTGCCCATATCCACAGTTTGTGTGCAACTCGACACATGTTAGGAGAGCCAAGGCTCCCCTGCTAGTTGATGTATGCTGCAGCTACTGGACTGTCTGTTTGGACCAGTGCATGATACCCTGGAGTCTTGGCTGGAAGTGCAAGGTGAGCTGCCCTTAACTGTAGCACGTTGGTGTGCCGATGCCCCAGCTTGCATAAACTGGCCCCCTGTTGATACTAGCTGCCGAAGGCATACTGGGCCCAGCATGCTTCCTCTCGCTATGTTCATCCCACACTTCCACCAACAGAGAGCTATCCCGAGACGCTACATAACCTGCCCCTTTGTTGACCGAGCTGTCTGAGGATGTAACCCTTGGCGTAAGTGGCATCACTGCACAGGTCACATGTGTAGAAGTGCAAGTGGCACAACTTGTACTGCGGCTGCCATAAGGCCCATTAGGTAGAGACACAACCCCCAGTTGACTTTCGCCCCTATGCAAACGTGATTGCTTCCTGTCTCTCTGAGGTCAGAATCACAATTGAAATGAAGTGAAGTAACGTGTAGCCAAGTATGGTGACCCATACTCTGAATTTGTGCTCTGCATTTAACCCATCCAAGCGCGCGCAGACACACACACACACACACCCACCCACACACCCACCCACACACCCACACACCCAGAGCAGTGGGCAGCTTTTTTTGCTGCGGCGCCCAGGAAGCAGTTGGGGGATCGGTGCCTTGCTCAAGGGTCTCACCTCAGTCATGGTATTGAGGGTGGAAGAGAGCGCTGGTTATTCACTCCCCCCACCTACAATCCCTGCCGGACCTGAGACTTGAACCCACGATCTTCTAGGCTAGTCCGACTCTCTAACCATTAGGCCACGACTGCCCCCAATTGCATTTCTGGAGTTCAAAATCATACCCAGAAACTGAGTGAATTGAGATGGTTCCCGCCTGCCCTTCTTCATATTGAAACGAAGACCCAAGTGTTGGATATGCTCCAAAAGCACAGACACGTGCTGCTGGCACTTTTTTTTTTTTTTTTTTTGCCTGGGCATAGACCAACCAATCTTCTAGATAATTCAGGACCCTGATACCTAGATGATGAAGAGGTGCATGGATTGCGTCCATACACCTTGTGAATGTCCAAGGGGCAGACGCAATGCCGAAGGGGAGGACTCTGAATTCATAGGCCGCGTCCTCGAACTGAAACCTCAAAGCGCCAATGACCTTCTCAGATATGTAAATGGAAATGGTCGTCTTTGAGATCAACAGTGGCAAACCAGTTGCCTTTGTTTATTGCCCGTCGTACCCTAACTGTCAGCATCTTGCATTTCGGGGACCAAATGTATTTGTTTAATTCCCTGAGATCCATGATTGGGAGTAGACCCCCATCTCATTTGGGTATGAGGAAATACTGAGCAAAAAATCCAGCCTGTCGGTCACCTTTACCCACCTCTCTGATGGCTCCTTTTAGGAGTCCAATAATCTCTGCTCGCAACATTTCTCTGTATTGTGGGTCTACTACTGTAGATCACAGTGGACCCCTTGTGAGAGGAGGTACCCAGGAAAACTGCAACCGATACCCCTGAGTCATAGTTGAAAGGACCCAGGGGCTTGGCTTCAGGGTTGCCCAAGCTACAGCTCTTGCTGATGGGGAGCCAGGGGAGCCAAGGCAGCCCGAGTCCAGAACACAGTCAGAAGCGAGGTGGCGGGTGCACTTGGCCCCTCCCACCCTCCCTCTTCCTGCACTGTCACTGAGCCTTTCACCTCTGAGCTGACTCAAGCTGAGATCTTAGATCTCCAGAACCCAACTGGACTGGCAAATCCCGAGCCTGGGACTGTTTAGGCCTATAGCTGCTTCTACCCTGACCAAGGGTGCTTGAGAGGTCCTTGGCATAGCGACGCTGCCATGGCTTTTCCTGCTGCCTCCGCCTGCTCTTTCATAACTGTTGTCAGAGGAGAGGAAACCTGCCTCAGCTTGTCCAACAAACTAGATGGCCCTTTCTCTCCCTGAGCCTTATGGCCCAACTCTTGCAGGTATAATGAGAGAATGGCTTTGTGCATCTTAGACAGCAAACCTGCAGTATTTACTAGGGCAGCCAGCCCTGCCCAAGACAGACTTGGGGAGGGTGATACAAAGATGGTCATGGATTTGTCTGCTGAGGGCAGCAGCCCGCATCCAATTTTTTCTGCCCCAGCCACATTTATCAGACTTCTGCTGGTCCCATACCACCTATAAGAAGAAGAAGAAGGGGAACCCTAACAGGGCCAGGCCAAGCCTCTCTCCCCTTCGAATCTCAAGGGAGGGTCAGAAAGACTCTCGCTTTGGCTGCTCTACCAATAACCTCTTAATTGAACAGCCATAGACATTTCCCCTACTGCTGAATCATCTTTAGCATGACATTTCTCAACAAAATCCCCATCCCCACCTGAGGGAAACAGAGTTAACTCATCTATGTCCTCTTCTGCTGCTCCAGAGGAGAAAGGATCTCCAACCTGAGAACACCCAGGGGTAGATCCTGCATAAGAGAAGCCCTTACTGACAGTCTCTTCTCATAGCTTGATGCCCCTGAGAAGGAGACTTTGGGCTTTTCCCTCCAAAAAAATGGAAACGGCCCTCCCTTCTATGTAAGGGCATAATGAAACAGTCCACGCATGATGAGGGATCCTCACAAGTCTTTAATGCATGGTCATAACCCAAGCATGCAACACATCTATCATGCCAATCTTCAATTGGCAGAGCACAAGTCTCACAAACATGACTACCAGTGCTCATCATTTTTATATATTTATTTTATTTATTTGTTTGTTTGTTTTTTTACAAGTGGGATTCGAACTCGTGTCTTTCTGAAGGCACTCGGAAGCTGATGCTGCCCAACTTACGAATTTTTATACTTGCACACCGTTAAAGACTACTAGTTATTTGCATTGTACAATCACCATATCTGAC
>CM040978.1:23978980-24018092 GCA_022985145.1 Pangasius djambal
CTTTTGGAAGAATGGTCAAAAATTCCTATAAACACACTCCTCAACCTTGTGGACAGCCTTCCCAGAAGAGTTGAAGCTGTAATAGCTGCAAAAGGTGGACCGACATCATATTGAACCCTATGGGTTAGGAATGGGATGGCACTTAAGTTCATATGTGAGTCAAGGTAGGTGACCGAATACTTTTGGTAATATAGTGTATATATAAACAAATCTTCGAAGGTATGTTAAACATGTCAAACATTCAGCTTGTTCAGTGTCTTGAGTGCAGAATGTTTAGTCATTCTTCCTCTGTTGTTAGTAATAACTTTATTTGTGCTACTATATCTATATATTAGTTAGCTCTCTGATAGAGAAGATTGCAGCATTAGAGGTGCACATTCAGACTCTAGAGAGGATTAATGAGAGTGAGAGCAGTGTATTTTCTGTAGGAGAAAGTCTGGATGCCTTAGGCAGAGTTAGCAATCCCCCAACTCTGGCATTACAGCCCTCACAGCGGGGCGAATGGGTGAAATTGCAAAGCTAATGCTAAGGCTCGCGCATGGGAGCACCACTCCTCTCCGCTTCACATGTCTAACAGGTTTGCTCTCCTCATTGAAGCACTCGCTGAGAAACCTGAAAGAGCTCTGGCACATCTTAAGGCACATGAAATTAGCTAGGCCTTGAGGGGCACCAGCAACACTAGTTAGGTGTATCCTGGGAGTAGTAATATGCTCTGGCTCCATCCCAATGCAGCATGGCAATGTAGCTTACAGCAGGTTATGGTTGCTGAACTGCTGGATGTCCAGGTGGTGCTCCAAAAACAGTGTGGGCTTTATAGATAATTGGAGTAGTTTTAAGGGCAAGGTTGGGCGGTATCCATCCCACTCAGGAAGGTGCTGCTCTCATTTCTTGTAGCATAGCTTATAGTCTCGGAACAGGCCTAATTAATTGGTGACTCCAGGGCCAAGGGAGAAGACAAGCAGGCTAACCTGACCATCTGCTAGCTGCACAGAGTCGTCACTCAGGTTTCAACATATTGAGACTGTGTCTGTTCCCCGAGCTAAACAAAAATATAGAAATACTTAAAGTTTGTTTTAGTAACCTAATTAACATAAAATTAAATTATACCGAATGTACAGGCAGCACCTTTGTTCTGAAGCTAGGACTGCTAAATATTGGATCTCTTATGTCTAAAATAATGAAATAATGAAATTAATGAAACTATTATTGATTTAATGTACTGTGTTTAACAGAAACGTGGATTAAACCAAATGAGTATGTAGCCTTAAATGAAGCTAGTCTGCCCGGATACAGTTATATACAGCAGCCCCGTCTAACTGGCAGAGGAGGAGGTGTTACAGTTATCTATAATGATAATCTAGCTATCACCCAAAAACCTAGTCATAAATTCAACATATTTGAAGCTCTTTATACCAACATAATATACATAGCCACAAAAAATAAGTCTACCCAATCAATTTCACTAATTATTATTTACAGACCCCCAGGGCCATATTCTGAATTCCTTTGTGAATTTGCGGATTTCCCCTCTAACCTGGTTGTTTCTTTAGACAAAGCATTAATTGTTGGAGGCTTTAATATTCATTTTGATAACCCAGAAGACCCTCTGAGAACCGCAGTTGTGATTCAGTAGGGGTTAGTCAGAACGTAATAGGACTCACTCATAGTGGTGGTCACATTCTTGATTTAACACTAACATTCGGATTAAATATAGAAAATATAGTCACATTTCCACAGTTATCTGTGAAGCTATCTCAGATCATTTTCTCATCTAATTTAAAATGTGTCTTAATCATAATATATGCGCCTTGCCACGCTACCGCATCAAACGTACATTCACGTCAGCAACTGCACAGATCTCTGTGATCTCCAAGGGCAACCATGATTGGATCATGATGCTTAGAATCAACGTTCTGCTACACACTAGAGAGGTAGTTCCACTTAAAAATCATTAGAGAGAAAAAGCTAGCACCCTGGTATAACGATCACACACACACCTTAAAACAGACCACTTAAAAATTAAAATGTAAATGATGTCAAACTAAATTGGTATTATTTCAGACAACATGGAAGGAGAGCCTTCTGAGCTATAGAAATGCTCTAAGTGCTGCTAGATCAATGCATCTCCACCCTAATTGAAGATAACAGAAATAATCCTAGATTCTTATTTAATACTGTAGCAAAATTGACTAGGAATAAGACTACAACAGAAACATGCACACAATCATTATATAGCAGTATGACTTCATGAATTTTTTTCAGTGGTAAAATTGAAAATATCAGGCAAAAAATGCAGACTATTAATTTAAAACCAGACAATTTTATAACCATCCCTGTAGATAATAATATAATAATATCAGATCAATGATTAAAATGTTTTACTCCCCTTGAAGAGACCGAACTAATTTCACTAATTTCCTCATGAAAATAATCAGCCTGTACGCGAGATCCCTCACCTACATGTTTCCTCAAACAGATAATTCCAGAAGCAATCAAACCTCTTCTAAAAATAATAAATTCTTTCCTTAGCACTGGCTATGTATGTAAATCTTTTAAACTAGCAGTTATCAAACTCCTGATTTAAAAATACCTGACCTCAACCCCTGTCAATTGTCCAACTATCAGCCAATATCAGACCTCCCCTTTATATCCAAGATCCTAGAAAATGTTGTAGCAAAGGACTAATGCTCATACTTACATAGGAATAACATTCATGAAATGCATCAGTCAGGATTTAGGCCTCATCATAGCATAGAGACGGCGCTGGTTAAAGTGGTAAGTGACCTACTACTGGCCTCTGTTCAGGGTTGTGTCTCTTTGCTTGTGTTGCTTGACCTTAGTTCAGCTTTTGCTACCATTGACCATGCTATTCTCCTAGATAGACTAGAAAATGTTGTTGGCATTAAAGGACTGGTTCTGGTCTTATTTGACTGATTGTTATCAGTTTGTAGAAGTAAATGGTGACTTTTCTATGTATACTAAGGTAAAGTTGGTGTTCTGCAAGGCTCTGTTTTCCACTGCTCTTTTCTTTATATATGCTATCTCTGGGCATAATTATTCATAAACATGGTACTAGCTTCCACTGTTATGCTGATAACACACAGTAGTTCAGCAAAGCCAGATGACAGACACCAGCTTAATAAAGTTGAGGAATGTGTAAAGGACAATAGACACTGGATGCTTATTTACTTCTTTTTACTTAATTCTGTAGTACAAGACAGAAGTACTTGTACTAGGACCACATGCAGCTAGAAGTAACCTTTCTAATTACATAATAACTCTGGGTGGCCTTTCTGTTTCATCATCTGCAGCAGTAAAAGATCTTATTGTGATTATTGACATCAGTCTTTCGTTTGAAGCTCATGTAGATAATATTACTAGGATAGCTTTCTTTTCATCTCAGAAATATTGGTAAGATAAAAATATAATGTCAGTACACAATGCAGAAAAAGTTTGTTCATGTTTTTGTTACCTCCAGGTTGGATTATTGTAATGCCTTGCTTTCTGGATGTTCCTGTAGATGCCTAAATAAGCTCCAGTTAGTCCAGAATGCTGCAGTGACAGTCCTTACTAGAACCAGAAGATATGACCGCATCACCCCTATCTTATCCACACCGCATTGGCTCCCAATCAAATTTCGTATTGATTATAAAATACTACTGTTGACCTTTCTCACGCCGCAGTACCTGAGTGAACTTTTGGTCTTTTATGATGCGCCACGCCTACTTCGATCAAAAGGTACAGGCTATTTGTTGGTACCTAAAATAGTGAAGGCTACAGCAGGCAGTAGAGCTTTCTCTAACAAAGCCCCACAGTTATGGAACAGCCTTGCAATTAGTGTTCAGGGCTCAGACACAGTCTCAGTGTTTAAGTCTAGGCTAGAAACATATTTGTTTAGTCAAGCTTTTTCTGAATAGTTTTTTTCTTAGGTAAAGGAGCAGGCCTGGGGGGTTCAAAAGCATAGAGTGTTGTGGTGAACTGGGATGTTTGAATGGCCGCCTTATGTCCCAGGGTGCCCTCATGTCTGTGTTACCTTCTGGCTCTCCCTTTTAATTATGCTGACACAGCTAGTCTTGCCGGAGACCCTGCTTGCACTCTGCACACAAAGTACATTGTCTTTAACCATTACTGGACACAAGCTTACCTAACAATCTCCCCCTTTCCCTTTCTCTCTCTCTCTCTCTCTCTCTCTTGCTCTCTGTCTGTCGAGTTACACATGCTACTCCTGAGATACCAATGATCCTGACCCCTTCTGCTCTCTGGGCCTGCCTGATCCATCCTGATGACCTAATTATGGTTGGAGTTCTCATCGGTTGAGATCGCTCACTGCTGCTGGGACGGCCCCACATGGGTGGCCTGAAGATCATTGGGGAGCCAGTGATGGTGCCACTTGTGGGCCGTGGAGATGGCTTGGGGATCTCATATGAGGAGTTGTACTGTGATGGCTTGGGACTGCGATTGCTGTGGTGGCTTTGGGGCTGCGGTGGCTTTGGGGCTGCGGTTGCCTCAAGCCGTTTTACACTCAGGTCTTCATCAGTGGACAGTGGATAAGTTCAGTGAACAGGACCTCATGTGAAAACTATATTGAATTTGCTGGTTGCACAATTACGATATTTGTCCATTGCAGTTATAGAAGGGATTTATTCAAAATTGCACTATCCATTATCACCCTGATGAGGATGGGTTCCCTTCTGAGTCTGGTTCCTCTCAAAGTTTCTTCCTCATATCGTCTCAGGGAGTTTTTTCTTGCCACCATCGCCTCTGGCTTGCTTATTAGGGATAAATTCCCATATTTACAATTTAGTTTGATTTAATTTAATTTGAATGTATTTATTTTTGTAAAGCTGCTTTGTGACAATGTCCATTGTTAAAAGCACTGTACAAATAAAATTGAATTGAATTGAACAGAATCTGATTTTACTTTATAATACATCTTGTGTGACCTGTCTGCACCTTTTTGTGAGCACCGAAATCAGTAATTACTCTCACTTATGCTGATGTAACTGACAGTAAGTGGGCTGGAAGTTTACCTGCTATTGTACTTTTGTACCACTGTGGGTTCCTGCATACATACCCATATGTGTAATTTATGCACAACAGTATGGTTATGCACAGTAGATAAATGAGACCGCAGGTGAGCGTGAGGAACTCTCTTTAATCCTCCATATTTTAATCAGTTCAGGTTAGCATTTGTGTCATAATGCTGATGTAAATTGCATTCTTTATGGATGTAGCACTTTTTTTTCCCACAGTCTGTCATCTTTTTCACACCCCTGTTGAAACTATCTTCACTTTTCATTTCATTTCATTCCAACTTTTTTTTTTTTTGTAGGTAGCTACACTGACATTTGAAAATAAAAACGAAAATGCTAGGTGTTAATGCTGTTGCACACACAGATAGATAGAACTTGTGAATTTGGGTTCATTATATTGTGTTAATTCTGCTTTTATGTGAATATTATGAGTATTGCCGTAATGCAGGCTGTTTCAGAATTGTTTTGTGTGAGTTTGTGTGGGTTAAATTAGTCTGACACACACTGAACACACACTGATGTACACTGAACAGCCATAACATTAAAACCACCTTCCTAATATTGTGTAGGACCCCTTATGCCACCAACTCGAGGCATGGACTCCATAATACCTCTGAAGGTATGCTGTGGTATCTGGCACCAAGACATTAGCAGTAGATCCTTTAAGTCCTGTAAGTTGCAAGATGGGGCCTCCATGGATCTGACCTTCTTGTCCAGCACATCCCACAGATGCTCAATCGGATTGAGATCTGGGGAAATTGGAGGCCAGTTCAACAAGAATACTTTGCCATGTTCCTCAAACTATTCCTGAACAATTTTTGCAGTGTGGCAGGGTGCATTATCCTGCTGAAAGAGGCCACTGTCGTTAGGGAATACCATTGCCATGAAGCACTGTACTTGGTCTGCAACAATGTTTAGGTAGGTGGTACGTGTCAAAAGTAACATCCACATGAATGCCAGGACCCAAGGTTTCCCATTTCTTCCCCGGTACGTGACACACATGCACCCAGCTATCCACATGATGCAAATGACAGCATGATTCAACACACCAGGCCACATTCTTCCATTGCTCTATGGTCCAGTTCTGATGCTCACGTGCCCATTATAGGCGCTTTCAGTGGTGGACAAGGCTCTGTATGGGCACTCTGCCTGGTCTGCAGCTGCGCAGCCCTATACACAGTAAGGTGCAATGCACTGTGTGTACTGACACCTTTCTATCATAGCCAGCATTAACTTTTTCAGCAGTTTGTGCTACAGTAGCTCTTCTATGGGATCAGACCGGACAGGCTAGCCTTCACTCCCCATGCACATCAATGAGCCTTGGGAGCCCATGACCCTGTCCCCGGTTCACTAGTTGTCGTTCCTTGGACCACTTTTGGTAGGTACTAACCTCTGCATACCAGGAACACCCCACAAGACCTGCCATTTTAGAGATGTTCTGACCCAGTTGTCTAGCCATCACAATTTGGCCATTGTCAAAGTCGCTCAGATCCTTATGCTTGCCGATTTTTCCTGCTTCCAGCACATCAACTTTGAGAAATGACTGTTCACTTGCTGCCTAATGTATCCCACCCCTTGATATGTGCCATTATAACGATATAAAGTTATTCACTTCACCTGTCAGTGGTTTTAATGTTATGGCTATGGTATGACTATATTTTGTTTTTGTTCTCATTTTGATATTAATTTTCTTGTGATCTTGTGACATTTACCAGAATTCTCATTTTAAGAATTTATTAGCATCCAACAAACGCATCCACACATCTGCTTATTGCCTATGGTGTACTGTATTCCTTTGGCACAACAGGTTAATGGCAGTGGAGGAGGAGCTGAAGAGAGACCATGCGGAGATGCAGGCGGTTATAGACGCAAAGCAGAAGATCATAGATGCACAGGTACAACAAGGCCAGATCACAACTCATGGACACTTGTCATCAATTTCTGCAGCTTCTGTGTATTCTGTGTTCTTAAGTATTAATGTTACAATCCTAAATCTTGGCTGTGTGAATAAAAGCTGTGTAACCTGCGGATTAGTGTGGTAAAGGCAGGAGCAGTGTGTTCATCTGTGGCCTGAGAGAGGCTGCTGACTGGTTTGTTGTAACTGTGTCCCACTGAACTGCAGGTCTCTAAAGGAGCTGAGGTTATACAAGCAGGCAAGTATGAGCAGTGCATCACACTCTGGAGCTGCTGCAGGCAGCTATGCTTGAGTGAGCGCCACCCAAAACCCAACACCCATGCTTGGCTACAACTTCACGTTTTTGTTTTCAGGTTTTAACCCCTGAGTGCAAAAGTAAGAATGTACAGTACAGTTTTTCTGCATTGAGAAAAAATAGGGAAGCAGTATGGTGACAGATTTTAAAAGACTTCAGTTGTCAGTTCAGTAATAATTCAGTTCAGTTTTATTTGTATAGTGCTTTTAACAATGGACATTGTCACAAAGCAGCTTTACAGAAATATATAAATTCCAGATTTATATATTTTAAATTAATAAATTTATCTCTATTGAGCAAGCCAGAGGTGACGGTGACAATGAAAAACTCCCTTAGATTATATGAGGAAGAAACCTTGAGAGGAACCAGACTCAAAAGGGAACCCATCTGGTGGTACCGCATAGTAGATTTGTAAATAATTTCCCTTACATAACTATACAGTCAGAAAGTGCAATTGTGTAACCAGGAGCTTATGAGAAACTTATGAATATGAGCATTAGTCATTTCTCAATTCATTATAGTTTTAACTTCAGGTATTTTTTGTTGAAGTTATCAACTGTTGATAATTTCTGATGGAGGCTTGAGAGCAAAATTGTTCATAGCAATTGCAGTCCTAAGGCTGTCCAAGGAAGAACATCCACAGAACATGTTTATGCTTTTTATGTGGTACCATCCACAGTAATATAATGTAATCAGTATTAGATCAGTAATCTGGTCTTTAGGCTGTCCATTTGGGGCCATCCTCAGAAGAAGTGAATGATTCACAGGTGATGAGAACTCCAACCAGAAGTAGGGCATCAGGATAGATTAGGCAGATACAGAGAGCAGAAGGTTTCAGGATCACTGGTATGTCAGGAGTAACATGTGTAGTGAGAGAGAGAGAGAAAAAAAAATACAGAGTTGTCTGAATTAAGTTGAAGGAAGTTACTAAGAATCTAATATCTAATGTCTAAGACCTGAGCCTGGAGAGGGCTGTTCCCTTAACTCCAACATTTTCTAGTCTATCAAGTAGAATAGTATGATCAGTGGTGTCAAAAGCTGCACTAAAGTCAAGCAGCACAAGCAAGGAGAGACAATCCTAATCAGAGAAGGGGAGAACATCTAATCACTGATCTGATATGGTTATATTGTTATCTAAATTGTTAGTTATTTGTCTTGCTTTAAATTAATAGTCTGAATTGTTGCCTGATATTTTCAATTTTGTCATTGAAAAACGTCATGAAGTCATCGCTACTACATATTGACGGTGTGCGTGCTTCTGTCATGGTCTTATTCCTAGTTAATTTTGCTGCAGTATTAAGTATCTAGGATTATTTTTGTTGTCTCCTATTTGGGTGGAGAGAGATGTTGATCTAGCAGCACTAAAAGCTTTTCTATAGCTCAGGAGATCACTCTGGTGAAATGGACTTGGTAATGAAGGCTCAAGAGCGAACAAGTGTGGCCAGTCACTACTCCTTGCCAATAATGTGAGATCCTGATGTTCTTTTGCGGTTTTGGGTGCTTTACCATCCAGTTCATTGTATTAGTGCTCATTTTATGACAGTCTGACAATGTTTAAGTAGTAAATTGAAGAGTTCGCTTAGCATAGCTGAGAGGGGACATGGTTTTCAGGGATTATTTTCTTGAACTAGGCTTATTCTATTAATTATTCTTACTCTGTCTGAGTATTGATGCATACTTAGTTGTAACTATTTGATTGTGAATTATATATCCTAATAGAATGCTGATATTGAGGAATGTATGTTGAATGGGGTGATCTTAGTAGCTGGTTTTCCTGAGCTTGAGCTTTGGCTGCTTTCCCAGAGTACCCCCATCCTGCCTCTCCCACCCTCTTCAGCCCAGTTGTCTGTAATTTGCAATGAATCCTTGATCTTGTTCTTCATATTTATTTCTTTTTTCTGTTTAATTTTTATGTTCTTGTATGTTTACACATTATGTTTAGATCCCTTGCACTGAGTTCACTACAATTGGTATTCACACTTTGTGGCATTCTCACAAAGCACCTCTTGCTTTGTGCTGGACTGAGAGATTTTCTTTCAGTTGTTTTTCTGTTGTTAAAATACATTTGTTTTTACAATACAGTTCTTTTAATAAATGCAGCAAGGCTGTGGCCAAACACTACTCCTTGCCATTCCAGTCAGTATTTAGCCTATTGATTTTGTGATTAAAAGAAATGTGTACAAAACATTTACTTTCCCAGTCTTGTGTCTGTAGGGACTGACATGTCTGTGTCTCTTTCTGTGTGTTTTGCAGGAAAAGCGGATCAGCTCCCTTGATGCAGCTAACTCACGCCTCATGAGCGCCCTCACTCAGGTCAAAGAGCGCTACAGCATGCACAACCTTCGCAATGGCCTCTCGCCCACTAACCCCACCAAGCTCTCCATCACTGAGAATGGAGAGTTCAAGAACAGCAGCTGCTGAGCAGGCCACTTGCACCTGTAGAATTGTGCTAACCAATGCCCAGACACGGGATCACTGGCACCAGTTAGACTTTGGACTAAGTGTCTGTGCCAGTGTCAGTGGCGATGTTCTCTGACTACTACATGATATCTTATGCAAGGAATGTCTGGTTACAATGTGTATAGATTGTATCTTGCATTGGGCTTGTACAGAAAGGAGTAAATCAGTTTAGAGATGTACTGCATCAGTGATTTTGTTTTAAATACTGATAACTGATACTGATACATGAGGCTTTAGATTGCAGTCTAAAATATTTTTAAATATTGTTAAACTAAGATATGAGATATTGAGGATATGTACATATCAGATAATGGAACTGTTTTGAAAGAAGATGCCATGAAAGCACATAGAAGAAGTTTGTAGCTCTTACTAATGTTGGCAAACAAACAGAAGGCAGTTTTATGCACTCAGTTTTATAACTCAAGTTTTCTATGTTTTTGATCTCCAATTTCAACTGTTTTATTTGATCTCAGTTTTTTGTTTTCTTTTGTTGTTGTTTTGCTTTAATTGTAACTGATTTAAGGTCAAGTCCAGCAGACAAACTGGCTGGCTGCTTTGAAATCATATCAGCTTTACACCATTGGAACAAGAAAAGTCACCAATAATTTGTAACTGAAAATAAGAATTTATAAATTATTTTTTTCATGCTACACTACATAGCTAAAAGTTTGGACACCTGACCCATATGTGCAGTTTGAACATCACATTCCAGATGTAGTCCCCCCCTTTTGCTGTTATAATAACTTCCACTCTTCTGTGAAGGCTTTCCACTAGACTTTGGACTGTGGCTGTGTAGATTTGCTCATTCAGCCACAAGAGCAATAGTGAGGTCAGGCACTGATGTCAGATGAAGAGGCCTGGGGCACAGTCAGTGTTCCAATGGTGTTCAGTGAGGTTAAGGTCAGGCCTTTGAGCAGCCCACTTGAGTTCTCCTCCAACCGTGGTAAACCATGTCTTCATGGACCTTGCTTTGTGCACAAGGGCATTGTCATGCTGCAACATGTTTGGGCATCTTGGTTCCAATTGGAAATTGTAATGCTACAGTATACAAAGACAGTCTATATAATTATGCGCTTCCAGCTTTGTGGCAACAGTTTAAGGAACACCTACATATGGGTGTGATGGTCAGGTGTGCACATACTTTTGACCATATAGTGTATTAAGTATGTTTTCAGCTTTACCACTCTTACAGCCTAGAGTGTTGATCTAGCACCTGTGTCTCCCATTCATAACCTAATAAATCCATTGTCAGACCTAACTAATCCAAAGTACTTCATGCTGATTTATTCAGTGGTTCAGACAGAAATCCTTTTCAAATCTCTGCTCTTTTATAATCTTGTTTGCCAAAGACTACTGTTAAACCACACTGTTTTGCCAAATTGGCCTCACTCCGATTTAAACAATATTTTGTGGCACAGAGACGCTGAATGCATTTTTGCCATTGTCACTGTTCTGTAACATTATGACAAGATTGTGAGGAATAAAGATGGTTGAAACTCCATTTTAGCCTTTCTATTTTAAATTGAGTTTGAATTATAAATGAGTTTTAAAAAAAAAAAAACTGTGGCAGATGCCCTGTGGACCATTGAATTCCCTCCTTGTTTCAAGTTGGTCAGGTCAAAATGATCTCTGTGGAAACACAGAACAACACAATTCTTTGTTAAAATAGCATACAGTTAGATGGGTCAGTTCTGATCGCAGACTGAGTGTACAGGCATTCCACCAACCCTGCTATTTAATTATCATTGCCTATTTTCTGAGGTTATTACATAATTTCATATCAAAACTAAAATATGCCATACCTTTTTTGTTTTTCAGTGCTGGTTAAATTCTTTCCGATTTGTTTATTTTAGTTATCTCATGTTGTATCCTGTCAGCATATTTCTTGCTGCATATGCTCAGTCAGAACTGTGTGGTACAATTTGCAAAACTGAGCACTGCATAGGCATTTATAAAGTGTTCATTAAACGTGGCCTCAGTGTAAAATGAACAAAGATCTCATTGTAGCTCACATGATTACCTGTAGGTAAAGTTAGAAAACGGTTCTAGTCAAGTTAAGTGGGTCAAGTGGGATTTTGTTATTCCTCTACATAGATTATAAAGCAATGGAACAAAATGTTTCTCCCGGACCATGGTGCAACATATAATACACGCACAATAAACATTACAATGAGACAAAATCTATATATGCTTACATGATACCATTTATTTCAGTAAAAATAAATGATTGTAAAAGACAAACCTATTGGACCAATTTTTTACCTCCACTGAAACTGTTCATTTTGTATGATTCTGGGTTACTTCTTTCCTGGGATTTTTGATAACCATAGCCTACTGAATGACTTCATTTATAGGTTTGAAACACATGAAATGTGATTTTTTTAAATTAATTTATTTATTTATTTTTTTATAAACTTTCATTAGGTAATTCTTACTGTTCCTGTTAATATTTCAGTAAAATTCATTATCACATTGCACAGGCTGTTTTAATACCAGAAGGGTCTCTCCCTTCCCACAATTGTCAGCAACATGAAACAATATAAACAATATAAAGCTGTGAACAAAATGTTAATGTATTACAGCTTCCCCCAGGGGGCAAATAATGAGTGTGGTATCCAAGGGTCATACGTGGTAAAAAGGCTCTGCCAGAAGGTAGGGTTTGCTTGTTTGTTTGTTTGGTTGTTTCTAGGGTGTAACACCAAAATGGGGCTGCTGGAAAAAGAAGTAATTCATTCACGAATTATAACAAATAGCAATTTGTAGAACGTTATTCAACTTAAGAACCGGATGCCCTGTGGACCTTTCTGGAAATCATTCTATTCTATTCTTATCTAATGTCTGAGTAAGCACGCAGCACTATATGACCAAATGCATGCGCACACCTGACCATCATACCCATATATGCTTGTTGAACATCCCATTCCACAGTTGGCCCTGCCTCTGCTGCTATAACTGGCTCCACTCTTCTGAGAGGTCCTTCCACCAGATGTTGGAATGTTGCTGCAGGAATTCACATTCAAGTACAAGAGCATTTGTGAATTCAGGTACTGATGTTGGGTGAGGAGTGTCCCAATTCATTACAAAGGTGTTCAGTGGGGTTGAAGTTGAGTTCTTTCACACCAAACTTAGCAAACCATGTCTTTATGGACCTTGCTTTGTGCACAGTGGCATTGTCATACTGGAATAGGTTTGGGCCCCTTAGTTCCACTGAAGGGAAATCTTAAAGCTACAGCATACAGAGACTTTCTAGACAATTGCACGCTTTCAACTTTGTGGCAAAGGTTTGGGGAAATCTCACATATGGGTGTGATGGTCAGGTTCCCACATACTTTTGGCCATATAGTGTGTTTCAAAACAACATCTTTTCCCAAATCACAAAATTTATTTGGCTACAGTTGACAACAATGGCCAGCTAATAATAATAACAACAACAATAATAATAATAATAATAATAATAATAATAATAATAATAATATTCATCATCATGATCATCATCATAATATCTGAGTATTGCAGCTATGTACTGCAAATCAGAAATGTGCACCACTGTTAACTTTTTTCCCCAAAAAGACTGAAGAAAGGAAAGAAAAATATGTCCACCTTTTCTGTCATACCCTAGTTAGTTTCAAGTATTTTTGTGAGGTTTTTGAATTGTAGTAGGGGTGGGAATTTTTGGGAATAAAAATTGCATCTCAATTCTACTCAAGAAAGAAATTCAAGCCCAAAACTGAGCATTTGTCAACATGTTCAATGTTGACAAATGTTCAATGTTGAACTGTTCGATGTTGAAGTGTACACCTTTCTGTCACGACTATGCCTGAAGGACATTGTTGTAAGGTGTCTTAAATATCAAGTTAAATGCCATTTCAAAATGGTGCAAAGAAAATGGGCAGATATTTTGAATGGCATTTTAGGGATTTCCCCAGCATATGTGGCACTGAAACATAACAACTTGCTACTAGGCTACAGTTTCTGCAGAACAATTTCCAGATTTGAGCAAGAACAGACTTAATGAGAACATCTATAAATATTCAGCCCAAATCTACATACTTCATCTTCGTTGTGGAGATTATGGGGAAAAAATGCTAAACAGTTCTTTAGAAGATTAAAAGAAAATACAAAAACACAAACCTGTGTATGTGACTGTGTATTAGTGAGATATTCAAGCACCAAGATTAAGGAATGTCCTTAAATGAACATCACTGCCGATCCTTTTAAAATAATAATCTGGCATTCTCTGCTATTGATACTGCTATTAGTTTCATAAAACATTCAATTGTCCAGTATATAGCTGTATAATCCTCAACTTTCTTCAAATAATTTTTGCATCTCAGTGAGAAGTGTAACGTAAGGGGCTTTTAACAAAATTCAGTTCTCACTCACTAGGAACTGCCACTTTAATAAGCTGAACAAGTAACATTGCTCAGCAACCAGCATAATTTTTTCTGTGCAATGTGTAGATGCGTAGCAGGCTAGTGTAGTAAAGAGTTTACATTCTCTGAAGGTAAGAATGCCTGAAAAGGATGCCATGCTGTGCCTTTTCCCCCCATCACTGGTACACTGTACACTGTAACAACATGAAATATCATTCCATTTCTCTTAACATTGGAATACACTGTCAGCTTTGGAGATCGCACTCATCCAAGAGTTGAAGAACAGAACTGCAGTTTATTGAGGAATGTGTGGTGCCACTCAAAAACAAAATCATTTTTAAGTGTAATAAAAAATGCTTAACAGAATTATGGCTGTGTACTGTCGTTCCTATTATGTGTCTCTGGTGGTCTAGAGGTTAAGGACACCATGCTCTCACTGCTACAGCCTGGGTTTGAGTCCTGGGCAAGGAACCAACCCAGCCACTAGGAGTGTACTCTTAATGCTCGTCCTAAGCCTGGATAAAATAGGAGGGTTGTGTCAGGAAGGGCACCTGGTGTAAAACCTGCTGACAACTGTTGTTTGCATTATCTTTAATCATAATAATTAGCATAGGTGTGGTTTCCTTTTATCAGTCAAAATATGAAGGATTTTGCTGTAGTTTTGTGTGTGAATGAAATTATAATTATATTTTTATTTATAATTAATAAAAATCTGATTAGGAGCCAGCCATTATGGCTATTTCTTCTTAAATAATTTTAAATATCACCACAGCCAAAGATTAATCTGACAGACTGTAATAATTGATATCCTAATAGATGTAAAATAATTATACCCTACTGAAAAAACAGCTAAGCTGGTTTGCTGCTTTAGCTGGTCTACCAGCCCGGTCTAGCTAGTGTTAGGGTGGTGTAGTTGGTTGGCCAGTTTGTCTCCCATCTTGACCAGCCCAGTCCAGTCTAGGAGCATTTGTATCATGTTCCAATGGTATGTTCAGGAAAAATAATAGCAAAAATAATAATAAAAAAATTACATTATAAAGTAGAATGCGTGCATGGCGTGTGTAGCATTTTTTTCCTCAGAGCATATAGTGTAGTACTTGTGATTGGAAAGACAGTGGAAAGACACCAGCATTGCTGGAGAGCTTTCCAACACCCCGGTCCATGTACACTACTATCAAAAGCAAGGCTGTCAAAATCATGATCATTGTATATATCATATACATATTTAGTTAGATATTTATTTAATTTTGGCCGAAACAACATTCCGTAAAAAGCTTACATGACCACTATGTAAAAGGCAATGCATCATCAACATTATTGTTAAAAAAAAAAAGTGTGCAAGGAATTATCTACACTTTCACGGCATCAAGTCCAACAGGCTTCAGAAATATAGTACATTCTACAAGGAGAAAGCCTCGGAAATGAAAGTAGCTAAATTTTACCAGAATTGGGTCACTAACAAAGGAAAATTAAGTCCTGAGTGTTAATTGGCTCCAGTTTTCAAGATACAGCTTCAGGTTAAAAATTGCATCAAAATAATTCAAAATTAGAAGGGAGGTGTGCGATTATGCTTTTCTGCAAAATGTGATATAGCACTGAGAATGGTGCCACACCAATCATTATAAATTTATCTTGTTATTGATACCAATAACATAACTTTCCATTCATTTATTGTCTTTTTTTCAACATTTTCATGCTTTTTTCATGAAAAACTGACCAAATTGTGGGTGGGTTGGTCCCATTGCTGTGTAGCTTCCCAGACTATTAAGATACAACCTCAAAATTATACAGTTTGAAAGCTTACAAAATATAATATATGAAATATAAAATAATATATATTTAAAAAAATATATAAAATATGAATATCAGATAATTACAGAATACTAGCTCTAACATCAGATTAAACGACAAGGTTCTATCTTTATTCGGTATCTAAACAGCACTTTTTGGCTTGTCTCTTGTGAACTGCAGTAGGATCATCCCTGGAGAGATTCCAGCAGTAATCAGTAAGCATGGATGGACTCCATTTCCCTTGGTATCTTTTCTCCATGCCTGTGATATCTTGGTGGAATCTCTCTCCATGCTCATCACTCACTGCCCCATAGTTTTAAGAGAAATAGTCTAAATGCGAGTGTAAGAAGTGAATTTTCAGTGACGTGTTTGCATCAAGTGCTTTTGGTGTTTGCATGTTTGCACCACGTGTTTTTCATAATCATCTGCCTGGCTGTTCCCGAGAAACTCGGAACAGTTGCCATGGACTTGAAGGCTTCCCATGCCTTCTTTTCCTTGCCATACAACAGACGATCAAACTTGTCATCTCTGAGAAATTCTCGAATCTGTAGACCAACAAAGACGCCTTCCTTGATTTTTGCTTCGCTAAGTCTTGGGAACTTCAATGGGCCCTGGATCAACTGCATCCTGCTCATCGTCTTGATCGTCTTGATTTTTGATTGAAAAATAGCAATCGCTACTGTGATTGGTGGGTTCCCTCTACACCATTGGGACTGCAAAAGGCATGGACTTTTTCTTCTTGTTTAGCCAATGACGCAGATAAGTTGCACATGTAATAATGAGGGGCCCAACTTTTGTCCTGATCATGCTTGAAGATCCCAACAAACACTTCTGAGTCATCCTACAGTCCCATCTTCTAAAGAACAATAGAGCTTCCATGGCCGCAGCGGCCGCCAGGGTTACTGCTGGAGTACCTGCTGGCTGGAGCAGGTTCTGTAGCACCTGTCCTCTGTCCAGGCTTGGAGAAGGGCCTGGAGAAGGGCCTATGCATCAGAGAAACACTGATTGGTTGACGGGGATGTGTGTTTGATCATGTACCCAGAAACAGTTTGATCAAAGTCAGATTAATATTGTTTAAATTAGAGTAATACTGTTTTGTGTAGACCCTTACAAACCTTAAAACTGCTTGTTTTGGATGAAAAATGCTCTGTAAAAACCTCAGTTCAAACACTTTGTTAGTTTCTCAGACCTGTGACTTTAATAACAATTTCTCCTCTGTGATAAAATTCTGGCACTGAACAGCAAGCATAAATGAACAAAAGTGAGTTTTAACCTGCGTTTCATGTTTGCTTCACGCACAGGTATATGATCACATTATTGTACAATGGATATATTTATGGAAAACTAGAATCATGATTTTGTGTTAATATAAATATATTATATAATGTGTCAGGTGATATAATGACTGCAGTTCATTGTAATTGCCAGTTTAATCCTGCAAGATTGCACATTATACTTTCTCTTTCTTTTAACAGACTCCCATAAAGACACAGTGGACTACAGCAACTTGATAAAAATAAAAATTAAAGGATCCATCATTCAGTCATTGATAGAATTGTGGTTTTAAACACTAAATTAAATGCTTCAATACAAAAGCAACTCATAATGATGAATACAGATGAGTTAAAACACGTCCGAAACACTTAATTCACTTGGTTTATAATTAGTAATGTGAGGTTTCTTTTTTCTCCAGCACTTTTCAAAACAAAATTATATCCATATTATTTTCTTTTTACTATTCCTACAGTGAAACATGAAACTCTCAGTAAATTCTGGTTTGGTTCATGCGGCAGCACCTCCTTAGAAGACTCACTCATATTATGCACAAGTATGCAGACTTCAAGCTGCATGATGATTCGCACATGACCTCCTGATGTCCTCACAGAGATATGACCTTTCTCAGAAGAGGTTTCCTTCTGGCCAGTCTCCTACAGAGGTCAGATCCATGTTTTTTGATGGTCAAAAACCAAAGGATCTTTTAGGCACAAATCAAATACAGCCCAACACCCACGTAACTTTGATCAAGCACACTGGTGGTAGCATCATGCTCTAAGGTTGCCTTTCAGCAGGAGGAAAGCATGTTGCCTTCACAAGCTACATGGATGGAGCCAAGCTGTTGAGGAGAACCTGTTCCAGCCAGCCAGACATCTGCATTTAGGGAGAAATAATGTTCCGACAGGCCAATGAGCACAGGGGAATAGTTACAAAAGAATGGCTTGAAAAAAAGAAGGTTTGTTTTGGAAGGGCCAAGTAAAAGCCCTGACTTAATTCCAATTGAAAAATCTGCGGCAGGAGCTGACTGGCTTGTCAGCTCCTCTGAAACGAGCAGAAGACATCAAAAGATAGACATACAGTATTTGTAGTACATGTTTTTATAGAATAGGTTGTAAAAGTCTGGGTCAATTAGCAAGAATAGTTTTTATATCATTGGTTACAGAAGTCGAAACAAAAATGCAAAAATACACTCACCATCCACTTTATTAGGAACACCTGTACAAATGCATATTCATGCAGTTTTCTAATCAGCCAATTATGTGGCAGCAGAGTAATGAAAAAAAAATCATGCAGATACAAGTCAAGAGCTTCAGTTAATGTTCACATCAAAATCAGAATGAAGGAAAAGTGTGTTCAAGCTGTCAGGAAAGATATAGTAACTCACTCTTTGTAACCGTGGTGAGCAGAAAAGCATCTCGACATGCTCAAAACATCAAACTTTGAGGTGAATGGGCTACAGCACCAGTACACCACATTGTGTTCCACTACTGTCAGCCAAGAACAGGAATCTGAGGCTATCATGGGCACAGGCTCACCCAAATTGAACAGTTGAATATTAGAAAAAAAATCACGTGGTCTTTTTCCAGTCTTCAACTGTTATCAAGATAGGCTCAGGCTGATAGTAAGAGAGTCAGTGTGAGCAATTAATACTGTTTTAGCAGCATACCATTTGAATTAAATACATCACAACTGAAGTCAGTGGTGTGAAAATGTGATGGCCTCAGTTGTGTTCTTGAATAAAGTAAGTACCCTGAATGCCCTGACCTGGAAACACTAGCAATGACATTGTCATTAAAACTGATGAAGAAGCTGGAGAGACAGGAGACCAGTACCAGCAATTACTATAAAGGAGTTAAACTTTTGCTGGCTACGCCTGGTCAGACAGAAACGGTCTCCTCACCTTTTTGTGATAAAGTCAGGGTATAGTGTAGAACAGCTGTATTTGATATGCATCCAGAACAGACTTCTGGAGCTTTTTATGCTTCTGCTCTTTATGCTCCCACTGCTGCACTCTGCCCTTTCTCCTCAGGTGTCTTCCTCAGGTGTTTCTTTTGGCACAATCTATAGTCCTGCAAAACAGTTGGTATAGCAAGATCCATTTATGTCAAATGAACTAGATTCATTTTTTGTTGTTGTTGTTTATTACAAGAAAAACAGTTTCTCTGTATTTCTTGCTTTTAACTCTAAATAATATAAAGATTAGGTTTTTTTGTTTGGTTTTTATCCAAGTCTTTGATGGGAGTTGATCATGGCAGAAAATGACCAGGTCAATTTAGTTTAGTTTTGTGCTGTACCTCCCCACTGTGCAGGATACACTGCTCATCCATCTTGAAAGTAGCCCCAATGCGTTGGCATATCTATGGATTTTTCTCACCAGGTAACAGGGGGTATACAGATGGCAAGTGTCCAGTGAGCTCATTTGTAAAGCAGAAGATCCAAGTTTAAATATACAGTGCAATCAGGTACAAGAACACAAACAGTTTCTGGTCATATCTGGGAAATTTCATACATCAGGTCATTGCATATTTCATTCCCTAAGGAGCAAACCTGAAATGTTAACCTAAATGTGTTTGCTCTACCAAACACAACATTAAATAAGCTCCAATATATCCAGAACTCTGCAGCTAGGGTTCTCACGTTTTCTAAGAAATCCTCTCATATTACTCCCATCCTACACAGACTTCATTGGCTACCTGTTCGTTCTCGTATTCAATACAAGATTCTCCTCATCACCTTCAAAGCACTTCATGGTCTCGCCCCCCCCATACATTTCTGATCTCATTCATACCTACTCCCCAGTTCGCACACTACGCTCTTCAGATACTGGTCTACTGTTAATTCCACGCCACAGGTTAACATCGTTTGGTGGACGAGCGTTTTGTCTCTCTGCCCCCACACTTTGGAATTCTCTTCCCAAAAACATACGTGATCGTTCTTCATTACAGGATTTCAAAGCCCACTTAAAACACATCTGTGACTGTATGATCTGATTCATGCCATGGATTTCTTGTTTATTTCCTTTTGTTCTTTGTCTGTTGTCAAGTTTATCTATTTTTTATTGTAAAGTGACCTTGAGTCTGCAGAAAGGCGCTATATAAAATAAACCTATTATTATTATTATTATTATTATTATTATTATTATTAAATAATTGAGTAACAAAGAAAGTGAGTTATTAGACAAGTGCCTACAATGATGTTTATACAGTTTGTTGCTTATTGTAAAACACTACATTTTGTCCAGTCAAGTTTTCTGTTCTCAATCACTGTAGACTGTGCTACATCCTTACAATTATCCTGCCCCAAAAGCCATTCCTACTGTACCTCCAAAGATCAATTCTATTTGGGACACTTTCAATATCTCTTTAACTGAAGTGCAAACATCACATTGACAATTTTGGTGAGCCACTATAGGGTGTGTCTGTTGCAAGTAAAAACAATACACGCTGTAACTATGGAATGATTTCAGTTCTTATTGTGAAGGCTGTAGTGTCTTCAGAAACCTGGTTAATGACAACAGGAAAAGCCTGTTCAACTGCAAGGAATATTTTCCAGAAAGACACTCACATGAAGAACATTTCTTGTGTTTGGCAAAAGAATATTTGTGCTACCTTTATTTAGCACATTATATTAATACTTTTTAAATCATCATCTAATTTAATAAACCCATTTCTGTTAGCCTTAACTCTCACTCACTCACTTTCACTAAATTCTTTATCCTAGTCAGTGTCATGGTGGAATCAGAGCTTATCTCAGGCATCCCTGGATGGGATGCCAATTCATTGCAGAACACCATGAATACACACCTAGGGGCAATTTATCTTAGCTAAAAGTAAATCAGGGAACATGGAGGAACCCCACATGGACACAGAGAGAACATGGAAAGATACTTTGTACAGACAGTAACCAGAGCTCAGGATCAAACAGAGACCTTAGAGCTTTGAGGCAGCATCACCAGCTGCTACCATGCTGCCCTATCCTTAACACTTCAGATAAAATCACTACCAGTGGTGATATCACACATTGCAGTAAGCTTGACAGCTGGCTTTTTGTTTGTTTGTTTGTTTGTTTCATTGCTAAAACAGCTGATGGGTAGTGTAGTTCTGTGCCCTTCATTGCTACCATGCAGTAGTTAGATTTCAGAAAACAGTCTTGGAGAGACAAATCTGTCACCATATGTGGGTAATTCTGCAGTAGGATAGGATGTCATGGGTGAAAAATAATAATAAAAAAAAAAAAAAAAGAACAAGAGCTACACAACAGAAATGTAACCTATGGTGACCTGGAGACAAAAATGAAGTTCACTAATCAAGCCTAATCACGCAGATTCTTCTGTTAGGAATGTCTAAGGGGATTATGCATTCACTCAGCCTATCCTACCATTTTCTTGAGAATGAGAGGTGTGACAGGACACAAAGAAACTAAGTGCTACTGGTACAAACATGCAGAAACAAAAATACCCACTCTATCATGACTGGTAATTTTCCACTGTGATTGTCAAAGTCTGACAATCATATGCTTGACTATATGTCTCCAGGAAAGATTGTTACCACCTATCATTATGCTAGTTTCCACAAAACACACTCTCAGGGGAAATAAGAATGGATTTTCTTCAATGACATGGACAAATATGAGTGGACAGCATTTTTAAGAGAAATGAGAAATGTATGAGAAAATAATTAGTAACATGAATCTTCACCAGCTTTTATCTTGTCCTCAGTGGAGCAAGGAGCTCCACTTATCTTGGAAAAGGCAAAGTTGGCTTTTCAATTGGAAAAGGTCAAATGGCTCTTTGAACCAGTTAATTTAGGATAACATTGGCTATATTGATAAGAATTTTCTTCATTCTCTTAGCACAGATACAGCAGTACAATAAAATTAATGCCAAAAAGAATACTGTATTGTCTAGTCATTTACCCATTTAGTCTTGCTAAACTCCTTGCAGGTTTTACATTTATTAAAATAAATTTTTTAAAACAAACACAATTTTAATACAAGTTAGCTGATAACTACACTTCATGAACTGCAGACATGTTGCAAGTACAAGTTTAGGTTTTATTAAAATATACCTAAGCAAACAAACAAACAAGTTCCAAATTCCAACCAGCCTTTGGTTGTGGCACACCTTGCGTCTCTATGTACACCTATATTCATGTCTCTGACCACATTCTTGGTTAAAAGGGGGCATGTCAACAAGTCACTTTATAGGTAATAGATCATTATGAATTAGGCAAATGGCTGTTCCTACCAGAATGTAGACTTATCTCTGTCACTGATTTCTTTAGGTTGCATGGCTGCTTGACACACACACTACAGGTCAAACGTTTTTACTGGTTTAACAGCCCCCTGAGAACCCAGTCACATGATCTAAATCAAGATGCAATTATTCAGAAGCTTGTAGAGAAAATTAAGGCCCTAGTACAAGAGTTTAGGGCACTATGCAGGTCAAGGCGAAGCGAGTGGGCTCCCAAGGGTAAGGATTGGGTAGTCAGAGGTAAATGGGTAACGCTCAATTGAACATCAGGGAAGGAGTATAAGATTTAAGGAGGTAGGGAAACATGACTCACTTGGAGATATCTTTTTTTGAGGGTTTAGAGTTCTAGCAGGAGTGGTAGATTGGATAATAGTGAATAGTAATGAACTGTGATTCTGAGTGTACTCTGAGGTTGTGTATAATGATGTATCTGAGCTGCTAATAAAAAAAAACAGCCCCCTGACAAATCTAAAACAATTTCATTAATGCAGAATAAAAATGTAGAAATTTATAAGACTATAAATTTTCCTTGCATAGTGAGAAAATTTATAATTATATATATAATTTTGATTGTGAACATAGCCACTCCAAAATAATTTTAGATAATCCCCCTAAACGTGATGCATTTTTCAATGACTAAATCCAGACACATGCTATGGGTGCTTTTTTAAGGTTGTACAGTAAGGCAGTTTGCACATGATTGGAGAAGTTAATCTTAGGCTAATACAAAAATGTTCACAGTCACACCCATAAAAAGAATAATTTTGCGTGTACCCATTAAAAATGCTCCATATGTAGAGGTATACCTACGTGGTCGATTTTGGGCTTAAATCGCTCCCAGTTAGGTTTTATTCATGGATGATTAACATGACACATGCAGAGCAGCTCATAATATATCCCTCATGTGAACATAATTTAGCACAGTTCCTGCACAAAATTCTTACTCATTTTATTCACAAGATGAAATGTTATTTTCCCCTGTTACAAGCTTCTTCTTTTAATCTAATTTTTTTTTTTCTTAAATCCAGGTAAATGAAGGTGTCAATGACAGATGGATTTCTCCGTACAAGTGTCATATACTAATACTACAATTTTAATCTACAATTTTTTCCTCAGTACAAGTGTCATATGCTAATACTACAATTTTAATGTCCAATCACTTGACACATCACCAGGTTGACCACTTACAATCCACTTTTATAACAGTAGAGATGAAAATATAACAAACAAGGATGGACGCAATGTGGATTCTGCAACAAACTATTATTATTATTTCAATAATAATAATAATAATAATAATAATAATAATAACAATAATTCACATCATATAGTATGTAGCTACATTAAAACACTATCAGGCAGATTCCAAACAGCCTAACTGAGACAGTGAGGAACATGTTGAGGTCACTGAGACATATGATACTGGTCCAGTTGCAAAGAAGCAGAAATGTTGGACAATATATGATGCATCTTTACATACATTTCAAGCTAGTTAAGACAAAGATTTAAAAAAAAAAAAAAAAAAGGGAAAAAAATGGGTATTAGCAGCAATGTCATAAAATTAATATTTTTCATTAGCAGAAATTTTACTTGTTCTTAGCCACTTGTTGCATTCATAGGCAAAAAGTGGCTGAGAACAAGTTATTATTTATTTATGTTTATTTAAATGTTGACTGTATGCAAAAAATGTTAGTTAAACTTTCATTTTGCTTGATGGTGTCATTCTTGTATAACCCAAAATTTCAATGTTTACTGTGTTTCAGTGTTCAGAGCAGGAGCAGTAGTAATTAATGGTAGGTGGCAGGTGGGTGCAAATGCAGGTACACAACAGCTTTATTCAGAAAGTTTCCAATAAAGTCCAAGACATGAGGCAGAGACAAAGCTATAGAACAGGCAATGGTTAGGCACCGTACAAACAACATAGACAGGGCAAGAATCAGAATTGAGAAAACAATAGCTATGATAAAAAAAAAACAGAGAAACTATGACTAGCTAACAAGGCTTGGTAACAACTAGCATAGTAACAGAGAGCATATACTTCACAGTAGGCTGAGGGACCTGAGAGTCCTTATGTACTGTGTGTGACTGAGTTCAGGTGTGCTTGGTCAGTAATCAGGTGAGAGGGACCATGTGTGATGGGAATTGGAGTCCTTGGCAGCCATGTTTGTAAGCCAAGTGGTGTTATGGGTGGAGTAGTTGGACTCTGATTCCTGCGTGGACATGACAAGTAACATATGACCAGAATTATACTTGTTTGTCTAGAGAAGTGCATTGTTCCAGATACACACTACATATATACACTAAAAAAAAAAAAAAAAAGTTTACTTGAACCCATTGCATACTAATGTGGGTGCATGGTTATTGACTCGATTTTCATATGCATTTGCAGAACTGATTTAATTCTGAGTGTTATTGATGAGATGTTTTCAATATGGCCTAAGGCTAATCTTTTCTGAAATGTTTTGAAAGCTCAAGTGTTTTGGTAAAATTTTCTTGGTTTGCTCTCTCTATGTTTCTCAGTCTGGTGTATGGTTTCTGTGTACGTGCACATGTAGGTTTAGTAGTTCTCTTGAATTCTACTGGATGCGTACTTCCAGTAGTGTGCTATTTCTTGTGGGTAGGTCTTACTAGCTATATAGCTAATTAGCTAGTAATACTGAGAACTTTGACATGTACTATGGTGTTGAGAGTTATGTAGTTTATTTGAGCTTTCTTGCATGAAGTAGATAAGTATGTAAAAATTTAAAAGAAGAAACACAAGTTTTATTTTATAAAGAAAGCTTTACTTATATTTTAAATGAGAATAATTCTTGGTGCCATGTGAATCTTACTTAAAATTAAACTTGCTTGTTTAAATTTACTAAATGGAAATTGTTACCAAGCTTTTCTTGAGTAAATCTCTCTACAATTTTTTTTCAGTCACACACACCCCTAACACACCCACCCACCCATACACACACACACACACACACACACATTCAGAAGGAGATATGGGTACGCTCTTGAAGCAGACCTTCACCGGCATTGATGAAAAGCGCAGCAGCTATGCCACTACTGAGCGTGTTAGCTCGGGCTGGTATCTCCAGAACGAGCGAGTATTCTGCTCACACAACCGCGACGCACCGCTTTTGTGATTATAAGACAGGAACACGCTGAAGGCAGCGGTAAAGACTCGCCTTGGTCGCCCCGGGACCCAACCCAGTCTGACTTCTCGCACGTCACATACTGGAGCATAAGCATGCCTTTAGAGCATGCCTTCAGCATCACTGCACGCAAGCAGAAGGGCGCCTTTAATCCTGTGGTTATCCGTGAAAGCTAATTTGCTTCAACTCTCCTATAACAACGGTAAACGCATTTACAAGCTTTGTGGATGAACCGTTTGCTTCAAAAGTCTGGCGCAAAAGGGTTAATGAATGAACAAAGCACAGTCCACAATAAAGGATAACACTTCAGTGTTAGAGCTGCATAGGATTATAATCTTAATTATGATAATTATCAGTAGGCAGTGGTGTTGTGGGTTAGGCCACAGCACTCTCGAAGCCAGGGAACCAAGCCCAGCCACTGGGATTGCGTGCAACAGTGCGATCTTAATGCCAGTTCCAAGTCCGGATAACACTGGAGAGGGTTGCATCAGGAAGGGCATTTGGCGTAAAAGCTATGCCAAATCAAATACGCAGCCGGATGATCCGCTGTGGCGAGGAACAGAGGAACAGCAATCAGCAGCTAATGGTGTTTACAATCATGTTGGTCGATCAAAACACTTCCTTATGGAACTTATGGGTCTCCAATAGCTAAATGACCTTCCTACATTTTCAAATGTGTATATTTTTCGTGTTTATTTCTAAGTAATAAGATAAAATACTCTTTTTTCCATCAAACAAGTGATTGTACCAGAAGTCACAAATAAAGTTTTTCAGTTTATCATGGGCACAGACTGACCCAAACTGGACAGTTGAAGACTGAAACAAGACCAGCTGATTTTTTTTTTTTTTTTTGAATCTTCAAGTATCCAGTTTTGATGAGCCTGTACCCATGATAGCCTCAGATTCCTGTTCTGGAGGCGTGGAACCCAGTGTGGTCTTCTGCTGTTGTAGCTGACCCACTTCAAGGTCTGATGTTTTGTGCATGCTGAGATGCTTTTCTGCTCACCATGGTTGTAAAGAGTGATTAATTATCCTTCCTGGCACCTTGCCCAATCTGCCCATTTTCCTCTGACCTCTCTTTTATCAACAAGGTGATTCTCCCCACAGAATTGTTGCTCACTCAGTGGTTTTGTAGACACAATAAATTTCCTCAAAAATTTCTCAACCATTTGAACACCATTTTACTCCCTTTGCAATTTTTGCACATTTCAGTATTGACTACCTGCATTTTTGCTGCTGCTGCTGCATTTATAAAATCATTGTATTTAATTTCTTGACAAGAAATAATATTTAAACATAACAATAATAATAATAAACAAGAATAATTGGACAAGAAATAAAATATATGGACATAATATTTTCAGCTTATCTGCTGAATATTGTCATATTATGTTATGTTTACATTCACAGCATTTTTTATTACAGTATATTGTTATTTTTTTTCACTACCTGTTATATCTGGCACTTCCACACTACAACTATGCACTGGTCGGCGCTGCACTATTGCACAACGCTGCACTGTGCCTATTGTCCTCTTTTAGTAGTTATTGTACTGTCTTGTGCTGTTTGTACACGTTTGCACGTGCACTTTATGTAGCAATGTGTAGTCTCATGTATGTCTGTGTTGTTTTATATAGCACCATGATCCTGGATGAACGTTGTTCATTTCACTGTGTACCGTACTAGCTGTATATGGTTGAAATGACAATAAAGCCACTTGACTTGAAAACACAGGGAAGTGTTTTGATTGGGCAACACTGCGCACCAAAATAATGAAGAGAAAAGTAACAATTAAGTAGCTAACCTTGGTCTACTGATAAAAATCATAATTAAAATATGACCAAATGAAGATAGGTTTAGCAGTAAAGAACAACATGAATAGAAAAATCACAAAAATGTTCTTTATTATGGACTGTGTTTTGTTAATTCATTCACCAAGCACAAGGTTCATCCGCAAAGTATGCATCAGTATAGTGAAACCAAAGGCGACCCTGCTAAAGGCTGCTGCCAACCCAGATAGCAAAATTGGTTGTGGGCCTTATCTGGTTGAATTTAGGCCCACATACCACCATGGCCCACTCCCCTCGAATGGCCCTTAAGCTGCAAACTCATGCCAGAGCTCAGCCTAATGCTGTTTCACACAAGACTGTGAAAAAAAACTGTGCCACAATTAAACCAGAAGGGCCTAAAGTAAGCCAGATCTCACACAGATTTTTTGCTATCAGATTTTTTGCTTCATCTGCCGAAAAGATTTATGTTATTATTATGATTATGCAGTTGCAGGGGGGGATGCCATGCAGTGTGAAAATACTACAAACTGCAATTTACTTTGCAGTTACAAGAATACAATTTAAATTAGGTAACTAGTGTAACTACTACCAGAACATCACGAAAAAGCAGCGATCGTGAAGCTATCTGGAGTGGAAAAACGCAAATAAAAGGAGAAAGAAAAAAGTAGAAGAGGCGAGACCAGGGGCGTTGCTAGGGTTGGAGGTGATAAGGGGCTTAGCCCCTTGAGAACAAGAGCACTATCACCCCCCTCGCTCCCCGACCAAGGGATTAATTTTCAAAACAGTAAAATTATTTTATGAATGATTAGCGGATACCACACTAATACCTATGGTATTCTGCATTTATTGCATTTTGAACACAATAAACAAACACACAATTTTTCCCCAGTACTCTAGTTCTCTGTATTGGTTATTACCCTCTCTCTTCTTGTTTTTTCTCTAATCTATCTGCCCTCTTACATATTATTATTATTAATATTATTATTAACAATATTAATATTATAATATTCTTCTTGTTTTCGTTTTTCTCACTTTTGTCCAACTCTTCCTCTTGTTGATCTTCCCTTACTTTGGGGCTGTTTCTTGTCTTGCCTTTCTACTGTATCTCTCTTTTCTCTCCTTTCATGTAGCTTTATATATTCTTTGTCTCTCATCTTGTCTGGCTTTTTGTCTCAATTTCATTTCCCACTGTCTGTGTTTTGTTTGTCTATCTTCTTCTTGTTTGTCTTTTTAAGTCCTGAAATGTGATTTACACTATGGTGTAAGCAATATGACGCATTTCAGCACCCAAAGCGAACAGTTGTGTTAACACGTAGAGATATGTTAAGAAAACAGTGTTTTAATGCACATTTGATGAATAATGACTTTCCAGGCATTATGTTTTTTCAAAACTTAGACTTTTTCAATTTTTTTTTATCAAATTGGGCATTTTCATGTAAACATTCACATTTAAAATATCATTCGTATCATTTTACACCATAAACGTGAAAAATGTCAGTGAAAAATGGGGGGCACGTTCTAACTGTCTTTCCACGTACACTGGTATAACGAACTTCCAGTCTTTACTAGTTGCCATACCAAAACAGTGTGTATAAAAAATGCACCAAAATTCAAGCGACTTTGGAAAATAAAATTTCACACAGACGTTAATTTTCAGCGTTGTGTTTAGCTTTAATTTAAAACCAAAGCAAATTTGTTATCATTTTAATCTTTAATCTCTCAGTCATAATCCTTCATAGTCTCTAAATGCTTACATAGCCAGCAGAATTGCGTAGTCAGGTCTGAATCTCAGTTGCGCACATGGCGCAAGTTATAATGCTGCGTTAAAACTTGCCCCTCTATTACAAGAAACTATGCTATTCCATGCAGTTAATGTAAATTCACACAACTCCCTTTTATGATTTTATTTACTGCAGCATGAGAAACAGGCCAACAGTTGCTGCTGTTTTTTAAATGGCAGGACAAGAAGTAAGGAGGGGCAAGTCAATAAGAGTTGTGGCTAGGAGCCAAGGAATCTATCATGTGACGTTCCATAGAGTTATCACACTGAAGAAAAAATATGAGGAGGTAGGAGTGATGGAGAACCCCTCTACTGGTTAATCCGGTCAAGTACAAGTTTTCAGATCAGGAGAGGATACTTAGCCAGTACTTTATGACAGCATCTGCCATGCTTGTGTCCAAAGGAGGTGGGTAATACAGTGAAAGGATCATGTATGCCTAAACTTATTCATAGGTAGCCTACACAGTCAGATAATTATGCAATAATTAAGTAATTAAATAAATAAACAAATACATAAATACATAATTAAATAAATATACAAGCAAACCATCTTTTCAGGGATAAAATTCAATTCAATTTTATTTGTATAGCACTTTTAACAATGGACATTGTCACAAAGCAGCTTTACAGAAATAAATGGATTCACAAAAAATATAATGTAAATATTTGAATTTATCACTGTGAATTTATCCCTAATGAGCAAGCCAGTGGCGACGGTGGCAAGGAAAAACTCCCTGAGATGATATGAGGAAGAAACCTTGAGAGGAACCAGGCTCAAAAGGGAACCCATCCTCATCTGGGTGCAACGGATAGTGCGATTATAAATAAATCCCTTCTATTATTGCGTACTGTAAGGACAAATAGTGCAATTGTGCAACCAATAAATTCATCACAGTTTTTGCAAGAAGTCCGGTTGGTTAAAATCTATCCACTGTCCACTGATGGAGTCCTGAGTACAAAGCTGCTCGAGGCAACCACAGCCCCAAAGCCACTACAGCAATCGCAGTCCCAAGTAATTACAGTACAGCTCCCCATATGTGATCCCCAAGCCATCTCCACAGCCCCCAGGTGGCACCATCCCCAGCAAACCAAACGGTTCTTCAGGCCGTCCATATGGGGCCCCAGCAGCAGCGAGCAAACTCAACCGATGAGAACTCCAACCAGAAGTAGGGCATCAGGATGGGTCAAGCAGCGAGCGAATAAAAGTCTTTGTATCAGGAAACCTCAGCCTACTAGCTTGTCCAGAGCAATAGGCTTTAATACATCCAATGTTACTATCTTTTTGAAAACCTGGTATTTGTCTTATTGAAGCACCACACCATGCACAACAACATCTGGAATGAGACAGGCACCACTACAGTACACACTCCAGAAAAGGTGGTGTCAAACAAAGGCGGCAGGCAGGTGGGTGCCATGACCTCAGAGGACAGGGGCAGCCTGGTGACCATGACCTTGGCAGTTAGTGCCATAGGGAACTCAATTCCACCCCATTTCATATTCCCATGGAAGACGTATTATAATCACTTCATCCATGACAGACCACCAGGCTCCATTGGCACAGCTAATAGGTCTGGCTGGATGCAGGAGGAAGATTTTTTGGTGTTCCTGCAGCAGTTTATACAAAATACAAAACCATCAACAGAGTGTAAAGTTCTGCTCCTGCTTGATAACCATGCCTCCCATGTGTCAATCAAAGCAATTGACCTCTGCAAACAGAACGGTGTGATCATTAAAATCACAAACTACACATGAACACTTTTTAACACCTACAGTGTCTGAAATTGCTGTCTCATCTTTTTTGTCTTTTCTATACTCTTGCTGATTTCCTATCTCCCTCACTGTAACACGAGTATTTAGTATTTGTCGCATGTAAATGTTACTATCTTGTCTTCCAATAATGAGAAAAAAATTCAACGTCGCTGCCTTTTTTGAAAACCAGCTGCCACTTTGGGTCCACAAATAATGTGCATGTTTGTGTGGCCTACACCAAACGGGAAAAACAGAGATATACTTCGGAAGCACTGGTGAACATATCTATCATCGGCAACTTTTGCTGGACAGTGGAGAACAAAGCTCAGGAGTAATAAACAGTGGACTGAGGGAAGAGCTATTCAACCTCAGACTGCTATGTAAACCAGGCCCTGGGACAGTGGTATTGCCAGATGCCGCTGGCTGGGAGAAAGGGTGCCGGGAACGGTGTGCAAGGAAGCAGAAGTGCAGTAAGTGAACAGGCATCTTGGCTAAAGGCTAACCCTAGCCGTTCAGCTCTATCATCCATTCTCCTCTCCAATGTTCACTCGCTGGACAATAAACTGGACACACTTGGACTACAGCCAACTACCCAGCATGAAACTAGGGACTGCTGTGTTTTCATTTTTATTGAAACATGGCTAAATGACAACATTCTAGACATAACCATTCAGCTAGCCGGCTAACAGCATGTCGCGCCAACCGAATAGCAGCACTATCTGGTATGACTCTAAGCGGTGGTCTGTGTGTTTACATAAACAACGAATGGTGCAGGAATGCCCTTGTGGTCTCAAGCTACTGTTAGTCTATCTGCTCAGAGAGTTTATCACCATGAGCATTGCCGTGGCGTACATTCCACCTGGCACTAATGCAAGGTAAGCACTAAGTGAACTCTACGGGGCTACCTGTAACTTACAGACATGACACCCCGATGGATTTTTCGTTGCATACAGACCACTTCTGAAACAGGTGACAACCTGGTCTGAGGGAGCCATCTCAGCACTTCAAGACTGCTTTGCGCAAATAGACTGTAATATGTGCAGAGAGGCTGCTACATACCACAACACCACAGACTTGGTGGAATACAAGGCATCTCTAACAGGCTATATCAGCAAGTACATGACCTGTCTTCCTTTGAGACCATAACCACATGGGCAAACCAGAAATCGTGGATGACTGTGGAAGTGCGCTAGCTGCTGAAAACCCGTGACACTGTTTACAGGTCTGACGACAAGGCAGCCCTCCACACAGCCAGGGCTGTCCTGGGCTATCAGAGAGGCAAAGCGCAACTACGGGGAAAGAATCCACAGTCACTTCATAAACACCAAGGACACAAGGCTTATGTGGCAAGGCATTCAGGCCATCACGGACTACAAAGCTTTGCCACTTGTCTGTGATGGTGACGCCTCACTCCTAAACGCACTGAATGATTTCTATGCACTGTTCGAAGCACAGACATGCCAGCATGGAAGACCACCCCAACTCCCACCGACCAAGTACTTTGTCTGTTTGCAGTAGATATCAGGAAAACTCTATCCAGAGTTAAACCACGGAACACTGCAGGTCCTGACAACATACCTGGCTGGGTCCTCAGGGAATGTGCTGATCAGCTTGCAGATGTCCTCACAAACATCTTCAACACACAGTGTGTGAGTGCATATTTGAAGAATAATGACTTTCTGAACATGACAATTCCATGATTCAGACTTTTTCACTCTTCTTTATCTGCCTTAATTGCTGTGACAATTGTCACCCCCAATGGGACTGTGTAAGAGCCAGGAGGTCTGATCTGTGGAGGACTTCTGGGAGCAATTCACTCAAACTGGTGCCGGCATTAGAATATTGGCTTTGAGTGGTTCACTTGTGGTTTGAGTGGATCTGCTCCAGAGGAACTAAAAAAATAAATAAGTAGAGAGAGGGGCTTGTTGTTAAGAGGGCTTTGATAGAAAGCGTGTGAGAAGAGAAGAGAAGAGAAGAGAAGAGAAGAGAAGAGAAGAGTGTGGCCAGGTAAAAAGCTCTGTCATGTTGAGGAAGTGAATCGACGAATGTGGCCAGGTAAATAGCTATGTAGTGTAAAAAGCTCGGTCGTGTTGGGGAAGTGAATTGACGAGTGTGGCTGTTTAAATCTTTCAAATAGTGTGGTATAGTGCAGATTCTGTGGTGAGTGCTTTTTGTTTGTGCATTGCTCACTACTACTGTGTGTGTGTGTGTGTGTGAGCGAGTGAGTGTGAGCAGCAGAGGAGAGAGAGGGGCTGCACTCCTGGAATCCAATGTCAAAAAAAACATCCCCTTATTTTTCTACATTGCACCTAGTGTATGCGCTAGTGTAAGTTTAAGTGTGCATGAAAAAATAAACTCTGTGTTTCGCTTACACACAATGTACCTATCCTGGACCGTCACTTAAGTGTGACCTGGTAGAGAAGTTTCTTTGGAGACAGCATGACTGTGTGAGCCAATCGGTAAGACAGGAAAAAAGGTGTGTGTGCCAGTGTGCCTGTGTGTGTGGACATCAGAGTGCTCCCATATGATATGTTTCTGTGTGTTTTGTGACTGTTGAAAAGAAAAAAGCACCAATAAAAGTTTTATATGTTTTTGGGATATTCATAGAACAAAGAGGTGCATATAATAATGTCCCAAATGCATGGTTTTGTAGCTTATTTGTCACTTGAAAAAAAGTGGGAAAAGAGAACCAGAGGCATGAACTGGCAAATTGAGGGATCATTTGATGTGTCTTTATGCATGGAGATTGAAATGTTAATCAAAAATCATAAAATAAAAGATAAAAGCAAAAAGAGGGAAGCCTAAAAAAAAGATAGAAAAAGAAGTTCAAAGTTCAATGTTCAAGCAAGAAGGGGAGTCTTTATGGAAAAGCATGAAGTAAGCAAGAAAGATGTTGAAAAATGATGATTAAAAAAAATCAGATGAAAGATGAAAGGCATTCAAAGGACCACCACCAGACCACCCCTCCAGAGCCATCAAGTGGTCAGTTCCCAATGTTAACAGGTACAGTGCATGTTAGAGGGGAGGTTGAATTAGAGAAACAGGAAACAAGGGATGTAGAAGAAGTACACAGGAAAGAGAGTAGGGCATTGTGATAGAGAAAGAAAGGAAAAGCACTTAGGCTTTAGCTTTAGCTTTCCCCTGACTCAGACCAGACCTTGAGTCAACACCTCTTGCTGTTGCAGATGTTGATTACCTTGTAGCTGGTTCATGTTTTAGAGACCATTTGTGCAACCATGCAGGTTGTGAAACCATGCAGTGGTTAGAAAAGACCGAGATGAGTTTGTAACCGTGAGTTCAAAATATTGCGAGCAGCCATGCTCTGCCCAATTAGCTGAGTTGAAGGCTCTCACCACTGCATGTCAGTTAGCAAAAGGAAGTGATGCCTAATATATACTCTGACGCTGCTTATGCTCATGGGGTGTGTCAAATAATTGGAGCTGTTTGGAAACAAAGGGGTTTTAAAAAGAGTGATGGAACACCTATTCAACATGCTGAACAAATTAGTCAGTTAATAGCAGCCATGATGCAACCAAAGTGATTAGCAATCATCAAATGGCAAGCTTATAAAAAGGGAAATGAGTTTGTCTTCATAGGGGAATAATGCTGCAGATTTAGAAGCCAAGAAGGCTTCAGGTTGTCTGATGGCAGTGTTAGCACCAGTGGTTAGTGTAGAACCACACCCTCAGCTAGAAGACCTCATTCGTATTCAGCTCCAGGCCAGTCAGTTTGAAAAAAACAGAATGGCAACATAGGGGTGCGTTGAAGGATACAAATGGTGTTCACATGAAGGACATAATTCACATACAGCACTTCTTAGTATTCTTATATCTGATGCACATAATCTAGATCACTGTGCAAAGGGGGAGGTTATAAGAAAAAATAAACAACAGGGTTACTGGTCCCCATATCTACAGGTAACAGTAGATAAATATTTGTCTGAGTGTGAAGTCTGTGCCCACAATAACGTCAGGAAAGGAACCTTACCACCAGTAGGTCACACACCTGTCCCAGAAGGTCTGTTCAAACATCTGGTCATAGATTATGTAGACATAATAAAGAAAGTACAAGGTAAAAGGTATATGTTAGTAGTAATACATAGATTCGATGGGTGGAAGCAGTGCCATCAGTAGATCGAGCGGCTGGAACAGTAATTAAATTCTTGACAAAAGAACTAATTCCAAGGTTTGGCATATCATCAGAAATCAGCTCTGACAATTGTTCAGAAAACAGTGAAGAAAGAGTGCTGCAGCAAGTAAGGATAAAACAAAGGCTGGGATGTGTTTATCATCCTCAATCACAGGGAATGATGGAGAGAGTTAATGGTACTCTCAAAGCTAAACTCAGTAAGATTTGTGCTAGCACTAAAGCTTAATTGGATTGATGCATTACCCCTTACATTCAGGAGCTCCCGAATGCAAACTAACAGACACATCTAACACTGCATGAAATGCTTATGGGTTGACCCATGCCTGCGCCAGGATGGAGAGGTGCCCATTTGGAACAATCACAAATGGAATTGAAAGCAAATATGCAACAACTAACTGCTGTACATAGAGCCATCTATTTACAGGAAAAGAAAAAGGAGCCAAGAGAAGAACCAGTTACACAATGTCCAGTAATAACAGGAGATCAGGTGTATCTAAGAGTGTTAGAGTACAACAGTACAAGTAAAAGTCACCAGAATAACACCAGAAGAGCAAAAAGAAAACAAACAGCAAATGGGGACCTCAGAGGACAGTCAGGAAAAGACAGAAACAAGCACCATTGATGGAGGGAGCAAAACAAACCCAGATACAAGTGATGGAGGAGGACATAAGCCCTGTGGATCAAGAGGGTGAAGAGGAAGATCGTGGTAGTTGGCATGATACTGACAGTGGTATACCTGATGCAGATGGTCCCACAGCCTCAGGCCCAACCCACTAGCTGCTAATCAAAGTTCAACACACTTAACTCCACAGCCTTTGATTTGCCAAAAGTTACCCTAAGCCAGCCCTTACAAGGCAACAGTTAAATGAGTAGTTGTTTACTATGCACACGATCACCATTAAGAACACAACACTTTGCAGTACCCAATCAGTAAGATATAGACACTTGTTTAATCAACACTTGTCGTCTGCATGATTTTGAAAGACCATACTGCCGAGCTGAATGCTTAACAATACTGAGAAGTCCCGATTACTTTAGTAGCTACAGTTCACCAGGATGGGGAGAGTGGTGCCAACAATTCGATATAAGAATAGAAACTAAAAAGACAGAGATCCCCACAGATTATGAAATAGATTACACACTTGAATATGAATGCTTTACTAAGTCTAAAGGAAAATATAGCATGGGTGAATTTCAAGGTAATTGTATGGTGATGTGGCACCTGGCACTCTTTCCAGTGAACAGATGTCCAGAAAAAGTCTATAATTCCTGCAACATCCCATAGTGGATTGGAATTGTAGAACAACCCGAAAGAGACCCATAGAGTAAAGAGGGCTTATCATACTGATCCTAAAGTGTACATAGATTCTATAGGACAGCCAAGAGGTATACCTAATGAATTCAAAGCCAGAGATGAAGTGAGGTCAGGATTTGAGTCTATTTTAGTATGAATAACTCCCAATAAAAATGCGGAATGGATAAATTATATTTACTATAATCAGCTAAGATTTATTAATTATACTGATGATGCATTAGCTGCCTTAGGAGAGCAATTTAGATGCAACAAGCAAAATGACGTTTCAAAACAGGTAAGCACTAAATTGGTTATTGGCTGAAAAAAGGAGGTGTGTGTGTGTGTTTTGTTTGGGGATCAATGTTGTACTTATATCCCTAATAATACTGCATCGGAAGGAACTTTTAATGAAGCCATGAACAAACTAAAAAATCTCAGACAAGAAGTGACTGAACATCCGGGCAGAGATGCAAATTCATGGGATTGGTTTGAACTAAACTTAGGAAAATGGGGAGCTTGGTTAACTAAATTGGGACTAATGATCGTCATAGTGGTAGTTGTTGGTGGGTTGTTGTTTTGTTGTGTTCTACCTACTTTTAGAACTCTAGTGGCCAATGTGGCTGCTAAACAGATGATGGTGATGCAGAAAGTACCCATGGGACATTTGGCTGGATATAATGGATATTCCACAAAAAAACAGAAGATCCCAATTCTACAAGTGAGGATGAAGAAGATGAATGATGAGCCATGCCCTGGGTGTAAGTGCTAGCCTACCCACGGGTAACTCTCCACAACACGTAAAGTGTTTGAGTTGAAGACCTCTCGGCCTACCATGATATGGCTACTGCATATAAAAGAGGGGGGAAATATATAGAAATATTGTAACCATAAAATGTTAACCACAAAATGTGTAGTCATATTTGATAATATTTAATCCTCTATGTTATAGATGTATGGAACCGGTATAGTGCACAAGGTGACACGGAGGCCTGAAAGTGATCTATATGACTGTACATAGGCATTGTTATCCTGCTAAGTTGCGAGAGCAGGAACAAGCTGTAAATTTAAGTGAGTAAGGCTTCCATAAACAATAATGTAAGCATATATGGGAATGATGTGGACGTTTTTGTCATGAAAATGGATATAAGAGGACCCTTCTGAAGAGTTGGGCAGCTTTTCTCTGCAGAGAACTGCTCGGCTTGATTCTTGAAGTCTGTTGGCCTCAACACACCTGTTCTCGGGAGTGACCTTTGATCTTCATTAATTGCTATGACACCACCAATTCAAAAAATTTTGGTTGTCAGTCGTACAAAAACTTTCAGCTATCATGAGTTCGAGGTCTCTTTCTCCATCCCTCTTGTCTGCTTGGACATCTCACACTGATCAACATACCTGCCAAATACAAGGACAGTTTGCTGATTTCTTTAACGTTCGTTAAGAAAGCAATTCTTCGAAACTGGAAGTCAAAGTGATTGCTCAATTTAAATCTGTAGAATAATCTATTAATAGATGGATATAAAGGACACTTCTGAAGAGTTGGGCAGCTTTTCTCTGCAGAGAACTGCTTGGCTTCATTCTTGAAAGTCTATTGAAATCTATTGGCCTCAACACCCCTGCTCTCGGGAGTGACCTTTGATCTTCATTAATTGTTACGATACCAACAGTTCAAAAAATTTTGGTTGTCAGTCGTACAAAATCTTTCAGCTATCATGAGTTGCAAAGTCTCCATCCCTCTTGTCTGCTTGGATCACACTGATCAACATACCTGCGAAATACTAGGACAGCCGATTTCTTTAACCATCTTCAAGAAAGCAATTCTTCGAAACTGGAAGTCAAAGTGATTACTCAAATTAAATCTGTGGAATCTATGGCAAAAATCACAGCTATCCATAAAAGGTACATGCCACCATTTGAGGAAAACTAGAAACCATTCTTAAACCATTTCAAACTTAAAATAAATACAGGATAATGCCAAATACATCCCTACTTATTATTATTATTTTCTTTCCCCTTGAATTTTACTCTTCCAAATAATAGGATATTATATTCCTCATTATTTGCTTATTTTTTCATGTGTTTGCTCACTTTTTTTTATTATTGATGTTATGAATACCACTATTATTGTTATGGAGGATGCTGCTATGCCTATCATTGTTATTATGAAATTTCATTGTTATTATTAGTCTATTGCCCTAATTCTTATTTTTTTTATAAAACTTTTTTTCTTTGTTGTTGTTCTTTTTAAATATGCAAGTTGATTGATGCCTTAAGGCTCATTAAGCAATTTTTTTGGCCTAACCTTGTATTTCTGGTGGGCCGCGGTGGGATGGGTGCCCCTTGGGTCCTGGGGGTGGGTGAACTCATTGAGTGGGTGAAATCAAATAAAATAAAATTGTTGACCCATCTTTTTTTGTCTTTTTTATATTCTGTCTCTTGCTGATTTCCTGTAACATGAGTATTTAATATTTGTCACATGTAAATCTTGTGTTCCAATAATGAAAAAAAAATCCAACTTCACTACCTTTTTATCAAAGCACCAACAACATCTGCAATGTGGATGAGACAGGCATCAGGCAGGTGAGTACCATGACCTCAGGGAAAAGGGGCAGACTGGTCACCATGACCTTGGCAGTTAGTGCCATAATTCCACCCCATTTCATTGTCCCGTGGAAGTGGTATATATATATATATTTCAATTCAATTCAGTTTATTTGTATAGCGCTTTTTACAATGTCATTGTCTCAAAGCAGCTTTACACAAACAAAAAAGTAAGATGAAGTGTGAGAGTGTGTCTGAAGAGCAAGCCGAGGCGAC
>CM040978.1:24046367-24059107 GCA_022985145.1 Pangasius djambal
GCTTTCTCTTACAAAGCCCCACAGTTATGGAACAGCATTCCACTTAGTGTTCGGGGCTCAGACACAGTCTCAGTGTTTAAGTCTAGGTTGAAAACATATTTGTTTAGTCAAGCCTTTTGTGAATAGTTTTTTCTTAGGTACAGGGGCAGGTCTGGAGGGTTCACAGGCATAGAGTGTTGTGGTGACCTGGGATGTTTGGTTGCTGTCGCCCCCCCACTCTCACACGTTCACTCAGGTTTGTCGACGGTGGAGTGGCTGGCTGCCTTATGTCCCAGGGTGCCCTCATGTCTGTGTTAGCTCTCCTTTTTAGTTATGCTGTCATAGCTAGTCTTGCCGGAGTCCCTGCTTGCACTCTGCATGCAAAGTATATTTTGCTTAACCATTAGTGGACAAAGCTTATCTAACATTCTCTTCCTCTCTCTCCATCTCTTTCTCTCCCTCACTCTCGGTCGAGCTACACATGGTACTTCTGAGTTGCCAGTGATCCTGACCCCTTCTGCTCCTCCTCGCTGTCTGACCCATCCTGATGCCCCTTCTGCTCCTCCTCGCTGCTTGACCCATCCTGATGCCCTACTTCTGGTTGGAGTTCTCATCGGTTGAGTTTGCTCGCTGCTGCTGGGGCCCCATATGGACGGCCTGAAGAACCGTTTGGATTGCTGGGGATGGTGCCACCTGGGGGCTGTGGAGATGGTTTGGGGATCACATATGGGGAGCTGTACTGTAATGGCTTGGGACTGCAATTGCTGTAGTGGCTTTGGGGCTGCGGTTGCCACGAGCAGCTTCGTACTCAGGACTCCATCAGTGGACAGTGGATAGATTTTAACCAAAAGGACTTTTTGCGGAAACTGTGCTGAATTTATTGGTTGCACAGTTGCACTACTTGTCCTTATAGCGCACAATAATAGAAGGGATTTATTTACTTAATCGCACTATCTGTTGCAACTAGATGAGGATGGGTTCCCTTTTGAGCCTGGTTCCTCTCAAGGTTTCTTCCTCATATCATCTCAGAACACTATAAATATATAAACACTATAAAATAAAATAAAATAAAATACATATATCATTTAAAAAAAAAAATGGATGAGACTTTAGAGCGGGTCCTTGCTGAATTAAGGTTAAGCGTAGAGAGGCTACGGCTTATCCGCCCCTCCTTTCGCATAGACATGGGGCAGGACATATACGATAACGCCTCAGTGATTCAACAAGATCCTCTACAGGCGATAGAAAATGCAATCCTCGGTCTAAATAGGCCCGATGATCCATTTCTGCAAATCGAGGCCGCTATTCGTTCTATAAACACTGAAGGGGGGGAAGAGGGTCGTACGGCAAGGAGGGGGTAGAAGGAGGTGCAGCGGATGAGGGGGAGGGAATAGAGGAAGAAGTACCAGAAGGAGGGGTCGGGGGCGAAGGGGTAGAATTGGGGGAAGGAGGGAGTGGAGAGGTTGGGAGCCGAGCTGATAGAGAAGAGAGGCAGGTGGGAGGAGGAGGAAGGGCGATGGGAGAAGAGGAGGAACGTGGTGCTGATGAAAGAGAAATCGATGTCACGAGCACGAGAATTTTAATACCATAAAAATGAGATGCGTGTTAACAATCCCTCCACCGGGGGGCGAGCCTGATATCGCTACGTTTTATCAAAACGTGATCGGTCTCATTCGGGAATTGATCGACGACGCGAGAGTCGTGGCAGGGAGGGGGGACTTGGTACAGTTAAGTGTAGAGGGTGAAAATGTAAGAATTCACGCGTCTCTAGTCGCCGACGGCACGGGTGAAAATATTCTACCCGTTTTTGAAGATATGCTTGATTGGATAGTACAGTCGAAAGATTATATCTGATTGTTCAGGTGGTGCGGAACCCTAGAGGCGGTGGAAAACATAAGTTGGAGAAAACTTTAGATTGCGAAATCATACGTAAAAAAAGACGTCACCTGTACGTTACAGAGGACCGTGGAGATCAGCTCTGCTTCGCCATCAGTCTAGCTCATGTGTGTAAAGGTAGTTTCACAGACAGGCAGTGCGAGAGACAAGCTAGAGAGTGGCAGCGAGCTGTCGGTCTGGACGAGCAGATGCCCGTCACCTTTAGCGAAAATTCGAAGATATTTTAGAACGTAAAATCGTAGTGTTTTACAGAACGTCTACCAACCTCTCGCATTTCGAAACAGATTTCCCCGACCGTTCCCAATCTTCGTTTTTGTTTTTACTGGATAACCACTATTACGGGATAAAAAACCTCAAGGCCTTTATAGGTACGCAATTCGTCTGTAATTATTGCTACAAGGGTTTTAATTGCTCCTATGGGCATTCCTGTAGGGGCTATTGTCACATCTGCAATGATAAGGAATGCCCCATGCAAGAGCACAATCCCGTAGAATGCTCGGACTGTCTCAGAAAGTGTCGTTCCCCGGTGTGCTTCGCCCGTCACAAAGAAGGTAAGAGGAACTTTGTAACGGGTAGGTCGGTCAGTCTCTGCGAGCTCGTTAAAAAATGTTCTAGATGTGGCAGGTGCTACAACACAGGAGCAGACACCCGTGTAGGAAATGGTCATCGTTGCACTAAACCAAAATGTAGAATCTGTGGGGAGATGTTAACGATGGAGACGGAAACCGACCACAGGTGTTGCATTCGCCCTCTCCCCATGAGCGCCGACAGTCCCGATTTGATTTTTTATGACTTTGAACCTGCACGTACCTTTTCTGGTGTATGCAGAAACGTTGAAAGGTGAAGAGAAGTGGTTTTACGGTCATGGGTGCGTTAAACATTTTCTTATGTATTTCAGAAATGAGCGCTACAGACGTAACATTTTTATCACTCACAATGCCAAAGGGTTCGACAGCTATCTGGTTTTGAAAGGTATGCTGAAAGAGGGTTTATCGCCTCGGCGTATTCTCATGACGGGGAGTAAAATCCTCAGTTTTGAAGACCCTCATTACGAACTAAAATTCATAGAGACTCTGTCTTTCCTGCCCATGCGTCTTAGCGATTTCCCAAAAGCCTTAGGTTTCGCCGATCAGTCCAAGGGGTATTTTCCTCATAAATTCAGCTCGGCCGGGCGTCTCGAGAACATAGGACCCTACCCGCCCGCCTCCGATTATGGGGTAGAACGCATGTCGGAGCGGGAGCGTCAAGATTTTCATGAATGGTATGCCGTGGCTGCGTGGGGCGTTTTTAACTTTAGGAAGGAAGCTCTGCGTTATTGTAAAAACGACGTGATTATACTTTCCCAGGGTTGAATCAAATTCAGAGATCAGTTTCTCGGAGAGACGGGGGTGGCCCCATTCGATTCGGTCACCATAGCATCGGCATGCATGAAAGTGTTTATCACAAATTATATGACTCCTAAGACGTTGGCCATACCATGCCCATATGATTACGCTCAGGTGCGTAAAAGATTCTCGCACGTGTCCATCCAATGGCTAGAATGGATCATGGCGAAAGAAAAAATCTTTATTCAGCATGCTCTAAATATGGGGGAAAAGCAGATCGGTCCTTTTTTTGTAGGCGGCTATGCCGAGATTGACGGAGAAAAGTATGTGTGGGAATATCACAAGTGCTTTTACCACGGCTGTCCATCGTGTTTCGACCCGGCGGAGACGTGCCCGTTGAGAGGCACCAGTTTCGGTTGTGGTTGAACCAATTGTGGTTGAACAGGAGAGAGTGAGGACGTTAGAGTCCGAACACGGTGTCCGCGTGACGGTAGTGAGAGAGCACGAGTGACTCGAGATGAAAAAATTTTGCGAGCGTGTCAAAGAGTATCTCCGTACGTTTAATCCTCCAGAGCCTCTGGTCCCTCGCGCCGCTCTTTACGGAGGACGAACCAGTGCTCTTAAGCTGAGGCACACAGCGGGGTCGGGGGAAAAAGTGCTATATGTTGACTTCACTTCTCTATATCCATATGTTAACAGTGCATGCCTTTACCCCTTAGATCACCCTACGATCATATACAAAGATTTCGGAGACGCTAGAAACTACTTTGGTCTCATCAGAGCCACGGTCTACCCGCCTCGTGGGCTATTTTTCCCTGTTTTACCATACAAAAGCAAGAGCGGTAAATTACTCTTTCCTCTGCGTCACACATACGCAGAATCATGCATGCAGAGAGACCCTTGCTCGCACGACGATGACGACCGAGCATTGACGGGTGTGTGGGTCACTGTAGAATTTAACAAAGCCTTGGAGATGGGCTACAGAGTGGCTAAAATCACGGAGGTATGGCACTTCGATAAAAGCAGCGACACCGTGTTCACGGGGTTCGTACACGCGTTTTTAAAAGGAAAGCAGGAAGCGTCCGGTTACCCGCCCGAAGCTAAGGATTGGGTCAGCAGGGAGAGGTACGTCAGCAAGTATCTGTTTTCCAGTAAATACGTGATCGATTACTTTGAGGTTCTGGATGATCAGAGAGCATTGATCAGGTGGAGATTCGGCGACCGTTGCATTCAGCCCCCGGGCAAAAGGAGTAATGTGTTCATAGCAGTGTTCACCACCGCCCACGCACGCCTCAAACTGTACGGCTACCTGGAAAGGCTGAGGGACCGAGTTCTTTACACAGACACGGATAGTTTAATTTATGTAGTGAAGGAGGGGGAGACTCCTTTAGAACTGGGTAATTACCTAGGCGAGCTGACCGATGAATTGGACGGGGATAGCATACATGAGTTTGCGGCAGTGGGGCCCAAGAGTTATGCGTATCAGACAAAGAATAAAAAAAAGTGGTGACGTGCGTCAAAGGCATCACACAGACCGTAGAATGTTGCGAGAGGGTCAACTTTGACAGCGTCAGAGATCTGGTGGAGGATTACCTAAGGATCTCCGGAGAGGGAGGGGTGGCGGGCGCTATCGAGATCCCTCAGCACGGAATAACTCGTGATAAAAAGGGTTTCTCATTAAAAAACTTGACATTTCAGAAAAAGTTTCGGGTTGTATACGACAAAAGACAACTCTTTCCAGACGGTACTACTCTACTGTTCGGATATTAATCTATATTTTTTTGGAGGGGCAAATAAATAAAATGTCACATCTTGAGGTTATAGAAGAAACAGATTTCAAACACAGGTTCGTCTGTCCTTTCTCTTGTATAATAGCGGGCCCTAGTGGCTGTGGGAAAACCTGTTTTGTAAAGAGTGTACTGGAATGTCCTGAACGTGTCATGAATGTTGTACCCGAAAACATTGTATGGGTCTACAATTCTTACCAGCCTATGTACGATGAATTGCAGAAGATGAATAAAAAAATAAAATTTGTCAAAGTGCTTCCTGATTCTTTCGAAGATGAAAACCTGTTTCCTCAGGACTTAAACCATTTGATCATTCTGGACGACGTTATCTTTCAAGCATCCGAACATCCTGAAGTGGTTAAAATTTTCACTCAGTACAGACACCACAGAAACATGAGCGTCATGATGCTGACTCAAAACGTGTTTCAGCGACGTAAACACATCCGTACCATCAGCCTGAACAGTAATTATCTGGTATTGTTTAAAAACCCTCGGGATAAACTACAGGTGAGCGTATTAGCCCATCAGATCTTTCCATCACAAAAGGGTTATTTCTTGGAATGTTTCGAAGACGCCACCAGAGATCCTCACGGTTATTTAATCATCGACCTCACCCCGGGGTGCCCAGACAGATACAGGTTGAGGAGCGGTCTGCTACCTCACCAGCGCTCGACCGTGTACGTCCCAAAAACGTCATGACGGCTCGTATAAAAAGGAACGCTCCCTTGCTCGCGGCTCTGTACTATGCCGCTCCCCGGAAACGTAAAGAGATTCTCGAATACTGCTCTCCCGACTTCATCAGAACCCTGTGCGAGATCTCTTTAAACCTTCTCAAGGGTAACATCCCCTTAACACCTTCGCAATACAAAAAACTCAAAAAGTGGAGAAAAATTATCAGGCTGTTGACTGATGAAAAAACCTGTTTAAAGAGCAAACATAGGGTTCTGAAGAAACAGACTGGCAGGTTTCTTTTACCTTTGCTCTCGACTTTCATACCTCTGATCGGGAATCTTATCAGAGGGCTCTCTAGTAGACAGTAAAAAAATAAAATGACTTTGAAGAAAGCTCGGAAAATGTTTCTCGTCTCACCCCATCGGATAAGTGGCCTGACTCGGCCTACGGTCAGAGAAACGGCCGAAGACGATTTGAATGATAAAATGAGGGAGGTGTTAAACGAGCCGGGGCTGAGTTCTTATGAAAAAATTTAAAAATACTACGCTTTGCTGCAGAGATATTTGACGTTGCTGAAGCAGGATCGGCGTGATGAGCGTAGAGTCACTCTGACGTTACGGGAGCGAACCGAGGATGGAGAGGGTGGGGAGGTTGGTGAGGAGGAGAGGGCCAGGGTCCCCGCCGGCGTGGGAGACGAGAAGAACGCCGCGTACATCGTCGAGAAATTAAAGGAGAGTGGCAGGGGATGGAATTCGAAGGGGGAATTTGTTTATAAGGGTGAGACGGCGAAAGGGTCTCATATGATCGATTTATTCAAACATCTTTCTCTCTCCTATAAGAAATAAACACCCCCTCCCGCCGGCTGGACGCAATTTCTGAATACTCTATCCGAACTGAACGTCCCTTTACCTTCGGTAAATAACCCGCACACTCGCGAACAATACCGTTCCCTGAAGGAGGGTACCGTTACCGGTTTAAAATCACATCCTAAAAGCACCTCAGCATCGTTATCCCCGCGCTGGATCACACCCTCGCCACCTCTCACCTCTAAGAAGTTCAGGAGCGATAAACGAATATAATATAACGAGTATTCGCAATAATAATAATAATAATAATAATAATAATAATAATAAATGTCTGAGACAATTATTTCGTCAATAAAGAGTTTAATTAATCGAATCATTATGCGTACAGTCTTTCATTTTTCACAACTTGCAGATAAAGAACAGCAAACCTGACCCCACCCCCAACAGTAACCGCTTTTATTTTTAACCCCACATTTTTTCACAAAGTCATATACCATAAGATAATTTTTTATCAAGTCCTCCTCGTCATACAAAGACAATACTTGGTCAAAAGATAAGCCTCTGGCTCGGTGGTAAAGATAATAGACGCAGTGATGACCGCATACGGTGGACATAGACTGTTGTAACTGAGCGCTGTGGTACTTGATGTTTTCGGAGCGTTTTTCCAAAAACTGCAGGATGCTCGAAGGGTAATGCGCAAAGTCCGGGGGAAATCCATAAGAGTCAAAAAATGTCCTTTTCCAGGGTTAATGCTAACCAATGCTCGCCGGGCATGTGGGCAGGGTGCGTGTTGACCACGAAGTAGGCGGGAGGTCTAAAGGACAGATTCAGAGACGGTAGGTGGTCGGAAGCCCACACGCCACGAAATACGTTCCTCGGAAGATGCTGCAAAAGACTCTCTAGCTGAAGATTATCCATGTTTAGTAATAATCCACCAACACCTGTCTTTTAGAGTCAATCTCTAGAATAGAATCTTAACAAGCATAGACACTAAGAGTAGTGGTATTCGGTAAAGGCACTCTGAATCTCATCTCCAGTCTCAAATTACCGCTCGATACGACCAACAACGCATTGTTGTCGTTGGCAGGGTTGAGATTAAAAGCAAACAGGGCATATCCTTCGTTAAATCGCTGCGGTTAATACTCAGAGGTAAATCTTTCAGATGACTCCCGGTAGCCATGAACATGTTGTAAAACTCTCTGACGGATTGTCTGTTGTTGAATTGGGGCTGGAAAGCCTTGGCGGGGATCTGTCTACCATCCTGACAGAGAGCCAGGCATTCTACGTCGTTATGTACAAAGTTAAATGGGGACAGGTCTCTTCCCGTGAACGCTTCGTGGTGCACCATACCTAAAACCATGTATTTAGGAGTGGGTCCGAGAAATAGATTCTCCTGGTTACACATCCTAGAGTTTGCTGGGATGGAATAGGTTTTCATGATGACGCGTGAGAGGGTATAGAGAGCGTTGGCTTTCATCAGGCCCTAACCGCACGGCAGGGGCCACGGTCACTTTTTTCACAAAGAGAGATGCTCCCAGCACGTTCAGTCGGAATCCCGAGTCACGCGCTCCCATGAGACAGAACGCGTCGTCAGTTTGACCCTCAGGTCAACCAAGTTCAGTAAAAGTCTCTCGCAGAAAAATATGTCCCCGTGGAGAGGGCCGAGCAGGTGCACTTCTCTAGAATTAGCGCTGAATTCGGCTCTCTTGTTTAATCCTCTGTTAGGGCCGTTGGCGATCGCTACAGAGTCCATGGCTCCCGCAGTATCTTTGTAAAAAAGACCGGTGCTGAATTGACTCCTGAGGGTATCCGGTGAAAAGTTGAGCAGAGTCTCGATCATGGCACGGTAGGGATGTGTGGCGCTCGATTACGAGATTAGACCCCAGAATGACATCGCACTGACTGAATATCGTATTCAGAGGGTAACTGATGAGCCCTACCGCGGCCCCGTCGGCCAGGTCCGTACCATCGGTGTTGGTGATTTTCACGAGGAGATGCAACATGGTGTCATTCAGATCCAGATACTTTTCCCCATCTCCGGGAATGAAAAACTCGATGGGGCCCGTGTCCCTGATGGCGGACACGGGGGAGATTTCATTGTATATTTTATCTTCGATGGAAAGCTGAGTCATAGGTGCAGAAAATAGATCCAGCTTGCGCAGCGTGCACTCGAGGGATTTCTGATGCAAGAGAGCCATGTTTTTTCATTTGAATTTCCCCTACGTCGGTTAAAATATATCGGAGCTCCGGGAGGGTTTCCTCTTCGCGCAACCGCTTCTGCTGACTGTTTTCTTCTTCTTACCCGTCGAACGTTAATTAGAATTCGACGAGAGGCGCTCCCCCGGAGGTCGTCTCCTCACCCTTCGCGACAAAACCACGATGCCCCCTGACCCGTCTTGTTTTTTCCGATCGTCGAAGCTCGACATTTTACCCACAACTCTACCGACCGCGTCCGTAGTGATGCGGGTGGCAGCCGTTTTAAGATGGGGTTTGGCAATGTCAAACCCTTTTTTCAACAGGGGAGATACGAAACAGTTTTGAGAATATCGATCCGATACCATGGCCGTACATTACAGGGGCTCCGTAAAATCCTCCTAAATCACCTCCGGCCTGATTTTCGTAGTAACGGACGAATCTGTGAGGGTCTTCCATCGCTAGTACCTGAGCCATTTTATTTTTTAATTCGTTCTCTGACGCCCTCAAACGTAACTTCGTCCTCTCCGGCCTGAGATTGAATGACGATCGCGTTAAAGGATGGATTTTATATATTCATACACCGTACGTTTTCGGCCTAAAGTGAAACGTCATGATGACCTTCCCGTAAGTGAATTCTACCTCTTGGTTCTGATCCGTTTTTATCTCGACCTTTATGTTCTCGATGTGCCGTTGCTCGTGGGTAAATAATACGGCAGATCGAAACGTAAGGTTACTACGTCCCCGTATGCTCCGCGCACGTTGACCACCCTCATCAGTGGGGCATAAGCGACGCCTATCAGCTGAGGGCGAATGGCGTCGCAGTAACAGAATATGTGATAAAATCCCGCTCGTAGGTCAGCGGGGTAATCGGCCAGTTTCCTGTTGAATTCTATCCATTCACCGGGTCTCACGCCCATAATGTAAGCGAGCGGTGGGAAATGACCGCCCGCTTGGAAATCAAATTTCCTCAGATAATTGTTGTAGGAACGGTAAATATCGGAGTTGATTTTTCTAAACGAAGCTTCCATCTCCGTTTTGAACTGTCCCTGGTTAGCGAAAACCCCTGTCGGGAATTTGTGACGACGCACCTTGCTCTTCGTCTCAGGGGTTTCTGGTTTAAACTTATATTCATAGTATGCTCGTTCTTCAGGTACGGTATACCACGTATGAGGAAATCTCCATCAAGGCGACCTCCCATTCCCCTTCCAGATCGATATGCTGGGCCAGATCCATGTGGTAACTGGAGATTTTGTTATCTTTAAAAACATTGAGGCTGGCGTTGGACGGCAGTGTGATGTAAAAACCCGTGTGTTTCGCCCCGTACATGGCTGGGAAATGACGAGGCGTTTTTTATATATTTTTTAAATCCCTCTCTCTGATCCAGCTGTTGAATTTCTCGGGCCAGTTTTTCCACCGCACAAAGACCTGATTTTCACCCCTGACTGTACGCCTTTTCAGAATCTCCTCCACGTGGTAGATTTTGTCGCCGTCCGTTTTTACTTTTTGCAACTCGGCCTCGTAGAAGGTGCCTCGGACCGGTTCTCCGTCATAATCTTTCAGTCTGTACACCGGAGGGTCGTGAGGGAGGTGCTCGGCCACCGGAAAAAGCTCGTCTGTAAAACTCTGTTCGTATTTTTTATCAAACACCCCTCTTAATTTCGATATCCCGACGAGATCCCCCGTCTCAAAACCCATCTTCAATCTAGCCTTCCGGATTGGCGGCTTGCCGTACAGGTTCTGAAACACTTGATCGACGTTCTCCAGGCTCACCTGAGCCGGTGCCATTTTAATGCTGCTGTGAAAACTGTTATTGTAGCTTTTCACCAAGTCCTGCAGCACGTCGAGGTATCGCAAGGTGTTGTTAGCTGTGAAATATCTCCACATTCGACCTTTTAAAGTACGATTAAAATTCTCGACCACCGAAGCTTTGAGTTCGCTGTATGTGGAAAAATGCACGATGCCGTGTTTTTTCATCAAACCCTCAAAAGCCTCGTTAAAAAATTCTTTTCCGGCGTCGGTCTGTAACTTTACAGGCGTCTGGCTTTCGGAGAAAACGGATTCTAGAGCCTTTACCACCTCCGTGGATGTTTTTCTTTTAAGAGTTCTGACGTAAGCTTTCTTGGAAAATACGTCTATGACCGTTAATAAATAATTGTACCCATCGTTATAATCCGATAAAGCCTGCATATCACACAAGTCGGCTCTATTTCTTTATTTCTAGTAAAATGTATTCTGGCTGGTTTGTGTAGAGTATAAGCGTCCTGCTCCAACAAAAAAATCTTTCACCCTTTCCACAGACGGAGGCTTCCCCTTTTCATCTCGCACGACCCTTCGCAGTCTTTCTACCCCTCCGAAGCTAACGGGGTCGGCCGGATCATAATACGCTTTTTTCATCGCACGCTTCTCGGACATGGCCGAACCGAAATGAGAGAGAAAAAGGCGAGGATTGAGATTCAGATTCTTTTTTGAGAATGGCTTGATTCTTTATTCAGACTCTTGTAGTAAAGCGGGTTTATAGTTCACCTACCCGCTAGATGGCAGTAGGTAGTTGTAAGGGGGTTTTCATGTTCGCAGGGAGTGAGGAGCGAGCAGGCGCATGCGTCAGAAAAAAAAGAAATGTTGTTAGCCTGAGCGGCTTATTTTCATGTCTTCGGGTATTGTTAATAAAGACATAAGATACAGAACTGTTGGCTCGGCGTTACAACTTTTTATTCAACTTTTTTTTTTTTTTTTACACACAGAGAAAAAGGGCGTGATTCTTTATTCAGACTTTTTATTCAACTTTTTTATACACACAGAGAATGACAAGATTCTTTATTCAGACATTTTCCAGTATTGTCTCGTTTTCAAAAAACACACTCACCAAAAAGCGTATATAAGAGGTGGCAGCAAAAACACACTGAATAATTGAATATATAATAGTATAGAATAAAATCAAACACACACGTGCAAAAAACTATATACATATACGTGTCAGCGATAAAATCAAACTACAAGTGTATATAAGAGGTAGCAGCACAGCAAAAACACACTGTATAATTGAATATAAGAGGTAGCGGTAAAAACCACACTGAATAAATGCATATATAATAGTATAGAATAAAATATAAGAGGTAGCAGCACACCAAAAAAACACACTGAATAAATGAATATAAGAGGTAGCGGTAAAAAACACACTGAATAAATGCATATATGATGCCGTGGAATAAAATCAAGTTAAACAGGAATATCGGCACTTGGCGACTAGCTTTTGTAAACGCTCTATTCTCTCCTCGTCAGGTTTGATATCATCGTACATTCGGTAGATGCGCTCGTAGATCGATCCTCCTGATCTATACCCCAGCAAAAGAATCTCTGTCGCCGTCCTAATTTCGTCGCTCTCGTGCTTCTCATAAAATCCGTAGCTGTCCATATATTTCTCAACGGCTCCGATGAACAGCGGATTCCACAGCTTCTGCACCACTCCGTGAAAACCAGTCCGATAAATGTCGTCAGCCGGCTCGAGCAAGCACGTGTGCTGTCTCTGGCTAGGATGACTGATCTGACAGCCGTTGCATTTGGATTCGGCATACAATGTCAGAGCCTTGTTGAGTAAATGAAGCAACGCTGATTCCAGACATTTGAAAAACTCGATCCTACACAGCCAGGCTGAGAGCGGCGCGTCAGGTTCGTCGTTGAACGCCCGCTGTGAGTCATCCGCTCCGCAGGCTGCGTTCTCGTTTGAAGGTGTATCCTGAACGTCCATCTCCGCAGGATCCTCACCGGCATCCCCCGAGACGACAATCTCCTCGTGCCCCACGACGAGAGGTTCCTCGGAGCAAGGGGGTGAAAGCTGTTGGGAGAACTCTGGGCTCGGGGGTGGGGTCGGCGGCAAAGGAACGGCATAACTCTCCTCCGGAGATGAAGGATGGTCGGACATACCGTCTTCTTCTTCTAACCCCTTCACCATGAGCCGTGTAGGCCTGATTCTCTTGAGCACGCGTTCGCAGCAGTTTTCCATATTTCTCTTTTCTCACTCTCTTTTTCGCTCTTCTCCTCTCTCGGCCGAGACCTCTTTTACACCATAAAACAAAGTAGAG
>CM040978.1:24059207-24076661 GCA_022985145.1 Pangasius djambal
CGAAGTAATTTTATAGTCTATCTCAGCCATCTTTTCCCTCCACGTTACAAGCGGCACGTCCATCACGGTATGAAAATTACTGCAGTCCGAGCTGAAAAGATCCAGGACAAAGTACTCTCTTGGTTTTTTACATACCCCTTCTCTCTCCATGTTTTCCACACACTGACTGGCCCTGTAAAACCAACGGCCCGCCCCTGAGGTTCTAGAGGTCCAGGTAGCCATAAGCCTGACTTTTCGCTCTGAAACCTCCGGGGTGCTGGGAAAAGTCTCCGGGAGAGAGGCCCTCCCGTTCCCTCTCCATTTTCCTTCATCCTCCCCAAAATTCTCAAGGACAACCTTCTTTAACACACCCCAGTCGTTAGAGGATAATGAGGCTAGAGGCGTCGAGACCCCCAGTCTCTCTCCACACTTCAGCTGATAAAGCTGCAATTCCCCTATTTCGTATCTAAACACATAACCCCATCGTCCTCCCTGTCCGCAGAAATCCAGAGGCCATTCCTCGCACAGCGGTCCCACCAGCGGTGCTTGAGTGCGGCGAAGATACGCGCTGGTTTTCCGCGGACCGTCTTGAAAAATCGAAATAATAGTCTCACTGATAATAGATCACCCGTGATTGGCCATTAATCCTCTTTTTTGCATATAACAGGGGTTCCGTTTATGTTTCAAGAATAAATAAATAAATAAATAAATAATTAACAAAAGAACCGAAATCATACAATACACTGGGAAAAAAAAAAGTTTAAGAGTGGAAAGGCATGACTCTAGCGGCCTGAAATCCGACCTCGTGCGCGCGCTGGCCTGGCGAGAGAAAGTTGGGGGTTGAAGCGCGTGAACGGACCCCCGCAAGGAACTCAGATGCGCGTGAACGGACCCACAAAAATTAGGGAGGGGGAACGAGGCGGGACATCAGGAAAAAAGAAGAATCTCATTGGTCGAAAGGGAGGCGGGACTTTCTGCCACGGGGCGCTCTGATTGGATAAAAAGGGGATGGACTTCGTGACGTGGCACGTTCTGATTGGACGATAGAACTGTCAAAATGCAGTTTGATGAAAGTTACTCAGTATTACTCTCTGTTATGCTGTCATAGCTAGCCTTGCCGGAGTCCCTGCTTGCACTCTGCACGCAAAGTACATTGTCCTTAACCATTAGAGGACAAAAGCTTACCTAACAATCTCTCCCTCTCTCTCCCTCTCTCTTCCTTTCTCTGTCAAGCTACTGTGATATCCTGTAAAGCAGCAGAATACGGAGGCAGGGACTGCAAATATGTATCTTTATTTTACAGAAGCCAAACACGAGCACAAGCAGAATCTGGCTAGGACAACTACCTCTACTCTGCTGAACTCTGAGTGGTAAGCTCTCTGTTAACCTAGAGTGACCCAGTGGTCCCACTCCCAAATTACATAATACTTAATACTTCACTACATCCCCTTCCCCCTGATAACACTAGTCCCTCAATAACTTGGTCTAATATATCAACAGCATTATGTGAACATTACAACATTTTTTTAAAACATTATTTTATTAACTTTATCACGTAGCCTAAGCTAGGGACTTCGGGTAGACTGCCTCCATCCCAGTGAGTCCCAGGATGCATTCTTGCCCCGTGGGCACTTCCTTGTTCTTGTAGACCTTCTGAGTTCATGCTGCTCCTCTGCTTTCAAAGTCTCTGACACTGAGGCCTCTGGTGTATTTTCACTTGCCTGCTGTACAACACTGTCCTCTGCTTGGGCTGGACTAACTGGTTCAGACAATGGCAACTCCTCCACGTCTTGCAAGGAAGTCTCCAACAACACAGCTGTTCCAGCAGGAGATGCCATATGTCTGGTCCTCACCTGATCAATGTGCCTGCGCACTACCTGGCCATTACTAAGTGCAATGGTATATGACAGAGGCCCTGTCCTTTTTTGCACTATTCCTGGAATCCAGGTAGGTACTGAACTGAAGTTCTTGACATCTTCTTGATACACACCATCACCTACACTCAAATGTCACTCCTCGGCATGGTGGTCATGGTAATACTTCTGCTTCATTTGCTTGTCTTGCTCTTGACTTCTGAAGTCAGGGTGAATGAGATCTAGGGTAGATCTCAGCTTACGTCCGCACAGCAGCTCTGCAGGTGATTTTCTGGTAGTCGACTGAGGTGTAATTCGATAACTGAACCATGCTCTTGCTAGCCTGGCTTCAGTTGAATCTCCTGTGCTCTTTTTCATTAGACTTTTGAACGTTTGCACAGCTCTTTCAGCCAGTCCATTAGAAGCCGCATGGTAAGGCGCTGTAGTTATGTGCGTGATGCCATTACGACTCATGAATTCTTGAAATTTCCTACTCGTGAAACAACTGCCTTTGTCTGACGCCACTATTTCTGGTAACCCATGCTGACTGAAACTTTGTCTCAGGCACTGGATGGTAACAGCCAATGTAGCATTATTCAAAGGATACGCCTCTATCCATTTAGAGTAATAATAATAATACATTTTATTTATAAAGCACTTTACATTTTTAAAAAAATCTCAAAGTGTTACAAAAAGAGTCATAATAATATAAAGCAATTAGAACAATTAAAAAATAAAATAAAATTAAAACCAGCTGCCAACTGAGATTAACACAGAAGTTTAAACATTAAACATTAAAAGACTTTTTAAAAAGGTATGTTTTTAGACCCCTTTTAAAAACAACAGTTTGTTTGTGGAGCCCTCAGATGTTCAGGGAGGGCCAGCCAGCCAGAATTGGTGTGATGTGTTCGTATTTACGCACTCTCATCAGGATGCTAGACTGAAGAATTGGTGTGAGGTGTTCGTATTTACGCACTCTCATCAGGATGCTAGCGGCACTATTGTGTATGTGCTATTGCTAGGGATCCCGATGAGAAGAGAGTTGCAGTAGTCCAGTCTGGAGGAGACAAAAGCGTGGACGAGTTTCTCATGTAGGGTGAGTGTAGGACGAAGTCTGGCTATATTCCTGAGGTGGTGAAATGATGCTTTGCAGAGATGTTTAATGTGAGCCTCAAAGGTTAAATGAGGGTCAAACCTAACACCGAGATTGGTGACTAATGGTGATAGGGGAATGTCCTGGCCAGAGAATGTAATGCAAGTTGTGGTAGATGTTCTGATCTGATGAGGGGAACCAATGAGGATGGCTTCTGTTTTTAAGCTGGAGAAAGTTATGATTCATCCATGCCCTTATCTCCTCCAGACAGACAGTGAGTGTAGGTAGAGTTGTTGATGAGGATGATGACGATGATGACGATGATGATGATGAGTATCAGTTTTCATATATAGTTGTGTATCATCAGCGTAACAATGGAAAGAACTTCCCAAGTGATTGATGACTTTGCCAAGGGGGAGCATGTAAAGAATGAATAAAATAGGTCCAAGAACTGATCCCTGCGGAACCCCACATCCAACAGCATGTGAACGGGACCTTGAGCTTCCCATGGCCATAAATTCAGATCTGTCTGTGAGGTATGACTCAAATCAGTGCAAGACGGTGTTATTAAGTCCAATGGAGTGGTGTAGCCGGTTGAGAAGTATACCGTGATCAACAGTGATGAACGCTGCAGAAAGATCCAGGAGGACAAGAAGTGATGGTGAACCAGCATCAGCTGTCATCAGCAGGTCATTTGTGAGACTCTCACTAAGGCTGTTTCTGTGCTGTGAGCGGAACAGAAACCAGACTGAAACTTTTCAAAAATGTTATTGTGTTTGAGGTGGTCCTGAAGGTGGCTGGCAACTACTTTCTCCAGAACCTTAGAGAGAAATGGCAGGTTGGAAATGGGCCTATAGTTAGCAAAGATTTGAGGATCAAGTGTGGGTTTTTTAAGTAGTGGTCTGATTATGGCCGTTTTCAAGGCAGACGGTACATGGCTCTGAAGGGATTGGTTTATTATCATGGTGATAAGGGGACTGATGGCAGAAATATTTGCTTTCACCAGAGGTGTAGGAAAGGTGTTGAGTGACTTCTGGGAAGCAGCAGAGCAGCCTCAAAATACCAGACCGCGGGTCAGCAGTTGGGGCAGACGAGGAGGAGGGAACATAAAAAGAGGAGCGAATTTTGGCAATGTTGGATTTAAAAAAGGTCATAAAATCGTTGCATTGTTCTTCTGTAGCTCCTGTGATCGGAGCAATTTGAGATTTAAGGAGATGATTTATGGTGGAGAACAACTGTTTGGATTTGGCAGAACTATTCTGAATAATATTTGAATAATACTGCAACCGTGCTTCTTTGATGGACTTCAAATAAGCTTTTTGGTGGTCCCGATAGGCCAGCTTGTGAACAGTAAGTCCAGAAGCATTATACCACCGCTCAAGGGCATATCCAGCTGTCTTCATGTTCCGCAGGTCACTTGTGAACAAGGGAGCTGAGCGGGAAAACATAATTGTCCTAACTTTGATGGGTGCATGAAGGTCCAAAATGCTGCTCAGTGTATTATTATAAGATTCCACAGATTCAGTGACTGATGAAACATTTACAGAATGAAGATGTTGAAGGCTTAAGGTCAGGTTTTCTGTGTTAATGTTTTTCAGATATCTGGAACGTATTTCACGTTTGGGCTTGATGTGGGAAGACAGAAAAGGCAGCTCCATGGAGATGACCTTATGGTCAGATACACCCAGATCATACACAAATGGTGCACTTAGAGGGGCAGGCTCAGTAATGACCAAATCAAGAATGTTCCCCTTGGTGTGTGTGGGAACATCAACATGTTGTCTGAGGTTTAAACAATTCAATAACTGCAAGAATTCTGTAGCAAGATGGCAAGAGGGGTTGTTGACATGAATGTTAATATTATTATATTGGAAGAGGTTGCGCAGAAAGTAAAAAGAAAATTGTACAACTCTGAGATGAAGCATGCGTTTAGTTTGGGTGGCCGGTAGATTAATAGTACTGTCATTGTGAAAGGGGGCTTACAATTAAATGCCAAACATTCAAAGGAAGACAGCTCAGGGAGGGCCAGAGGGGACAGATCCAGGTGACTGCAGTAGATGACAGCCAGGCCACCACCACAGCCAGTGCTATGAGCTTTTTGGAAATAACAGTAGCCAGGAGGACAGGTCTCATTTAAAACAGAAAAAATATCTGGTCGATGCCAGGTTTCTATGAGGCACATTATGTCCAAACTTTTGTCCTGTATGTGATTATGTATGAAGCAGGATTTGTTTGTGAGGGATTGTGTATTAAACAGTTCAATTTTAATTTTGGATAAAACAGTGAGTCTCTGTACTGGCTGAAGTAGGCTGAAATTCACTCCACATTTTATGTCTGGCTTCATGTGTGTCTCCAGTGCTACTAATCCACAGAGTATCAGTGCTCTGATGATGTGGAAGAGAAGCAACAGGGCGCACAGCTGCCCAAACGGAAGGAATGGCGTCACCAGACCGGGAGTAAGCAAACTTTCGCTGAGAGCTTCTGTGGATGTAACGGGGCCGACGTAGGAGTTCAAGTTCTTTAATGATTGATATACATGATGGAGTGTTATGGTTGTTATATTCTATCAGTTGAGTGGCCGAGTAGTTCATTATGCCAGTCCAGTCACACAGGCTCCACATCTGTTGTTAGCCGCTAGCCACAGGGGCAATATGCAGAGAAAGAGAAGAAATCGGCACCAAGAAATCAACCGCAGGCACTTGCTACCAACCGCTACCAGCCAAGTAGAGTCATCTGAGTTGGTAAAATCCACACAACAGACCCAAATATTATATAGAAGTAGCGCCAGTAGTCTAACGTTGTGACTATTCGAGTGGAGAAGCGGTGAACAGACAACGCCAGCTTCCTCTCCCACCCACTGTGAACGTTCTCACGTCAAGCATCCACCAGGATCAGGAACATTTTTCCTTGCTACGGTGTTATGGGGCTAGGCGATAAGATGTTCAAGAGTGTCGCGCAGGACCCGCTTGTCCGGGAGGACAATATATGGTGTGGAAAGGAGCCAAGTGCGGAGACGGATCAAAAGACTCCGCCTAAAATGCAGCTGCCTAGAGCAGGACACAAACCAGAGAGATTGTGAACCGCAAGCCATAACATTACCCACTGAGCTAACTCTATAGTATGGGATTTGTGAGTGTTGCAGTGCTTGTGAAACTGGACCGGGAAAACTCGGAGCCAACAGCTGAACTCAAAAGCGCCGCAGCGTGTGCTGCACAGTTACGCTGATTACCTTCCTGAGATCGCCGTGTTATAAAAGCCTGTGCAGTTGGCCGCGGATCTGCCTGAGAAGGCACCTGCCGCATTACACACAGACCTGCATAATCAATATGGATCCTTCTCCATGGTAGCTTTGGAATTTCCCAAGGGTGTAAAGGTGCACAAGGAGGGGTGTTCCTGTTCTCCTGACATCTGGCACACGCTTTTACCAGTCCTTCCACCTCAGCATCCATCTGGGGCCACCACGCGTAGCTCCGTGCCAAACCCTTCATTCTGTTTATGCCTGGACAGCCACTGTGTAACTGTCTGAGTATGACTGCACGGCTTTGGGGGGAATCACCACGTGTGCACCCCACAATACACAGCCTCCCTGGACACTGAGTTCGTCCTGTTTTTTATGGTATGCCCCAAAGGCTCTTGGGGCACCCTCTAAGCACATACTCTCTTACTCATGCCAAAACAGGATCTTTATTAGTCCATTTCTTCACCTGCTCTGCTTTTATCAGGGACACGTCATTTTCGTCCAGCAGCAGCACTCTCTCTTCCTCCGCTGGGTTCTCTACTCCTTTTTCGGACAGCGGAAACCGACTCAACCCATCAGCATTTTGATGCTCACCGCCCAATCGATACCACTCCATACGGGGATGCGTCACATACCAAGATGAGAGGTTTGGCAGGATTGTAGTGCACTAATATAGCAGATGACTGATGACTTCACAAAAGCTTCTTCCTGCTCACTGCCCCACATCCACTTTGTCTCTTTCCTCAACAACCTGTGCAAAGGCACCAGCACCGTGGACAGACTGGGCAGAAACTTGTGATAATAGTTCAGCAAGCCTAAACAAGCCTTCATTTCACTCACCGACTGAGGAGCGGGGGCTTCTTGAATCGCCTGCACTTTTTCTGCGACAGGCTGCATGCCTGCAGCACTGATTCGGTGGCCCAGGAATATCACTTCCTTTCCCAGAAACTCACACTTGCTTCTTTTCAGTCTCAATCCACTTGTTTTTAGTCTCCTCAGAACCTCCTCCAGATTCCTTAGATGCTCCTTGTCATTGGTCCCTGTGACTAATATGTCATCCAAATACACTGCCACATGTTTCATGTTTTGGAGAATTCCTTCCATGGTGCATTGGAAAATGGCTGGACTTGATGCCACCCCAAAAGGAAGCCTACAGTAAGTGTACAGCCCCTTGTGCATGTTAATAGTGACATATTTCTCGGCACTTTCATCCAACATGATTTGCTGATACGCATGGCTCATGTCCAGCTTGGAAAATTTCTGGCCTCCAGATAACTGAGCGAACAAATCTTCAACTTTTGGAATGGGATATTGTTCCACACTGGATGCCCTGTTTACTGTAAGTTTGTAATCTCCACAAATTCGAATATAGCCATCAGGTTTCTTAACAGGCACTATGGGAGCTGCCCACTCTGCAAATTTCACTGGTTCGATGATTTTCTCTTCCACCAGTCTCTGGAGCTCAGCCTCCACCAAGGGCTTGATGGCAAATGGAATTCGTCTGGGCTTATAGAATCATGGTTGGGCCTCGGGGTTGGCATGAACTTTAGCTGTGGTGCCTTTGAGTTGCCCCAGCTCTTCTTTAAACATCTCTGCTATTTTCAGTGCTGGCACTGCTGTTACTTGATTCACCAGCTCTGGCAACAGCCTGAAGTCTTTCAGCCAGCCACGCCCCAACAATTTAGGCCCCTCTCCATCTACCATGACCATCGTCATTTCTTTTCTTACTTTTTGAATTTCCACTGTTACTGTTGCTTGGCCCAGCACTTCCATCTTTTCCCCTGTATAGGTCTTCAGTTTCAAACTGCAGGGTCTCCATTCCAGCATGTCTGTCTGTTTCCACAACTTAGAATATTGCTCTTTACTGATGATTGTCACTCTACATCCTGTGTCAACTTCAAAGTCCACTTCCATACCATTCACCTTCACTTTCTGTGTGATAGGAGCCACATTAGGTTGGACTTGGGATAAGCTGTATATTGTGTTAATATCACTGGTGTCCTCTCTCTCGTTACTTTCCTCCTCTCTCACAAGATAAGTCCTCCTACCTTTCTCTTTTTTCTCTCCTTTTTGTCCTTTGAATGGAGTCTTTTGGCACCCCACAGCAGTTTGTTTTGACCTGCATGCTTGTTTTATGTGTCCCCGCTTTCCACATATATGGCAGAGCTCATTCAGAAACTTATATTCCCCTGGCACATGTTGTCCTTTGCATCTGTAACATACCATGTCTTTTTGTCGCCCCTTTTTCTCAGCTGAGTACACTCTATGCACTGCCGTTGTTTCTTTAAGTGACTTCATATTTTGTCCTCTCTCATCAACTAACAATCCTTACAAATCTCTCACGTTTTTGTTTGCATTCAGTCGTCGTTCACTCCACAGACGAGTCTGTCCTGCAGCATTTGTGGAAGTGTGGCCCCGTAATCGCAGTGCTGTGCTGCTAACTTTTTCAATTTTGCCACATATTCAGCAACAGTCTCACCATCTTTCCGTGTATGTGAGTTAAACTTAAATCTTTGCACAATTTCACTTGGCTTAGGATTGTGATGATTTCTTAGAACAGTCACCAGTTCATCATAAGTTTTGTCTCCTGGCTTCGCAATGCAGAGCAAACTTCTTAATAAACTATATGTGGACGCTCCCTCAATTCCATTAGCTGTGAAAAAATACTCCAGCATTTTGATATATTCATCCCATAATTGTGATGATCGAACGGACTCACCGCCCCCACCAGAGTAGTCATTTTGTCTTGTTAATCAAAGATTTTATCTCCTTGCAAACTGTCTGTTTACTCTTCAGTACCGGTGTCCCAATGGCCACCAGGCACTATCATCAACTAATTCCTCTGACACGCGAGTCCTTAACCCCTCGTCGCCAATTATGTGATATCCTGTAAAGCAGCAGAATACGGAGGCAGGGACTGCAAATAATGTCTCTTTATTTTACAGAAGCCGAACACGAGCACAAGCGGAATCTGGCTAGGACAACTACCTCTACTCTGCTGAATTCTGAATGGTAAGCTCTCTGTTAGGCCCTCTAGTGGTCACATTACCAAATTACATAATACTTAATACTTCACTACACCACACGTGCTACTCCTGAGATGCCAGTGATCCTGACCCCTTCTTCTCTCCGGACCTGCCTGACCCATCCTGATGCCCTACTTCTGGTTGGAGTTCTCATCGGTTGAGATTGCTCACTGGTGCTGGGGGTGGCCCCATATGGACGGCCTGAAGAACATTTTGGACTGCTGGGGATGGTGCCACCTGGAGGCTGTGGAGATGGCTTGGGGATCACATATGGAGAGCTGTACTGTAATGGCTTGAGACTGGGATTGCTGTGGTGGCTTTGGGGCTGCAGCTGCTATGAGCAACTTCATACTCAGGACTCCATCAGTGGACAGTGGATAGATTTTAACCAACCGGACTTCTTGTGAAAATTTTGATGAATTTACTGGTTGCACATTTGCACTATTTGTCCATATAGTCCACAATAATATAAGGGATTTATTTATAATTTATAATATCCATTGCACCCAGATGAGGATGAGTTCCCTTTTGAGTCTGGTTCCTCTCAATGTTTCTTTGTCATATTGTCTCAGGGAGTTTTTCCTTGCCACCATCACCTCTGGCTTGCTCACTAGGGATAAATTCACATATCTACAATTTATTTTGAATCCTAAATACAATATATTTGACTAGAGCTTCAGGTGGTCACATCAAACATCAGAATGGGGAAAAAATTATCTCAGTGACTTTAACCACGGGAGACACGTGGCTTAGCGGATAGCATGCTTGCCTTGCCTTTGCCTTGGGAGTTTGATTCCCCCCTCCACCCTTGGTGTGCGGAGCTTGCATGTTCTCCCTGTGCTTTGGGGGTTTCCTCCACATACTCCGGTTTCCTTCCCCAGTCCAAAGACATGCGATGTAGGCTGATGTAGGCATCTCTAAATTGTCTGTGGAGTGTGTGCACAATTGTGCTCTGTAATGAGTTGGCACCCCGTTCAGGGTATCCCCTGCCTTGTCCCCTAAGTCTTATTATTATTTGAGTTACTATATCCTTCCTGGCAGCTTGAATCAATCTGGCCATTTTCCTCTAGCCTCTTTTATCAACAAGGTGTTTTCACCCACAGAAGTGTAGCTCACTCAGTGTTTTTTTCTTTTTTTTTTTTTTTGTACAATTCTGCGTAAACTTTAGAGGCTGTTGTATGTGAAATTCCCAAGAGATCAGCAGTTTATGAAATACTCAAACCAGCCCTTCTGGTACCAACATCCATGCCATGATCAAAGTCACAGAGATCATAGAGTGTGAACATTAACTGAAGCTCTTGACCTGTGTCTTCATGATTTTTTGCATTATGCTTCTTCCACATGATTGGCTGATTAGATAACTGCATGAATGTGCAGGTGTACAGGTGTTCCTTGTAAGGTTGCCAGTGAGTATATACTGTCCCTATGTCCAAGGTGGCTGTTCTAAGCTCTGGTCTTCATTACACTGCTGCATTATTGCAAACAGCTCATGCCTACTGCCAATTTCTGTATTTTACCGTCCTTTAAGGGTACTTTATATGCTGTCTACTTCTGTCCCTGCTCTGACAATGTAGTATCAGAAACAGGTAATTGATGGTGAATTTTATTCTCACCAGGGATGCAAACCTGTCACCTTTAGGTGAAAATTGCCGTTTTGAATCCAAAATAGGTCATTTGTGTGATTCGTGTAGATCTTATGAGTAAGAATATCTTACAGTAGCATTATGATATGACTGTTTATAATTAGTGATAAGGTTGAGTTGTTTTGATTTGAAAGAGCGAAAACCACATTAATTTTTACTAGCTTTGGTTGCTATGATATGGAATATCCACAGAAGTAATGTTACTAGTATTTGATTTCACAGATAGTTTGTTTTATCATCAATTACTGAATATAAAAATGTTGACACAAGGTAAAGTACTTGCTCTAGCCTTTGCTTTGGATGAAGGGGTGGCTGAAGCACGTAGAAATAGAGGACAGACCCGCCAGTCTATGCGGATTCATGAGATTTTGTGGGTGAGGAAACATCTCGGCGAGTACCATCGTTTGGTCCAAGAACTGAAGTTGGACGGAAGCCGGTTCAAGGAATACTTACATATGAGTAGGACACAGTTTGAAGTGTTGCTCCAGAAAATTGAACCATCTATAACAAGGAGAGACACAAATTACCGGGAGGCCAACAGCTTGGAAGAACGGCTTTTCATTTGTCTGAGATAACCTATGTGCATAGGTGGAAGAAATATTCAGAACTTGTATTTACATTGATATTTTATATTGTTAATCTGAATATGCAAAGTTGATTGTAACTAAAGCTATCAAATAAATGTAGTGGAGTAAAAAGTGTCTTGGATATAGTGGAGTAGAAGTATAAAGTGGCAGAAAATGGAAAATATTCAAATAAAGTACAAGTACCTCAAAATTGTACTTAAGTACAGTACTTGAGTACATGTACTTAGTTACTCTCATCACTGCTCTTAACTTACACAATGTATATGTTTATTTTTTTCTAGGTATTTATGATTCAGTGATACAAAATATTTTACACATTTAAACACATTAATCATTTAATATAATTAAAGCTTGATAAAATGTGTAGATTTTTATTGAATTTATTTATTTCAGGTATCTGTCAACAGCTATCAATCGAAAGCTATCCGATTGATAGCTTTTAGCTACAGGGTGGGTTACTGTACAGTGGCAAGAATAGTGAAAAATATGTGTAAGGCAACATGGTCTGTAATGTTCCAGGAATACATGCCCTTCCCTGAACAACACCACTGGAAGAGGATCTTCTCACTTCTCCGACCCTACCTAAGAAAACACCTTGACAGGGAGAAGCATGTGTTCAATTACTGTCTTTCCCGTGCAAGGAGGATGGTGGAGTGCATATTTGGGATCCTTGATGCCCAGTAGAGACTCTACCACAAAGTGCTTGGTGTCTCACTAAAGGTAGCAGATGTAGTGGTGAAAGTCACTTGCATCCTCTACAATATCCTCCCCTGTGAGGAGGCTGATGAAGAGGAATGAAGGTGTGCCCCCCTGCCATCGGAGCTGCAGCTTGCCATGCAGCCCATCCAGCGAGTAGGCAGCAACAATGCCTCTAGGGAAGCACTGGAAGTAAGACAGAGGTACACCACCTACTTTTCCTCTCCAGCAGGTGAAGTTGCATAGCAGCATTCTGTCACCTAATGCCTCTCCAACTCCCACCACCATCATTAACATCAACATCAGGACCACCACCACCAGTAGTAACAAAAAAGGCTCTTTTCACCTATATCCTTAGAAAATGAGCATATTTCATGTGGGAGTTTTTATTTATTTTTTTTTTGTGTAGCTTATTAGAGTATATATATATATATATATATATATATATATATATATATATATATATATATATAACAAAACAATAACTGTCATAAAAAATCATTATAAAAAAAATAAAGCTATTGCTACATATTTATTCATTGTTGTCTGTATGTATGTGAGTGTTTTACTGATTGTCAGATTTAAATTCTGCTTCATGTAAAATCTGTTGGAATTTGATTTTAACCTCTGATCCAACTGCATGAAGGAAGGTGTCTCAAAGCCCCAGGTAAACTTAAAAGAAAATGCTCCTCATCATCTGGCTTTTTATTAAAGTCATTCAGGACACACCACTGATACTCAGACACATTTGGCTCAGCCCCTCTCTTCGGAGCTAGAGTACAGCGAGCAGGTCTTTCAGGTGTGCAGGGTGGTGAAACATCAGGGGAGTGGCACATCAGGGGAGTAAGGAGATCTGGGCTGTGTGGTTTTGGCCTGGGTCAGGGTCAGGGATTCTGATGAATGTGTGTTCTCATCTGTTGTCTGTGGGGGGAAAAAATAAAAAAAAATAAAAATAATAAATACTGATAAAGTATACTACTGCTACTACTAACAATAATTCCTTCCTTTGACAGAAATAACATGTGAATCCTTACAATTCTTAAAACAGATATAATAGCACTTATTACACACTAGATATAGCAGCACCTTTATCTGTAGCATGCGACACTACCTCCACTGGTATTACCAGGGACTCAAGGAGAGCCTCTACATTGACATCCTCATCACATGCCTCCTGCTGCCCCTGAACCTGACCTCTTTCTCTCTTTCTCCTCATTTTTCTCTCTCCTGTAACTGTCCCTCAGGTATTTCCACTTTTGACATTTTTCTACAGAAATTTGTAAGGACAAAAAGATTAGTCTGTTTTGAGAAAAAACTTGAAACAAGGTTAATATTCTGATTTCCAGGCGTTATATATAGAAAGTTGAAGTAAACAGAAAAGTAGCTGTTGATGGTTAGCAAGCTACACTATATGAACTTTTTTCCTGATCAACTGGCTGAGTCTAGCTGACTGCTGCTTACCTGGTAGAGCCATGGTGAACAAAATGCCTCCAAGCAGAGGATGTGATGGTTGGTGGGTCTGGTATTTGTTCCACCCCTCCTCCACTGTGATTGTATGGCTGGGTAAAAAGTGACAGTGACGAGCGCTGCGTTTTACCCAAAGTTGAACATTTTTCAAATCTCTGTGACTAGAAAAAATGGCAAGGCCAAGTATTGCGCGGCGCTCACATTGCAAACAATTGAAAAAATACGCTGGCCTCAGGAAAAAATGCTTTGGTGGACACACGGCCTAACTTTGGTGGTTGGTCAGGTCAGTGTAACACTGTTCTTCATATTGAATTTTAAAAAAAAAATAGCACTTCAAGACCAAGGAGTTCCGTCCTATATCCTCATGCTAAAATCAACAAGCCATATTTTAAAGCTGCCGGGGGGTGGGGGGTGGGGTAGTTGAGGGGGCATGCCACCATCTTTGTCACCTTTTGGCATTATGCTGCAGTTGGAGTCAGGCCTGGGAAAAATCACCCATGGCAAAAGCACCACAATTAGTGTCATCCAAGGTGTGTGTCAGCATACAGGTGTGTATGGACTTAATAGTAACAAAGTACCCTTATTTGAGAACAATGAAGGATAAGAACCCTATATTCTAGTATTTCTGAAATCCAGTTCCAGCATGACAAGAACAGGACAGAGGACGGTACTGACCCACTTGACAAAGACCCAAATTTAAGATGACTTTGTTATTGGTACTAGGCAAGGAAATATAAAAATGGGAAAACTCTAAAGGAAACTGCTATAATGGTCTGGAACATAATGAAGTAGCAGGGGATTGCCATCTCTAATCACTGTGAGGAAACACTTCTATTGTGAGAAAACATTTATGTTGTTGCTTTTTAATCACAGTCTAAAGTCATCATTGTCTGCTTAGTTGTTTCTTTGACAGTTGTGTGGAGTTGCATCACTATGTCTAACGTCAGTGTGGTACTTACAGTCTCCTCCGAGTACGGGAAGAGCAGGGCCAATTCTTTTGTTTTGCTGTACACTAGAGACATTTGGATTTGAGATGAAAGGATGAATATGAAATGATAGAATTTCAGCATTTCAGAATTACAGCTTTTATTTCCTTATATTTACATCTAAATGTGTTAAATAACTTAGAACATGGCACCTTTGGTAGCAGACCACCCAGTTTTTAGCTGAGCAAAGGCATTGGAACAGATATTTAAAATAATTAAAATGAAACTAAAGTAAATAACACTTCGTATTATTTACTTATTATTATTTATTATTAATATTTCGTTGCATATCCCTTGCTTGCAATAACTGCATCAAGCCAGGAACCCACTGACATCACCAAACTGTTGCTTTCTTCTTTTGTGATGCCTTTCCAGGCTGGTACCCCGAAGTCTTCTTCAAACGGTGGATTGTGATACCTTCACCTCTGCCTTGTGAAGGTTGTTGATAATGTCACTGACTGTTGTTTGTGGCCTTTTCTTCACTGCTCTCACAATCTTTCTGTCATCAGCTGATGTTGCTTTTCTTGTCTAACCTGTCTGATGTCTGGTTGTTAGTATACCAGTGATTTATTTCTTTTTCAGGACATTCGAATTTGTTGTAGCGGCCATGCTCAATGCTTGTGCAATAGCACTGATTGATTTTTCCTCTTCAAAATGGCTTGTTTTTCTCCCATAGGAAGCTCTCTGGTCTTCATATTTACCCTTTTTAACAGCAGATGCAGTCTGCACAGGTGAAACCGAAGGCTCAAACCAAAAGTAGACATTCAGAGCTATGTTCAAGTTGTTTAACACATCTAGATGTAAATAACAGGAAATGAAAGCTGAAATTCTGATCTATCATCTCATGTTTATATTTTGATTTCAAACCCAATAATGTGTAGCAGAGTCCAGAGGTGTCAGAACTAGTAAAGGAAACTACTGCAAGGCTGAATATTTAGAACACATTATTCGGACAAGTGACAAAACATTCTGATTAGGTCAAAATCAAGTGTTTTGTACATTGTTAAGATAGACGAAGGCACGATTGAGCTAACTAATAGCAATGAAATCGGCAAATTATGCAAGACCACAGTATTTGAATACTGTTGAACAGGTCCCTCCAGAAACAGGAACTCACCAGGGTTTAAAGAGCAACTCCAGGCATTTTCATGAAGAAATGCAACAAAAACATAATTTTTAAACTGTATTATCTCTTATTTATATCATATCTGACTTTAAATAGAAGTAATGAGTTGTTAGTAGTGTATTTTTACAAGAAATAGAAGGATTTGCCTTAGATTCAAGTGCCACTTGACGACATCAGCTAATCTTGGGGACACAGGCTTATTTAATGCTGTCAAAACATACATTTGTGCTTGTCTATCTGACGCAATAATGCTAATCAAGCCCACATGAGGCTTTGTAAATGTATACGCAGTGAAAAACTACACAGGCAACTGATGTGTTTGTTTTAATACATAATATAAACTACTGACATGCAGCCATAGCTATCAACTCACTGAGGCTCATTAAGGCTATCTTGTCTGTTTTTGTTTCACTTTCATAGTTTATAAACTTTATTTTCCTGCATGTAGCATGTAGAACCCTGGTGTACACTCTTAAGAGAAAAGGTTTTTCATGGGTTCTTTAAGGGTTAATTGATTAATTAAGCCTTAGCCTCCCAAAAGGGTTCTTGGAACCCTTTCTGATAAGGAATCACTCTGTTCCCTTAGAAGGACAACCAAAGAGCCCTTAAGGGTTTTAAATTTTCTAAGTCCAGCAAAACAGTGGAAATTTTCCAGAAATGGAGCTGTTATTTTTCATTTATATTTATTTATTTTTTTATTTCACACTGCTTGCAACTCATTCATTATTTCACCCTGCCCACAGTTCATTCATTTAATTCACACTAGCCACAACAGAGCTTAATTTCTGCATTTCATGTCTATGCAAATCGTCGGTATTATTATAAACATGCAGTACAACTGAATGCAATTAACTTACATAAAGATTAATTAAATTACATTTTATAGACAAAATAAGCTTATTTCAGTCAGGTGAAGTACTTCAGTCAGTTGAAGTTACGTTACACATGCGTTAGTACGCTCAGAGAATCCACAACCACTTCAAGGCCAGCAGAGACACGCGGCGCATGTGGCAGGGCATCCAGACCATCGCCAACTACAGGACACCACCTCCTGCCTGCGATGGTGATGCATCCCTCCCAGATGCGCTGAACGACTTCTACGCTCGGTTCGAGGCACAGAACGGCGTGACGGCGAGGAAGAACACCCCTCCTCCCAATGACCAGGTGCTGTGTCTAACCACGGCCGACGTGAGGAAGACTCTACGCAGAGTCAACCCACGGAAGGCTGCTGGACCAGACAACATTCCTGGCAGGGTGCTCCCTGAGCAGCACCGTTGTTCCGACCTGCTTCAAGGCCACCACCATCGTCCCCGTGCCAAAGAAGTCTTCAGTGTCCTGCCTCAATGACTACTGTCCCGTTGCACTCACACCCATCATCATGAAGTGCTTCGAGAGGCTCGTCATGAGGCACATCAAGACCCTGCTGCCTCCCTCACTGGACCCCCTGCAATTCGCTTACCGCCCCAACCGCTCAACAGATGACGCCATCACCACTGCCCTCCATCTGGCCCTCACCCACCTGGACAATAAAGACACTTACGTTAGAATGCTGTTCATAGATTTCAGTTCAGCATTCAATACAATCATTCCTCAGCACCTGATTGGAAAGCTGAACCTGCTGGGCCTGAACACCTCCCTCTGTAACTGGATCCTGGACTTCCTGACTGGGAGACCCCAGTCAGTCCGGATCGGGAACAGCATCTCCAACACCACCACACTGAGCACTGGGGCCCCACAGGGCTGTGTGCTCAGTCCACTGC
>CM040978.1:24096630-24137587 GCA_022985145.1 Pangasius djambal
AGACATATAACTGTGTGTCATCAGCGTAACAGTGGAAACTAATATTATGCTTACGTATTATGTTTCCTAATGGGAGCATGTATAACGAGAAAAGCAGTGGGCCTAATACTGAACCCTGCGGAACGCCACACTCTACCCGATAGCGAGCTGAGTGAACACCACTTAAATCTACAAACTGATAACGATCTGTTAGATAAGATCAGGATTGTGTCTCCTTGCTTGTGCTGCTTGACCTTAGTGCAACTTTTGATACCATTGATCATGCTATTCTCCTCGACAGGCTGGAAAATGTAGTGGGCATTAAGGGAACGACCCTTTCCTGGCTCAGGCCTTATTTGACTGATTGTTATCAGTTTGTAAACGTAAATTGTGACTTCTCTTCGCATACTAAGGTAAAGTTTGGTGTCCCACAAGGCTCTGTTTTAGGCCCACTGCTCTTTTCTTTATATATGCTACCTCTGGGCAAAATTATTTGTAAACATGTTATTAGCATCCACTGTTACGCTGATGACACACAGTTGTATGTTTCAGCAAAGCCAGATGACAGACACCAGCTTAATAAAGTTGAGGAATGTGTAAAAGACATTAGAAACTGGATGCTTATTAACTTTCTCTTACTTAATTCTGACAAGACAGAAGTACTTGTACTAGGACCACATGCAGTTAGAAGTAAGCTTTCTGATTACATAATAACTCTGGATGGCCTTTCTGTTTCATCATGTGTAGCAGTAAAAGACTGGTGTGATTATCGACTCTAGTCTTTCTTTTGAAGCTCATGTAGATAATATAACTAGGATTGCTTTCTTTCATCTCAGAAATATTGCTAAAACAAGAAATATATTGTCACTACACGATGCAGAAAAAGTAGTTCATGCTTTTGTTACCACTAGGTTGGATTATTGTAATGCCTTACTGTCTGGATGTTCCACTAGATGCTACAAGCTCCAGTTAGTCCAGAATGCAGCAGCAAGAGTCCTTACTAGAATCAGAAGATATGACCACATCACCCCTATCCTATGCACACTGCATTGGCTCCCAATCAAATTTCGTATTGATTATAAAATACTACTATTGACCTATAAAGCACTGAATGGTCTCACGCCGCAGTACCTGAGCGAACTTTTGGTCTTTTATGATCTGCCACGCCTACTTAGATCAAAAGGTGCAGGCTATTTGTTGATACCTCGAATAGTGCATGCTACAGCTGGGGGTAGAGCTTTCTCCTACAAAGCCGCACAGTTATGGAACAGCCATTGTTTAGTCAAGCCTTTTGTGAATAGTTTTTTCTTAGGTACAGGGGCAGGTCTGGAGGGTTCACAGGCATAGAGTGTTGTGGTGAACTGGGATGTTTGGATGCTGTCACCCCCCCCACTCTCACGCGTTCACTCAGGTTTGTCGAAGGTGGAGTGGCTGGCTGCCTTATGTCCCAGGGTGCCCTCATGTCTGTGTTGGCTTCTGGCTCTCCCTTTTAGTTATGCTGTCATAGCTAGTCTTGCCGGAGTCCCTGCTTGCACTCTGCACGCAAAGTACATTGTCCTTAGCCATTAGAGGACAAAAGCTTACCTAACAATCTCTCCCTCTCTCTCCATCTCACTCTCTCCCTCACTCTCTGTCGAGCTACACATGCTACTTCTGAGATGCCAGTGATCCTGACCCCTTGTGCTCCCCGGACCTGCCTAACTGTGATTGCTGTAGTGGCTTTGGGGCTGCAGTTGCCACGAGCACCTTCGTACTCAGGACTCCATCAGTGGACAGTGGATAGATTCTAACCAACCGGACTTAAACTGTGATGAATTTACTGGTTGCACTATTTGTCCATATAGTAAACAATAATAGAAGGTATTTATTTATAATTGCACTATCCGTTGCACCCAGATGAGGATGGGTTCCCTTTTGAGCCTGGTTCCTCTCAAGGTGTCTTCCTCATATTGTCTCAGGGAGTTTTTCCTTGCCACCATCACCACCATCTGGCTTGCTCATTAGGGATAAATTCACATATTTACAATATATTTTTTGTGAATCCATTTATTTCTGTAAAGCTGCTTTGTGACAATGTCCATTGTTAAAAGCACTATACAAATAAAATTGAATTGAATTGAATTGAATTATTGCCAATTCATTAGACACTTCGCTCACACAGAGAAACCCTTGCATCGTCTCACACACAAAGGAGTATGATTTGTATGGTCAGCAGAAGTGGATGAGGCTTTCCACACAGTCAGGTGAGCATTAACATCCCCACCTGTTTATGGCATTTCCTGACCTGTCAGCCCCATTCCTTCTAATAATAACCTTTATTTAACCAGGTAAGTCAATTGAGAACCAGTTCTCATTTACAATGACGACCCGGCAAAGAGGCAGCATAAAAAGCAGGTACAAAACAATAAAGACATTATACAATTACAAATAACACAATTATAAACAGCGACATAAAAACAAACAAATAACTAAAAACAAGTACAATGATCCTGCACTATTGACTGAATTAAATTTTTAAAGGAAGTAAGCGAAATTAATGAACTAAGATTTAAGGTCTGCTACAGATGATTTCAGTCATCGGCAGCAGAAAACTGAAAAGAGTAACGACCAAAGGAGGTACAGGCTTTAGGTATGCAGAAATTAATAAAATTACTAGAGCGCAAATTATGACTTGTATTATGGATATTAAGAAGTGACTGTAAATATAGCAGTGTTTTCCCAATAAGAGTTTTGTAAATAAACAAAAACCAGTGGATTTGTCTACGAGAATGAAGAGAAGGCCAGTTCAATAAAGAATACAAGTGACAATGGTGAGTGTTAAATGAAGCTCCAGTCACAAAGCAGATTGCAGAGTGGTAAATAACAGTAATAAAAATCCAGTTTATGAAGGAGAGCTTTTGAAGCAGACCTATAAACTACATCACCATAATCCAGAATTGGGAGCACTGTCATTTTAACCAAAAGCTGTTTTGAAGAATGCGTAAAAGAATGTTTGTTACGATAAAAAAAAACAATACAAGTTTTAACCTTTGTGAGCAGTACATTTATGTGAGTTTCAAATGACAGTTTGCTATCAAGCCATACAAAAGATATTTGTAGCATCCAACATAATCGATCTCAGAGCCATCCAATGTGAAAATTTTAGGCAGATACTCAACATGTGGAAGATTTCTGTTAAAGAAAGAAACATGTACATGAGCATCACCTGCATCAAGAATAATGTCATTAACATAAATATTAAAAAGTATAGGCCCCAATATGCTCCCTTGTGGGACCCCTTTGAATAGGGGCAAGGGATCTGACAGAAGCCCCTCCACCCTCATTGATTGTAAACGACCAGAACAATAACTCTTGAACCAGACCAGACAGCTCTCAGAGAGTCCTATACCTCTTAGCCTATCCAGCAATATTTCATGGTCCTCAGAGTCGAAAGCCTTTGCCAGATCAAAAAATGCAGCTACACAATACTCCTTCTTGTCAATGGCACATATGATATCACTGAGAACCTTAAGTGTAGCAGTGATACAGCTATGCCCAGATCTGAAGCCAGACTGAACCTGATTAAGGACATTATAAGTCTCCAAATGGTGCATAAGCTGCTTGTTGACCAATTTCTGTAGTATTTTAGAGAGACAGGGCGAAATGGAAATGGGTCTATAACAATTTAAATCTGAGTTATCACCCCCTTTAAAAAGTGGGGTAACAGCAGCAGATTTTCAGTCCCTCGGGAAGACACCAGTTTGGAGAGAAAGATTAAAAATGCAAGCGATGGGCGCTGCGATAATATAAGCTGCATTCTTTAAAAATAATGGGTCTAATTCATCCAATTCAGCAGATTTATCCAGGTTGAGCAATTCCTCAAGTACCTCGATCTCCTGTATTGACTGAAAAGAGAAGGAGGGGGGACCTAAGGCAGGTGAATGAATAACAGATGCCAAGTTGACAGGAGAACAACTAGATGTACCAGAACTATTCTCGTAGGCACAGCCAGCATTGACAAAATGCCTATTGAATTGGTCCACCATTTTGGATTTAGCTGTGATAACAACACCATCATATTTAATTACAGTAGGCAAACGGGAAGAAATGTTTTGATTTTCCATTTTTTTGATGGTATTCCAAAATTTTTGGGGATCAAGACCATTAACAGTCAAATGATGTTTAAAATAACTCAATTCTTCCTGTCTAATAGACTGAGTACATTTATTTCTTATAACACTATATGATTGCCAGTCAGATATATTATTAGACGTCTTTGCTCTATGCCATAAAGTATGTTTTTGGTGAATAGGCTCAGACAAATTTGGACTGAACCAAGGGCTAAGACGGTTTTCTTAACTCTAATCTTTTTAAGAGGGGTATGTTTGTTCAAAACAGTTCTGAACAAGAATTTAAAATATGCCCAAGCCTCTTCGACTTCAGGAATAAGCCCAATTCTGTACCAGTCCATATCAGCCAGGTCATACAAAAAAGTCTGTTCATTGAAATTTTTCAAAAAACGTTTGAAAAAGAGCAAAGGAGGGTTTCTTAAGGTGGTGCCCTTGCGAACACAGACTATATTACAGTGATCACTAAAGCTTTGACAGAACACTCCAGATGTATACCTCTCTGGTCTATTAGTGAGGATAATATCAATTAATGTACCAGATTCCATAGTCTTGGTGTTATATCTTGTAGGAGCCTGCACAATCTGGGACAAGTTTAAAGCATCCAGTTGTAATTGTAAGGATGACGGAGGGTCAAACATATCCCAATTCAAATCCCCTAACAAAATAAACCCAGAAGAGATGTAAGGAGCAATTGTTTCACTTAAAACAGTCAAAGCACATGCAGAAGCAGAGAGCGGTCTATAACAACCAGCTATTTGCAGTGTGAACATATGCGGTGAGCTCAGCAACTTTAGGGAGAAGACTACATATGTTCAAATGCATTAGTCCAAGACCTTTACGATTACAAAAACAGTCAAAAGTTAATAAATGCATAGATTTGTTTACCAAATTATCAGAAAATGAACAATCAAGTGGCCCGGGATTTGATTGATTATTCCCTGACATCAACAACAAAAGTCCTTATTAACAGTTTTACTAGGATAAGGAGGCATGGAAAAATTGTCCTGTAGGCCCATGATGCTGATTATACGAACCAAAAAAACTGCGCCAGTGATGACTGGAGATGATAAAGGCAATGCCTTGCCCCATGGTGAGCAGCTTGTTGAGCATGTGCTTCTGTCTGATATAGATGGAATAGACAAAACTGCAACTGCTTTGCAGTTATTGAAAACTTCAACAGAACTGCACAAATAAAAAAAACATAGTGCAGCAAAGATCAAAAATAGTCTCCCTTTAAGAGTCAGTGAGCAATCTGATAAAAAACAGCTCTGAGACCGTAACATGTTAGAATCCATTCCGAGTTTACAAACCGCAGATTTAAAGACAGTGAGTAGTCCGTCAAAAACAGCTCCGGATCCATGATGTGTAGTCCAATCCGAGTTTGCAATCCACCGAGTCAGCTGAGAGATGACGTTGAATTACAGCGCATGTAAACAAAAAGCCAATGCTATCAGGCAGCGCTTTATTGTATCTTCATCCAAACAGCACTCGCAGCGGAAACTGGAAAAACGGAGACCCAGCAAACACCAAGACAGCCAAACAGCCAACGGCATTCAAGCCAGACCGAGACAGAAACCGCGCAAGCTGCAAGGTCTTTACAGTCAGAGCGCAGTTATCTGCCACGGAAAACACACATTTGAGCCCACTTCCAGTCTGTCTGATCTGGATTATCTCCTGCAACCAAGCCCAACCAGTGAGGTTCAACAACATGCTGATTGCTAAGCACAGAGATCAATATGAAAAATTGGAGAGGGTGAGAGGATTATCTGGTCAGATCTGATATCTGTGTTCTGAGATGCCGGCGGCTGTGGCCACAACCTCATGCTATCCAGGGGTGGGTCCTATGTTCTGTGACATCGTTCATCGTTCTTCTTTACATCGTTGCTTCCCTTCATGCAGTGCCGCAATGGCTGGACAGGGAGGAACATGTAATTGCATATGCGAGTCGTGCTTTCCACTGTTGAACGAAAATGGTCCATTTTTGATCGAGAACTGTTTGCCATTGTGTGATCAGTTTGTCATTTCCATCATTATCTTGCTTGAGCTTGACGGGCAGGGTAAAAGCACACATTTGCCCAATGTTCCCCCAATCAACCCAGATAATACCAACCTCTATGCAGGCAACCCCTATCTCAGCATCTCCTCAGACACTGCCTGTCAGCCAACTCCCCCCACTCACTTATACCTGCTCCATATCACATGTCCTCGAACCTTGTACAAATCCAGAGTGGCTGGAACATGGCAGACCAACAATGGCAGACCCACACTTAGGTATTGTCTTTTCAACTGCTATGTGTTAGTGATGATGGATCTTTACACTAAGTTTGTTAATATATATCCATTAAAAGATCAAACCATGATCTCTGTGTCACAATGCATCTTTGATCATTACATTCCACAACATGGGGTCCCTGATGCTCTGCATTCAGATCAAGGCAGACAATTTGAATCCGACCTCATTAAACAGCTTTGCAGGTCTTTGTCAATCAAGAAGCTTCGCACATCTCGGTATCACGCTCAGTGTGATGGTGCGGTCGAATGTTTCCATTGCACTTTGAAAGAGGAACTGTCCAAGTAGTACCTTTTTGAATCTGGCCAAGAATGAAATCAGCACCTGTCGCAAGTTGCCTTGGTGTATAACACCACAACACACACTAGCACAGGATTTACCCTTTCTTTCTGGCTCATGGCTATGAACCTTGTGTTCCCCTTGACTCGCTGCTCTGGGATAGCAATACCTTCAGCTTTGCTACAGCAGGCATGCCAGACTCACTCTGAAAAAGATTGGCCAATGCAATCGCTTTGCAACCTCATTCCAAGACAGGGCTCAGGAACAACATTGGCTCAATTACGATCGTCGTTTGAAATACACTCCTTATGAAAACGGTGACTTGGTATTGGTGTATGATCCTGCCCACCATCATTACTTCTGTTTCTTATCCAATCTTTTATCATCTTGTAAGACCCACAGAGCGGGCTTGTGTGTTTACATCAATATAGAATGGTGCACGAATGCTGTGTTAATTTCAAACACTGTTCATTGCTGGTGGAATTAATGATGGTCAAGTGTTGGCCTTTCTATATACCAATGGAGTACACAATCATTGTTAATGTGTAGAGAGAGCTTTATCTGAAGTCATCCAACTTGATAGCCATCACTTGGATCGCTCCAGCAATTCTCAATAAATTTACTCACTCAACACTTTATTAGGAACACTATAATAATACAGGGTAGGGCCCCCCTTTGCTCTCAAAACAGCTTCAGTTCTTTGTGACATGGATTCCGCAAGATGTTGGAAACATTCCTTTGAGATTCTGGTTCATGTTGACATCATTGCATCACATAATACCTGCAGATTTTCAGGTGCACTTTCATGCTGTGAATCTCCCATTCTACCACATCCCAAAGGTGCCCTATTGAACTCAGATGCGATGACTGGGAAGGACACTGAAGATCATTGAACTCGTTGTCATGTTCATGAAACCAGTTTGAGACGACTTTTGCTTTGTAACATTGTGCATTATCATGCTGGAAGTAACCATTAGAAAACTGGTAAATTGTGGCTGTGAAGAGATGCACATGGTCTGCAACATGACTCAAATAGGCTGTGGCACTGAAGTGATGATTACTTGGTATAAATGGGCCCAAAGTGTGCCAAGAAAACATTGCTCACGCCATTACCTCCACCAGCCGGGACTGTTGACACAATGTAGGTTGGGTCCATGGACCCATGCTGTTGGCACCAAATTCTGACCCTACCATCTGTGTGCCTCAGCAGAAATTGAGATTCGTTAGACCAGTCTTCAATTGTCCAGTTTTGGTGAGCCTGTGTCCATTGCAGCCTCAACTTTCTGTTCTTGGCTGACAAAAGTGAAACCTGACATGGTCTTCTGCTGCTGTAGCCTGTCTGCTTCAAGGTTTGATATGTTGTGCATTCTGAGAGTCTTTTCTGCTCACCACAATTGTACAGAGTGGTTAACTGAGTTACTGTAGCCTTTTTGTCAGCTCGGACCAGTCTGGCTATTTTCTGTTGACCTCTTTCATCTACATGGCATTTCCATCCACAGAACTGACACTCACTGGATGATTTTTCTTTATTGCACCATTCTGAGTAAACTCTAGGGACTGATGGTTAATGTGAATATTTCTCTGCCCAGATAAGATGCTGGCTTGCATTTGCATGATTTTATGCATTGCACTGCTACCACATGATTGGCTGATTAGATTATTGCATGAATGAGTAGGTGTACAGGTGTTCCTAATAAAGAGTTTGGTGAGTGTATATTGGTGTATTAATTATAAATTGATCCTAAAGTTGTTTGCAGTTTAAATCAAGAATAATTTCTTGGTTATACTACAGAAGTCTAGTTTATTACAGATCTTTCTTCTAGTACTTTTAAATTTGTTTGTGTCTGTGCAGATGCTGTTCTGGAGCAAAACGAAACCTATGGTACAAGCTTTTACAGACAACAGAGATTGCCTGCTGCCTTTGGAGGATATACTGCTAAGATTTTGGTTTGATAGCCTGACTAAAGTAAAGATACAGCTCATCACAGGTTTTTAATGGTATGGTTTGGATTGAAGTGCTAGTGGAGAATGTCACATGGTGTCCATGCCGTGCTTGCTTCCATTCGTTACTAGTCATGTTAGCATCACTGGATAAATTTAATTGTTTGTTAGCCACATCAAAATTTACTTCACATTTACATTTTTCATGTGATATGTATGCATATTTTAAGGAATAAATGTGGTCCATCAACAGAAGCCTTCACTACTGATTGTCCCGGTGCACTCTTTCTGGATTAAGTCATCTACTAATGTAAGTATGCTTACATATATATATATATATATATATATATATATATATATATACATATATATATATATATATATACATCAAAATGGTGAAAAAAAAAATCATTGTGACTTTAACTGTGGCATGTTTTATGGTACCAGATGGACTGGTTTGAGAACATGCAGTAAAGCATCTCTGTAGGCACAAAATATCAAAACCTAAGGGCTACAACAGCAGAAGACCACACTGGGTTCTACTCCTGTCAGCCAAGAACAGTGGGCACAGACTCACAGAATCTGGACAGTTGAAAATTAGAAAAAAATATCTGGTCTTTTTCCAGTCTTCAACTGTCCAGTTTCAATGAGTCTGTGCCTATGAAAGCCTCAGATTCTTGTTCTTGGCTGACAGGAGTGGAACCTGATGTGGTCTTCTGCTGTAGCTCATCCACCTCAAGGTTTGATGTGTTGTGTGTTCTGAGATGCTTTTCTGCTCACCATGGTTGTAAAGAGTGCTTATTTGAGTTTCTATATCCTTCCTGTCAGCTCAAACCAGTCTGGTCATTCTATCTAATCTCTATCATCAACAAGGTTTTTCACCTGCAGACCCTCTGCACACAGGATTCTTATTCTTATTCCCATTCTTATGTTTGATGTGAACATTAACTGAAACTCTTGACCTGTACCCTCATGATTTATGCATTGCCTATTTCTGATCTATGTAAGGTGGCCATCTATCTATATGATAATTCGACTGAATGAACGTTTTCAGTGTTAACTTTCAGTATTATTTACTGTATTCTCATTCACCTGCTACAGCCCTGTGTCAACCATCCTGTTCTCTCTCATTCTCCTTCTCCTTTCCCTGAAATCATCAACAGGAACACAAAATAGAGCCCTAAAAATATCATCTGACCCCTAACACAGCACAAGTCATATTTCAGTCCCTCCCATCTGGCAAAAGATACAGACTCTTGATGACAAAGCAAGTTGCTGCAGAAAAAGCTTTTTTTTCCCGCTGCCATCAGAAAACTCAACTCTTCTCTCTTCAGATGCTGAAGAAAATTCCAGGGATTGAGAAAATTCCCTGCCTCTCTGAATCTATACTGCCATAATTTTTTTTGAATACCCCAAAAGCTGTCCTGTTTCACAGTGTTATATCAGCATTCCTGGTCATTACTTTTGTACTTCTGCTACTGCAACTTTTTGTCCATTTACTCTTTGCCTAATTTTTGTACTTTCAGCCAAATAACCAAATATCATTTTTGTGATAGTTTTGTGATATTTTGTCATAGAAGAATCTTGTACACTGTATAAGACAATTAGACTAATATGTCATTGTTTTGTATGTTATCTTCCAATAGGCCTTGCATTTTTTTTTCACAAAAAAAATCAGAATATGAAAAGTGAGAGAGACATGTCCACCCCCTCCCCCAAATGTTTAGGAAAAACAGCAGAAAGTCTCATTGCTGCAGTTCAAATCACTTTACAACAGGCTACAGTTCAGTCTAAACAGTACTTGTACAAATTGTATATAAGCAGGAATGCCAGTCAGGCTGCGTTCACACAGCAGGCAAAAGTGGACCAAATCCGATCTTTTTCTTCAAATGTGACACAATTTTTCATGCCTGTGTGAACGGCAAAAAACATCAATCTGACATTTTCAGTTCCAATATGGGCCACTTTCATATGCAGTACTGAAATCTGATACGTATCAGATACATGGCAATGTGACCTCTGTCTGAACAGGTAGATCGGAATTCATGCAACTTTTACATCAATCCAACTTGACATTCGTCAGGAAAGATGGAGGATAACAGTGAAGGAGGATTTCAGTGGCAGGATAGTGAGATAATATACCTCATAAACATTTGGGAGGATTTTGCTGTATTAAGCAAAATTAGAAGTCACATATCACATCTGCTCCATGTTCAAAGAAATCTAAAAAGAAATGGCTGAACACAGCCATAGGAGAACCTGGCTGCAGTACTAAAAGGAAAGTTAAAAGTTCAAAAGCAAAATTTAAGGAAACCAAGGACACGAACCAAACAAGCGGCCATGGCCGAATAAAGTTCCTTTTTTACAGAGCGCTTTTACACTGTGTAAATAGTAAAAATCCCAGTTAAGTCAGTTTCAATTCCAAGTTGCGACACTAGTCAAAAGTGGAAAAGTTTCCAGTGGGGGGATGGGGGATACTTTTGCAAGGCACTGTATGAGCAGTTACTGAAGGGTTGAGGTTTAATCATCTTAATACTATATAAAACTCTATTGTTCATAAACTTTTTTTTGTCAGGTGGCAAAAACAGCTGCAGCAGAAGCTTAAAATGCTTTATTTTAACTGGCAAACAATTAAAAAAAAACACAAGGCAAAAACAGCAGACTAGGGTAGGCAAGAACAAAATCATTAACCAGGAAACAAAACGAGAATCAAGAACCAGATGTGCAATCACAATAATAAGGTTTGGAGCATCAGGAGAATAGTCTTCACTGAGTGATACTTTGCATTGTATGCAAGTTGGGAATGTGTATATAGAGTATAGGGTGTGAAACAGATTGCTCCCAGATGTGAGTGATCAGTATGATGGTGACTGTGAACGTGATAGAGTTTGTGTGTGTTGGGTGTTGTAGTCCATGGTGGCCATGTAAGCCGCAATGCATTCTGAGAGTTCTGGTGAGGTGCAGAATCCGGACATGACATTTGTGTAGTTAGTTGAACATTTATTGATGCAGAATGCATAACTACAGTTTTAACTTCTGTCATAATTGTTATTGTCATTTGTTTTCTTTATTAAAGTGTATTTGGAAGTGTAGAAGCGAAGAATTTCCACCCCAATAAAGTAGATTATTTGACTGTGTTGCTTGTCACCAAGGACACAGACATCTAAGTAGCCTTGCAATGGTTTGTAAATCTGTGTGAGACAGAATATGATGCAAGTGTAATACAAAAACCTGCTTTGTCCACTGTCGAGAAAAATTATAGAAAATTCACTTAATCAGCTTATGGGCAGCTTAGTAGCCAGCTTTGACTATATTAGGAGACATAAGGAGTTTATGGTTTGTGTGCTCTTATCACAAATAAGGATCTGGTACACGATGCGCAGAAGTGAGAAGAAGTGGGCGAGCGGACAAGTGCAAGAGCAGACAGTTGAACAGAGAATAAAATTTCAGTTAAAACCAAGCGAGTATAAATGAGCAATAAAGCTAGCTTTAGGGCAAGATATGTTAGAAGCAGTATCTCTTGGTACAAGTTAATCAAGCATAAGCGGCCATATAGACCACGCATAATCTAGGAAGTGTAAGCAGGAAATATAAACAAGCAGTATGAACACGAGCAGCTGTATCTGCAAAGATGCATTTTAATTATATAATAGCTGCAGCCATAAAACAACAAAATAAACAGAATAAAGCAAAATGTAGCAGAAAATAAATTTACGCGTTGTCAATTCGGTATAAAAAGATTGAGTACAAAATAAAACGACTAGAGGAAGCGAGGGCTTCTATAAAGCAGTTTACTAACTAGGCCAGGGGTGAGGCGACATCCCAAAACAGGATGTAGAGTCTCAGAAAACACAAGTGTCTGGGTAACTCAGACAAGAGAAACAGGATCTGGAGTCTCAGAAAACAGAAGTGTCTGGGTAACAGGTCAACAAGTCTGGGTAACTGTAAATTAAGGGGAAATTCTAAGAAGACAGATGAAGACAAAAGGTCAGTAGGAGGAGATTTCAGGAAAAGTCAGAAGATAATGGGAAATGGTGGAGTGTATGTAAGTTAGGATAGGAGGAGTCAAAATGGTTTAAACTGAAGATAATGGGAAATTACTTACATAGGCGGACCAAAAAGGGGAGGCGCCAGCAAGCGTCTGGGTATATATGCAAGGGAATTTGGAGGACTCGGGGCACTCAACTCTCCTGCATGAGATTGTTGTGTCACTGCTGCAGCTATTCACCTTCTTTGAGCTCATTGGAACGTGTTGTACTGGTGATTCTTCATTAAGGCTAATTCTTGAGTGAGTACAATAAGTGAGATATAGGTAATCTGCAGATGTTACAGTCCACCCATTGATGTGTCCACTCAGAAGGGGACTCTGAGTTCCGACATATTGCATTGGTGCCCAATGTGGGGCTCGACAGGTCAGGACACAGTAGAAACCTGAGCTGGAACTGCTTAACCAACGGCCAACAGATGCTGGCAACCAAAATTAAAAGGTAAGCAGACGCCTGTTATATTCAAAAGTCTGTATTAAAACTATATCTGTAGCCTGTGGGGAACAGTCCCGGGGAGGGCGTAGGCTGCTGGCCTCGAGCCAAGAACCAGTGGGTGGAAAAATATGATTCGATGGGAACAAGCAAACATTAAAGTTAAGTTGTTCTGATTACTGTCTTTGAGACAAATTATTATTGATTGTGGATGATTGTTAGTTTGTATGTTGTCTCGGAGCGTCACTGCACACAGGTGTAGGGTGGGACCCAAGTTTGAAAAATATAAAATCGGAGCATCACTGCATGTAAAGGCAGGGTGGGACCCGATATTGTGGAATAATGTATTGTGTTTTGGTGCGTCACTGCAAGGATTGCAGGGTGGGACCCAATAGTTTTGAATTGTGAATTGTGTATTGTATCGGAGAGTCACTGTAAGATGTTACAGGGTGGGACCCGATAGGATTGTGTTGTATTAATGTATGTATAACAAATGTATGTTGCATTGAGAATAGTTATATCTGTGGCCATAACAGTTGGAATATTACTGGAGGAGCTTGGGATAGAAATAGATGTTATTGGGTGGTTTGTGCGCATGGCGTGCACGTTGAGTTATGCGTTAATTGTTGCAATATGTACAAGTAATTGAAGGAAGTGAAGGGCTAAGTAGGGTAAGTATATACTCACACACATACATACATATTAGTTCAAGCAATTTTTTCATAGTACATAAAATATATGTGGTAATAGTTTGAGAGGAAGGAAAAAGGGAACAATAGTGTGGCTTTAGTAGATCTAGAAGCAGAAATGAGGCATAAGGACTCATTTTTGGGACGAACGAATATACAAAGATAGAGTCGAGAGGTGTCAGTCAGAACAACAGATAAGAGATAAATTGTGGGCAATTACACGTTTTTATGGTCTAGATGTATTACAGCGTGTATTCCGTGAAAAGGATTGGTACAAGAAATTTAGAATAATTTGGGGGGACCTGGTGTGCTGAGCCCAAGCAGTGGTTTACTTGTTTGAGTTTATAAAAGATCCATATGATGGAGATAATGAGCCACTAGTTGAATTATTTGCAGAACGACCTGAACAGGCTAATTATTGCTCAGGTCTGGCAGCAACTATCACAGTAGAGCCGAGGGAGGTGCAGTGGGAACGTGGTACAGCCACATTAATCTTAGTGGATGAAATTAATTCACTGGGGGAGCACACCCGAAAGAATCCGGTAAAACCAATTATTATGGTGAGAAGAATAAACGCACATTTAAAGTTGTTAGACGCACCGAACACCAAAGTGAGGCAAGCAGGGCGAGACAAGGGTGCGTCATGAGTACAGAAAAGGCCAAACCCACCCCAGTGGGAGTGGTGATTTTAAAGCATAAGGAAGCAGAGAAAGAGATTAAGAAATATATGAAGAAGTGGAAGGACCGGACAAAAGGAGAATTGCAATGGCCGGAGGAAGGGACATTTATCGAGGAGAAATGTGAAAAGATGAAGGCCAGGCTAGAATGCTGGGGGGAGATAAAAATGGAAAGCGAGGATAAGTTAAAGAGAAAAATGGAAATAGTGGAATGGTTTAAGCAGGAAGGGAAGTTGCACAGAGAACGCAGGGAAAGAGAAAAGGAGAAGAAAGAGATAGAAAGAAAGGAGAAAGAGAAGGAAATAAGGAAGGAAAAAGAGGCAGTAAAGGGATCAGCCCCACCATTCGAGGAACATGGGGAGCAGACCCGACCACCGCCCTTCAGCGAGCCACAACGACCACCCAGAGTGATGGGAATATACCCACAACTTCCAGAAGAAAGAGAATTCCAGGATGTGTAATTGGAAATAATGGGCAGACAATTCAAGGGAAGAGTGAGACCCATGTCACCGGAGGAAGGTGAAGGGGAAAAGCAGCCAGCTGTATGGACCAACAGAGAACGGTTTATGCTAAAAAGGGAAAAGAGAGGAGGCCTGAATTTAAAGGCTAAACGAGAGGATAGCCTGGAGTGGAACTAAGAACTGAACCCAAACCCAGGGGAATGGGAAGAGGAATGCCAAAGACTAGAGCTAGATGAGTACTCAGGACAAAGATGCCTGCCAGACCAGCTGAGGTACAAGAGCACCCCGTGGGTGCAAGGTATGCTGGTGAGAAGAAGAGATGCATCACTCCCGGACTTCACAACCATGGACTACCAATCAAAAAGAGAAATGGGGCACCCTCAACTTCTTCCTCAGGGTCTGAATGGAACAGGGGGTCCCATGTGAGTGATGAAGAACAAGGAGCAAGCGAAGAAGTCCATGTCACTGGAACCTTGAGAATGACCCCGCTGCTTACACGGCAGAATGACAGTATAAAAAAGGAACTATGCCGCCTGTGGATAGAAGTGGCAAATCACTTGGAGGGACAAGTGGAAGAAAAACAAGAAGTGAAAAATACCCAAATGAGAATAGGGAGAATAGAATGTGAAATGGACAAAACGCAAGGAATAGTGGAGAAGGTAGAGCGAAATGCAGAGGAGATGGCGGAAGAGTGTTGCAAACTGCGCCAAGAAGTGCACCGGCTGAAAGAGGTTCAAGGGGAAGCGGCCATACACAGCTGAAGAGAAAGCCTGAGAAGTGACCGATGGTGGACGGTGGGGCTGTGCCATCAGCAAACAGCATCTTATCAAGGCAAATCAGTCACTGGAGGCTGCTGAACGAGGGCGCGGTAGGACATTACAGAGAAAAGCACCAATGGCCCAGTCAACACCAATAATAACCAGAGCACTGTTACTCTTACTCATTTGGGCTAAGGAGAAATGCAATCTGGGAAGCCCTCCGAGTGACCTACCCAACCCCGGCCAACCCAGGTGAAGTGGCGAAATTAAAACTGGAGGAAGACGAGGGAGTTCCCCACTTTATCTTTAAGCTGCAGAAGGCGTGGAGGGAAGAAATGTGGTCAGCATGGGATGAAACAGCGGCAAGTGAGACTTTATTCAAAATGATGCTGAGAAAGGCCCTCCCCAGTGAAGTTCAAGACCAGCTCGAGAGGGTGGTAGGGTTGAGCACAATGCCTTTGAAGCCAATGTGATACATTACGTTGAGCTACACCAAAAGAGGGAAAAAGCGGCCAAAAAGGCAGCCGAGAACTTGCTGACGCAGCTTCATAAGGCCCAATTGGGAGAGCTGGCACGTATCAAGCAAGAAAACCAAGAAGAAAAAAAAGAGGAAAAGGGTGCTGCGAGACAAGCAGCGATGATGGTGGCACCAGCAACAGCACAGTCAGCCCCTGTCACCCAATGGCCCCACAAGCCACATCACTGGTACAGCCAGTGACGATAATGCAGCAGCCACAAATGCCAGTGACAATGGCGCAGCAGCCACAAATGCCAGTAGCATACCAAATACCAACACCACAAATGGCCTATCCCATGAGCCCACAGTACCCACCACAGAATAGAGGGTGGGGCCAAGGAAGAGGTCGAAGGAGAGAAGGAATGTTCCAACAGATTCCAAGACAAGATGCTGCTCCAATACAAAGAAGAGGAGGTGGATGCTGGAACTGTCAGGATCCTAGTCATCTGATGCGAGACTGTCCATATCCACCACAGCAGCCACAAAGAAGCCCCAACCAGAGCCAAAGCTGGCAGAACACTAGGAATTGGGCAGGACAATGGATGGGACTGAACCAGCAGATGCAGGCCCCAATAATACCCGGGGGAAGCCCACTGGGGCCACCCCAGGGCAATATGTGAAGGGGCCCAGAGAAGCCAGAGGGGGAGCTGGTACAGTGCACCACCTCACTGTACCCTGGACAAGAACCAACGATTATGGTGGATATAGGAAATAAGCTCCAAGTGCCTTTTCTAGTTGACACCAGATCGACGTTCACAAGCATTGGAAAAGAAGGCTCTAAGCTCCCCCTCTCTCAAAAAACAATAAAGACAGTAGGCTTCTCGGGTAAAACGCAGTCTTTACGATTTACAGAGCCACAATAAAATAATAGTGGAAGGAATCACCACCCAGGTGCCATTATTATTCTCCCCTGATACCCCAGCTAACCTCCTGGGAAGAGATGTACTCTGCAAGTTAGGAGCAAAGATATACTGTGGACCAACAGGAGTGTGGATAGAACTTCCAGAGTGTCTGATCCAGCAATGCATTGTGGTAGAAAGAAAGGCAGAACAATGTACATTGGATAAAGTATCTTGGCTGGAGATAAAGCATACCTCAAAGGGTCTATGCAGCCTATTCACTCAATGGAAACCATGGTTCACACACATGCGACCTGATTGTCAACCCGCCAGAGAACCGTGACATTGTACATTCAAGTATGATGAAGAGTATGATGCGCTGTGGGAATCAATACAGCGTCAAGATAACAAACAATCATAGGGCCCCAAGGGGTAGCAGCAGCACAATTGACCAACCAAATTGCCCAGTGGTATCAAGTTGAAGGTGCTGCTCCACACGTTTCCTTGATGGTCGGGCGAGGTTTTGAATCAAAAGACTTAGGTCCAATGGTCAGGGAGGCAGGCCAAGTACCCAGTTGGACATCTGTAGGTGAGGGCATGAGTGTGTCAGCTGACAGATATATACAAATATCTCAGGATAGAACAGTCAACCATAGACGTCATGGAAGCCAGAACACTACTAATTAGCCGTCAGGCTAGTGGCAGGATTCGGGTAGAAATGACAGGGCAATGGTCCCAGTGGACAGAAGGAAAAGAACTCACTGAGCAGGAAGTAGAGCGAGTACTGAAGCAGGTTCCAGACCAATTATGAACAAAACACCCCACAGATGTAGTATTAGTAAGATAGTCAGGACTAGTGAAGATTCAGCTCAAACCCAACATGCAGTTACCCTATCAGAGGCAGTACCTGCTGTCAAAACAGGCAGTATAAGGAATAAAGCCAACAATCGATGGGCTAGTTGAAGCAAAGGTCCTGATCCCAACTAAGAGCCCTTGCAACACCCCTATTTTTCCGATCAGAAAGCCAAATTCAGGCAAATGGAGACTGGTAGTGCCAGACCCACACACGTTGTTATCAAACATACCTGACGGGACAAAATGGTACACAGTAATTGATTTGTGTTCAGCCTTTTTCAGTGTGCCACTGCACCCAGACTCCCAGTTCTTGTTTGCTTTCACATACGGTGGACAACAATACACTTATACCAGGTTACCACAGGGATACTGTGAGAGCCCCTCAATATTTAACAAAGTGTTGGCTTGTGACTTAGCGAATTTGGACATCTCCAGCTTAATACTGCAGTACGTCGATGATCTACTGATTTGTAGCCAGACGAGGGAGCAATGTTTGCAGGATTCACTAAAAGTATTGAAGACGTTGGCCCAGAATGGGCACAAAGTGAGTAAAGACAAATTGCAGTTCTGTCAGCAGAGGGTAGAGTATTTAGGCAGAGTGCTCGAAGGCACTACTTGAAAAATCTCACCAGTGCACATGGAAACAGTCCGAAAAGCACCGCGGCCTCAAATTGTGCAACAGATGCTGTCATTCCTGGGCTTGGCGGGGTTTAGCAGACCCTGGATTTGTGACTTTGCTTTAAAAACACAACTTCCTAGAGATATGATGAAGGCAGCTGATCAGACAAAATCAAGCGCCCCGTTAGTCTGGACAGAGGAAGGTAGAACAGCATTTGAGGCAATAAAAAGCGCCCTAATCTCAGCCCCAGCATTAGCCTGTCCAAACTATGGCAAGCCATTCTATCTCTATGTATCGGAGAGGCATGGGTTTGCATCAGCTGTACTGGCACAACAACAACAAGGCATGGGAAGGAAACCAATTGCATACTTTAGCATGGCGCTGAATAGCGTGGAGAAGGGCATGCCACCATGTTATCGAGGGTTAGCAGTGGCAGCATTCACCTATCAAAAGGCGTCCACAATCACAATGGGGCACTCGGTAACTCTTTACAGTTCCCATGCATTAAAGCGTTATTGACAAGTCAGAAGTTTGCGATAACCAATGCCCGCTGAACAGGATATGACGTGATCCTGTCAGCACCTGAATTGATGATGGTGAGCGGGCAGACAGTCCGCCGTTTCCTGTTGAAGGACCTTGCACAGTGGGACCTTGGATCCAGATCCAAATCATCCTGTTCATTGTCTTCTCCATCACGCCAACCTGTTACCTCTAGAAGGGTCTGTTCAGAACGCTGTCTATGACTTAGGCAACGCCCCCAAAGTGGATGACAATACAAATGACAGTATAGGTTTTTTGCCTTTGCAGAGCAATAACAGTTGTACAAGGCTTTTGAATCCCCAGACCGCCAAGGTTTCCTGTGCACGGAACACGTGACACAACACACTTTCTTGTATCATTACACAGTTATGTCTTATGAGAACGTTCTGTGGTCCACTATAGTGAATGGCCAGCTTGGACTAGTCAACAAAATGTTGAGACACATTACACATTACATATGGCTTTATTACTCAGTGTTTCTGTATGTTTCCATATTTTCCTTATGAATCCTTTGTAAAAATCCCGGCACAGGGTGACCCTGGTGGTGAATCCTCTGTCACGCTATGTGCGGGCAGAGTGGGAATTTTCCCTGGAAATTGGACTAACTCAGGGTTTTTTCGCCCACTCCTGGTTCACTGTGTCGTGATTAGATATTTGTGATGAAGAGGGAGTGATGTCAATTTTTTTTTACTGGTAAATGTTTGGTGTTGACTGTCTTTTTGGCAAACATTGTAAAGGGTGCCTGGTGATGTGCTAGTAACCTCTCCCAGGGCCCCAACAGACCCTCTATGATACACAAAGTAACTGGGTCGGAAGATAGGCTGATACCAAAAATGTAAATGTAAGATGTTGCATAAAGGAAGATGTGTGTGGATGACAGCTAGAGGTACACCCGGGAATGGGGGTGCCAACTAATAAGTATATTACCTGACCTACGCACAAGAATGACAGCAGTACTGGAGGATAGAAAGGATAAAAAGTGTAGAGAGTGGACACCAAGATAGGCAGGTCAAGATTAGAAGAAGCAAAAGTGGGTCATGAAAAGATGGTCTGACTAACTGACGGGACTGACAAACGAAACAGATGAGGAGTGTAGATGACTGGGAGAAAGGTGTGTTAAAGTGTGAGACTTAAAAAGTCTCAGAGGGGGGGAGTGATGTCAAGAAAAATGATAAAAAATTCGCTTAATCAGCTTATGGGCAGCTTAGTAGCCAGCTTTGACTATATTAGGAGACATAAGGAGTTTATGGTTTGTGTGCTCTTATCACAAATAAGGATCTGGTACATGATGCGCAGAAGTGAGAAGAGGTGGGCGAGCGGACAAGTGCAAGAGCAGACAGTTGAACAGAGAATAAAATTTCAGTTAAAACCAAGAGAGTATAAATGAGCATTAAAGCTAGTTCTAGGGCAAGATATGTTAGAAGCATTATCTCTTGGTACAAGTTAAGCAAGCATAAGCGGCCATACAGACCACACATAATCTAGGATGTGTAAGCAGGAAATATAAACAAGCAGTATGAACACGAGCAGCTGTAGCTGCAAAGATGCATTTTAATCATATAATAGCTGCAGCCATAAAACAACAAAATGAAAATAAAGCAAAACTTTCATGTAGCAGAAAATAAATCTATGCATTGTCAATTCGGTATAAAAAGAATGAGTACAAAATAATGCAAATAGAGGAAGCGAGGGCTTCTATATAGCAGTTTACTAACTAGGCCAGGGGTCAGGAGACATCCCAAAACAGGATGTAGAGTCTCAGAAAACACAAGTGTCTGGGTAACTCAGACAAGAAAAACAGGATCTGGAGTCTCAGGTAACAAGTCAACAAGTCTGGGTAACTGGAAATTAAGGGGAAATTCTAAGAAGACAGACGAAGACAAAAGGTCAGTAGGAGGAGATTCCAGGAAAAGTCAGAAGATAATGGGAAATGGTGGAGTGTATGTAAGTTAGGATAGGAAGAGTCAAAATGGTTTAAACTGAAGATAATGGGAAATTACTTACATAGGCGGACCAAAAAGGGGAGGCGCCAGCAGGTGTCTGGGTATATATGCAAGGGAATTTTGAGGACTCGGGGCACTCAACTCTCCTGCATGAGATTGTTGTGTCACCACTGCAGCTATTCACCTTCTTTGAGCTCATTGGAACATGTTGTACTGCTTCTGCAATAAAGAAGTTTGCACCTTCTCATCCAACGGCTGGCGATTCTTCATTAAGGCTAATTCTTGAGTGAGTACCATAAGTGAGATATAGGCAATCGGCAGATGTTACAGTCCACCCATTGATGTGTCCACTCAGAAGGGGACTCTGAGTTCCGACACCACACAGTGATTATGTGCCTTTTGTGATTATTTGTCTTTTGCCTTCTGATAGGTAGAACACAGGTTTAAAAAAGCTCTTCCTTGACTAAAGTAACTCCTTCCCTTCATTTTTATCTTACTCATAAAAAAATCCTGTTTTTTGGGGTTTTTTTTGTTTACTTCAGAAACCGATCAAGTAGAACCATTAAACCTTTCTACTTAAATGATTTTTTCCTCTTTGTCAACAGGACTACATGCACGAGTCCCTCATTCCACAATCTGCAAAGCATTTTGGACCCAAAGACTGCTTGCAATTGCAGAGAGATTCTTTAGTGAGTAAAATATTGACATATCATTAATGAGTGACAGACTGTGAATTTATGTCTACTGTAAATGTAAATGTGTTGTCTTGATGTCTAGCTCTAGAGCTGAAGTCTGCATTTCTGATCCAGAGATTACATGCAGTGACATTTCATTACATCCATTCATGAGTCAAGGTTTCATTTACATAATCCACAATCTGTAATTTACTTTAAATGCAAATAGGTATTACCCTAATTTTGCTAAGGCAGTGTGAGATTAGGACTACTGGAGCATATACAGTTCGAGTCATAAGTTTACATACGCCTTGCAGAATCTGCAAAATGTTAATATTTAAAAAATAAGAGGGACCATAAAAATTGCATTTTGTTTTTTATTTATTACTGCCCCTATGTTTACACACAGTCCACAAGACACACTGGCTATATGATGTTGAGATCCGTCTTTTCACACTGAGGACAATTCAAGGACTCATACACAACTATTACAAACGTTGCAAACATTCACTGATGCTCAAGAAGGCAACACACTACATTAAGAGTCTGGGGGACACCTTTTGTTATAGTTATGAGTGTATGAGTCCCTCAGTTGTCCAAAGTGTGAAAAGATGGGTCTCAAAATCTTATAGCCATTGTTGGAAAGGGGTCAAATATGCAGAAGATGCTGGAAAACCAAATAATGTGCAGTACCTAGAGGATTTATCTTAAGAACAGTGGGCAGTTTAACTGCTCAGAACAAACAAGGGACTCATGAACAACTATCACAAAACATAAAAACACTCGTTGATCATCCAGGCAACATCACACAGTATTAAGATTCAAGTGTATGTAAACTTTTGAACGGTTAATTTGTGTAAATCCAGTTGTTTTGTTGTGTGGACATCTATGTAAACATCTATTATATGAAATAGCTTATTCAGGGCAGTACTAAACAAAAAACAAAATGCAAATTTTATGATCCCTTTAATTATTATTATTTTTTAATTATTAACATTTTGTAGATTCTGCAAGGCATATGTAAACTTATGACCCCAGCTGTAACACTGCATTAGTAAACCTGTAAATACTGAAGACTTAACACTTCTGGATTGCTTGGGTTTGGAAGTTTATTTTTGTAAGATATGCCATTGTAATGCAATTAGTTTATTTATTTGTACACGACTCATTTATAAGGGTTATAGCTTCCAGAGTTAAAGTGTATATATATGGGCACACAAAAGTAATTAGATTTATAAAACCTAACATACACTGCTTGGTACATACAGTACCCATTAGTAATCTCAAACAAGCTAGATTTCATATACAAATTCAAACAGCCATAATTCTCACTTTAATACTTGTAGAAACACTGGTGGAACAGGTTTGTGAAGTATTTTTAGTAGACTGATATTAAATGATGTTTCCTATTTGAAAAATGCAGTCAGGTCTGGAAGTATTTGGACAATGACAGAGTTTTTGTGTTTTTGCCTTTATACACCACCACAATGGATTTGAAATAAAACAATCAAGATGTAATTGAAGTGCAGACTTTCAGCTTTATTTTAAGAGGTTACACAAAAATACGGCATGTACCATTTAGGAATTACAGCTATTTTAAGCAAAGTACTTCCATTTTCAGGGGCTCAAAGGTATTTGGACTGGAGCTACCAATATGAAATCCAAGGAGATCACAATGCAATTGAAGGAGGCCATCATTAGGCTGAAGAAAACAACATAAATCTATAAGAGAGATAGCAAAAACCTTAGGTGTGGCCAAATCAACAGTTGGGTACATTCTTAAAAAGAAAGAAAGCACTGGTGAGCTCAACAACATCGAAAGGCATGGAAGACCATGGAAGACAACTAAAGTGGATGATCGCAGAATCCTTTCCTTGGTGAAGAAAAACCCCTTCACAACGTCAACAGAAGTCAAGAATACTCTGGAGAAGGTAGGCGTATCATTGTCAAAATCTGCAATCAAGAGACTCCTTCATGAATGTAAATACAGAGGGTGCAAACAAGGTGCAAACAACTGGTAACATTCAAGAACAGGAAAGCCAGATTAGACTTTGCCAGAAAACATCTAAAAAAGCCTCCCATGTTCTGGAACAAGATTCTTTGGACTGATGAAACCAAGATTAACTTGTACCAGAATGATGGGGAGAGAAAAGTATGGCGAAAGAAAGGAGCAGCTCATGATCCAAAGTATACCACATCATGTGTCAAACATGGTGGAGGCAGTGTTATGGCATAGGCATGTATGGCTGCCAATGGAATGGGCTCACTGGTGTTTATTGATGATGTGACTGCTGACAAAAGTAGCAAGGTGAATTCTGAGGTGCATAGGGCTCTGCTCACATTCCACCAAATGCTACAAAACTGATAGGACGCCGCTTCACAGTGCAGGTGGATAATGACCCTAAACGTACTGCGAAAGCAACTCAAGACTTGAAGGCAAAGAACTGGAATATTCTTCAATGGCCAAGTCAGTCGCCTGATCTCAACCCAACAGAGCATGCTTTTCACTTACTGAAGACAAGACTGAAGGCAGAAAGACCCACAAACAAGCAGCAACTGAAGGTGGCTGCAGTGAAGGCCTGGCAAAGCATCTCCAGGAAGGAAACTCAGAATTTGAGTTTTGAGAACATGGGCTCCAGACTTCATTGACCACAAAGGATGTTCATCCAAGTATTAAAATTATGGTTATATTTACAATTATGTCACTTTGTCCAAATACCTTTGAGCCCCTGAAAATGGAGGTACTTTGTTGAAAATGGCTGTAATTCCTAAATGGTAAATACCATATTTTTGTGGAACGTCTTAAAATAAAGCTGAAAGTCTACACTTCAATCACATCTTGATTGTTTTATTTCAAATCCATTGTGGTGGTGTATAAAAGCAAAATTACAAAAACTCTGTCATTGTCCAAATACTTCCGGACCTGACTGTATGTTCATCACAACCAGTTATTCATCATAGACAATTTGCACATTAACTGAGTCATAAAGCCTTTGGTTTATCAAAAGCAAAGAAAATTTCCCAAGGTGCTTTTATTGTAACGTGGTTGTGTAACCCGTGTCTTGGATTTATGTCAATAAAGAAAAGAAGGGAAAAAAATATCTTCTGGGTCTGAGCTCACCAAATAGGTATACATGAACTAATAGTATTTGGAGTCTCGGGTTCGGGATCTCACACTAAGCACAGAATTACAATTACACTGTGCCTATAAAAGGTGTCTGCACTTGTGAATTCGGAGCTCGATCCAACCAATAACTGCCTGAATAAAAACACATACACAGAAATTTCTTTTTTTTTTTAAACATATAACATCTGTATTTGAGATCTCTTATCTTTCCTCCTCTTCAAACTGCAAATTCAACTCAAACCTGCCTGAAAACTACTGCACCAAAAAAAAAACAAATTGAATACAAAAATAAAAAAATGGTATATGTATAAAACACAATTACACCTTAATTACAATTGAAAATGAAAACGTATAATAAAATAATTTAAAAAATGTCTAACAATTAGAAACCTTAGGTGAATGAAGTGAAGTATGTTTGGGCGCAGTTCAGTCAGTGTGAGAATATGGATGCCTACAGAGTGTTCACCGAATCAACCGATGAAGAATCGTTTTCCTCTTCACGAACAAGTCCTCTGATTGCGCAATTCCGTTGTCTTGGAATCCAACTCGTGGCTCTCCTCCACAAGCACAAGCTAATGCAATGAAACAGTTCAGGCATATATTTAAAGGAAGAATCGCAAGATGGATAAGATTAAGCGAGAACTAAAATGCAGCTCGCATCTCTCACCATGAACTGGCGCAAGAGGGTGACGTCAGCAACTATAGGCTAACTTCATATAAACAACTTCACACAACATTAACTTAAAAAAAAATTATCATTAACTTCCCAAACGAGTGCACAACATATTTAACAATTCTACTAGGCTAACAAAACAGTTTACATTTGTCCTTTAAGTGCACTTTGTTCAATCCATGAACCGAATTAATCATTCACCGCTTACATTAACAAATTAATATAATGAACAAATATACAAAAAATACGAATAATTATAACTTACCTAATGCAATGAAACAGTTCAGGCATATATTTAAAGGAAGAATCGCAAGATGGATAAGATTAAGCGAGAACTAAAGTTCAGCTCGCATCTCTCACCATGAACTGGCGCAAGAGGGTGACGTCAGCAACCATCGACGCACTTCCTTAATAGTAGACTCTACTTCACAACAGGATCAAATAAAATGCACTTATACATTTATTTTATATGCCTGAACTTTCTATGCATCAGGGGAAAAATATAAAAATTAAAATAAATAAATAAATAAAAAAAATTATAATAATAAAATAATTATTTATTAATAATTATTAATTATTCTCAAAATTGAAAATATTGACAGAACCCTTCCATCAATCCTAAACTCAATTATTTGAGTGGGTTACATCCTCCCCTGCTCAAAACTCTGATGTCCTCATCAGATACTTGGTTAATTTGGTCTTTTCTCTTTGGGACCTTCTCAAACCAACAAAAGAATCATGTACCTCTTCCTCACTCAACCCATCACGCTCTACAGACACATCAGAATCCTCATTCTTTAAAGACGATTCTTCTTGCTGAATTTCTATCTCACAACCTTCTGCAATCTTGCTCTCGACCGATTCTTCCCTTAGCAAGTCACCTGGGTTCAATTCAATTTCTTGCTCATTTGACAGACTCAGAGTTAATGAGGGACCTAAAACGTCTTGTGATGCTGCCCCCAACTGAAACTCTGGGACATAAGAATTTGGAGACACCTCTGAGTGCTCGGCTTCCAGAATTTCACGTTGTTTTTCTTCCGAAACACTTTTACGGACCCTGCGTGTATGTGTCTCTGTAGCTTCAGGAACGTGATTACCCTCAGAAGGACTGGCTGGAAGAAACCCACATGGGAGTAAAAGATCTCTGTGCAGGATACGCTCAGGGCCATCATCATTCTCAGGCCGGACAACATAAACAGGAATCTCTGCATTTGGCTGCTTTATCACCACATATACAGTGGATTCCCAGCGATCTGCAATCTTGTGTTTTCTTCGAATGTTGACGTTCTTTACTAAGACACGATCACCAACATCAACTGATGCAGCTGTGACTTTCCTATCCCATCTGACCTTATTCATCAATTGTCAGTATTTTGAACAGCCAGTTGATATGCATACCTCAGTCTTCGTTTTAGTTCACTAACGTAATGAGTATGAGTTCTGGAGTTGTATCCTTTCGGATTAATTCCAAAACAAAGGTCAATGGGAAGACGAGGCTGGCGTCCAAACATTAAAAGAAAAGGAGACTCACCAGTCGCATCATTTCTAGTACAATTATATGCATGCACTAAGGGACGGACATATTTCCTCCACTGCTCTTTCTTCTTATCACTCAGGGTTCCCAGCAGATCTAAAAGGGTTCGGTTAAACCTTTCTACTGGGTTTCCCCGTGGGTGATAAGGTGTAGTGCGGGATTTTACTCCAGCTATAGTACACAACTCTCTCACGAGCTCAGACTCAAAATTAGCCCCTTGATCACTATGTATTCTTTTAGGGAAACCAAAATGGCAAATCAAGTTCTCCCACAACACAGAAGCCACAGTTTTGGCTGTTTGGTCCTTCGTAGGAAATGCCCATGCGTACTTTGTAAAATGGTCTGTGATTACTAAGATGTTACGGGTGTCGCTCGAATCTGGCTCCAATGAAAGATAATCAATACAGACTAGCTCCAATGGAGCATAGGCTTTGATGTTCACTAGTTCTGCAGCCCTCTGAGTACGAGCTTTTCTCTTGATGCATCGCTCGCAAGTTCTGCACTTTCGCTCCACAGACTCAGCCATTTTAGGCCAATAAAATCTGGCTCGCGCAAGCTCCAGAGTTCTTTCGTAACCCATATGTCCCGTTTCGTCATGAACTCCTTCAAGGGCTCTATCTCTAAAACTAGGGGGTACAACCAACTGCCCATATTTTTGTCCATATTGATCAGATACCATACGATACAGCACACCATCTACTAAACTTAATCTGGGCTTTTCCCTCAGCATTAGACACACTTCTTTTGACTCACTGAGTCTTTCTGCATAAGTTAAAGTTTCTCCAGACTCCACTAGGCTAATTACCCTTCTAATGGCTACATCTTCCCTTTGTAGCTTGTACCAATCAGCTGGAGTCATACTGGGTAATGCAGTCTGTCCAGGCAAACCTTCAGGATCTATTAAATCAATAGGAACTACTTCTTCATCACAAAGTAACATCTCCACAGCCGGAGTTGGGATAGCTCTACCTTCCAGCGAGTTCCCTTCCTCAGGCTGCTGTAAAGTATGCATCTCACAAGATACCGAATGTCTCAAGCACACAGCTTTAATCTCTTCCTGACCAAACCTCTCAAACTCAGTAGCCGCACATTCTGCTTTACTTAGCAAGCTTGCAATTCGTTCATCTATCTGGATGGTCTCGGCATCATCAATAAGCAGCTCTTGAGGACGTCGGGATAGCCCGTCCGCGTCAACATTAGTTTTGCCCACTCGGTACTTAATGTCAAAATCGTACATTGACAAAGCTGCGAGCCACCTATGGCCAGCCGCATCCAGCTTAGCCGTCGTAAGCACATACACTAATGGGTTGTTGTCTGTTAACACAGTAAACTTTGTGCCGTACAGAAAATCATGAAATTTTTCGCACACCGCCCATTTAAGTGCTAAGTATTCTAGCTTATGCACAGGGTAGTTTTTCTCACTTTTTGACAGACCGCGGCTGGCATAGGCGATCACTCTCGTCTTTCCCTCTTGAACCTGATATAGAGCGGCACCTAGGCCATTGACGCTGGCGTCAGTGTGCAGCACATAAGGCAACTTCCAATCTGCAAAACCTAGAACAGGCGCACTTGTAAGCTTCTGAAGTATAGTGTCAAATGCAACTTGACACTCCTCATCCCATCTTCCAGCTAGAGACTGCATTTTACCCTTAATACGATAAGATGATGATAATTTTCTAGTGGAAAATTCGCCTTGTAGTAGCGCATTCAGAGGCTTAACTATCCGCGAATAGCCCTCAACAAAGCGCCTGTAGTAGCCAGCAAAACCAAGGAATCCCCTCAGATCCCTTACAGTCTTTGGGACGGGCCATTCTTTTATGGCAGAAATCTTGTCTGGATCAGGGTGTATCCCTTGAGCAGAAATAACATGCCCTAGATATTTGACGGAAGTTTGAAAAAATTTGCATTTAGCAGGTGCTAGCTTCAGTCCAAAAGCAGAAATCCGTTGGAGAACCTTCATGAGCCTATCCTCATGCTGTTCAAGTGTGTCAGAAAAGATTATTAAGTCATCAAGAAAAGCTATGACTTCCTGCAAATTCAAACCTGCCATGACTTTCTCCATGGTTCTTTGAAATGTTGCAGGTGAATTTGTCAGTCCTTGTGGCAATCGCCGAAATTGCCAGTTTCCAAATGGTGTAGTAAATGCAGTTTTTGGACAGTCTCTTTCTTCTACCTCCAACTGATAATACCCACTTTTTAAATCTAGTACCGAAAACCACTTGGAGCCTGACAACAAAGCAAATGTCTCCTCAATCCTTGGGAGAGGATATGCATCTCTTTTTGTCAATTTATTGAGTTTGCGATAATCGACTACCATTCTCAAATCTCCGTTTTTCTTCCTCACCAGTACAACTGGGGATGCGTAAGGACTGTTAGATTCCTCAATGATCCCACTAGCGAGCAAATCTAATAGATGTTTTCTCAAATCTTCAAAATCGACTGGCGAAACCCGACGGGTACGCTCTTTGAAAGGAACGTGGTCAATTAGCTCTATTCGATGTGCTACACCTGACACACGCCCTACATCAAGATCATGTTTGGCGAACGCACTTGATGCTTCGCAGTTTATTCTCTCTATGATGTGAGCTTTGGAATTCTTCGGAAATAGGGGAGTCGCCGAAGTCCAGAGTCACAGGATCCCCTTGTTTTACCAAAAGATTTGCCATCAGGGCTGTGGTTTGTGGAATGGCCTTATCGTCACACAGAGGCACAGGCCTAATCCAGTCCACCCCTGAACACTCAGCAAGCACTCCCTTTGGCTGTAGGGTCACACTGTGATCTGAAACATTCCGGATGACTACCTTGACTTTATTTCGAGAACAGAGCTCTGTTTGTATCAATTTACAGTCCACAACTAAACCACCTGGAGTGTGGTGCATCAAGGGCTCATCAATGATCATTGTCTTGTTCATGCCAGGATCTTTCACTCTATACACCCCGGTCACTTCACATTTTTCCCCGTTGCTTATTGTTACAGACTTCTTGCCCGCCAATCTAACAGGGGTAGTGTGCTGTGCACGTCTACAGGTTGTCTTACTGTCACACAACCGATAAGCAGCCATCCAATTAGCACTAATAGGCTGATGCTGAAAATGCTCATTTCCCTGCAGCAACCTACAATCTTGAACAAGATGACGGAGTACATTTGTTCCCACAAGCAAAGGCAACCAAGCATTGTAGGCCTGATCAGGGCAGACCAAAGCTAATGCAGCAACTACCTCATCTGTCCCACAAGCAAACTTGGGAAACTGTATCTCTATTTCAATATACCCTATGTAGGGAACTATTTGTCCTGCCGCTCCCTCAACCCGAAGGAAGTCTCCCATAAGGGTAATGCCCCTATGCTGTAAATACTGCTTATAGAAAGATTCGGCTACACAAGTTACCTGAGATCCCGTATCTATTAAACAGTGACACTCAATTCCATCCAACCAAGCTTTACTTTGCCAGGGTTCCCCAATTAAACCATTAGGAACCTGATTACTCTTTTCCATGGAACTTTCTACAGCTCCAGCTCCCGTTCGTTCCGCAACAGAAGCTACTCCGAGTTTAAATGCACAGTGGGTGTCATCACTTTGGCAGGAGAACTCCTTTTCTCATGCCTCTCAACTAACTTTTGCTGCACCAAGGCTGCATTCACAGGGTTTGTGCAATATTGCAAATAATGAGAGTCCTCGCCACAGCGGTAGCAAAACCCACCAATAGGGGGTAACTTATGTTGAGTTTGAGGCATAGGATGTGTTGGCTTTCCTTCTTTGCCTCTTTTCTCCTTAGGCCCACTAGCCTGTAGTTGTTCATACGTCTTTTTATTCACTGAAACTGGTTTCTGCGCTTTAGCTTTAGCCACCTCAGCTTCAAGCTCTCTTATGCGTCTTGTCAACGCCATACTGTCTTGTACCTCCTCAGAGGTTGCAGTGCTTCTCTGGTCAACAGCAACATGTACTTGGCTATGTGCTGTATTAGGATGCGTACACAAATGGAGATTCATACGTTTCTCTTTAAGCTGCCTTTCATGCTCGTAAGTCCTCAGTTTAAAAAGCAAGCTAGAATAACTTAATTCAGATTGTGACGAGTCTGTTAGAAAGTCTTTAAGACGCAACTGGGTTATCAGGACTTCATCCCAGCAGCCTCGGATGAACTGCTTGAGAAGTAGAGTGTCCGGGCTCTTACCAACCACTCCCTTCTTTTCTACCACTTCCTGCATCAGAGAATGAAGTCGTCTCAAGTATTCAGAAGGGTTCTCACCCCTGTTCTGGTGTGTCTCTATAAACTGAATGTAAAGCTCGTCTCCACCCGTGACGCTACCATATACCTTTTCAAGCTCCAATACATAAACCTCTGGTGATTCATTTGTACCTACTCCTAGAGCAACATTAAGAGCAGGGGGTAGGAGACTATCTAAAACATGCCTTCTCTTATGTCTTTCTGTCAGAGAAGTGTCAGAGAGTAATTGCCTCACATACAATTGCCACGTAGTGAAATCGACTTCCCCGTTAGGCTTAGGAGAATATCCGGAAAAAATTCTCAACTTTGGGGGCGAGGGAATGTGTCCCTGATAATCTGGGTCGTGTTTCACCACGTGTTCTACCACTAAACGCTGCACCTCTTGTGGTATCGTAAATGTGACTGGAGTTTCACGCGTCAAGTCCCTTTCCATAGGGGATACATCATCTTTGACTTCAAATGACACTTTCGATGCTGAATTTGCAGCCACAGTCTGTTCTCGAGGCCTTGCATCTCTAAAAGTTACTGTAGCAGGGGTCGAAGTGATAGGGCCTCTGTCAACATCATCAACCTTGTGCGCAAGCTTAGTTACCACCTGCTGGCTTAAATCACTAACATTCACACAGTGTAGTTGGGCCAAACTTTCTATTTGCACCATCAGCTGATCAGCCACATCATCTAGGGTTTGAAATGAATCTCTCTGCCTTGGTGTTGGAGTGCTAAATTGAGGTTGTACTTCCCTGATCTGTCTAACATTTACTGGAACAACGCCCCATAGATTTTGCCCATTAGCATTCAAATAATCATCTTCAGCAATTAAGGGGGTAGTGACTTCCTGAAATTCACAAAGAAGTTCTCCTGAGGATTTGTCACCCAACCACTCAATTTTCTTTACTTCATTGAGATGGTCAAAGAATCTTCTCACTTCTGTGAGAGTTGTGTTTGGATCTACCTTTGTAAGTATTACTGACCTTTCAGGATCAAACTTAAGTTTCTTACACAGATCCATTGTGAAAAGAAAAAGAATATAGGCATTAAATTATGTACGTCAGTAATGAGATTTTATTCAAAGCAGTTAGGACCAAAATCCCTCACAAGTGCAGCCCCACGTTGGGCGCCAAATTTTTTCTCTCTCTTTTCTGTAACCCGTGTCTTGGATTTATGTCAATAAAGAAAAGAAGGGAAAAAAATATCTACTGGGTCTGAGCTCACCAAATAGGTATACATGAACTAATAGTATTTGGAGTCTCGGGTTCGGGATCTCACACTAAGCACAGAATTACAATTACACTGTGCCTATAAAAGGTGTCTGCACTTGTGAATTCGGAGCTCGATCCAACCAATAACTGCCTGAATAAAAACACATACACAGAAATTTCTTTTTTTTTTTTTTTTTTTTTAAACATATAACATCTGTATTTGAGATCTCTTATCTTTCCTCCTCTTCAAACTGCAAATTCAACTCAAACCTGCCTGAATACTACTGCACCAAAAATAAATAAATAAATTGAATACAAAAATAAAAAAATGGTATATGTATAAAACACAATTACACCTTAATTGCAATTGAAAATGAAAACGTATAATAAAATAATAAAAAAAATGTCATTAACAATTAGAAACCTTAGGTGAATGAAGTGAAGTATGTTTGGGCGCAGTTCAGTCAGTGTGAGAATATGGATGCCTACAGAGTGTTCACCGAATCAACCGATGAAGAATCGTTTTCCTCTTCACGAACGAGTCCTCTGATTGCGCAATTCCGTTGTCTTGGAATCCAACTCGTGGCTCTCCTCCACAAGCACAAGCTAATGCAATGAAACAGTTCAGGCATATATTTAAAGGAAGAATCGCAAGATGGATAAGATTAAGCGAGAACTAAAATGCAGCTCGCATCTCTCACCATGAACTGGCGCAAGAGGGTGACGTCAGCAACTATAGGCTAACTTCATATAAACAACTTCACACAACATTAACTTAAAAAAAAATTATCATTAACTTCCCAAACGAGTGCACAACATATTTAACAATTCTACTAGGCTAACAAAACAGTTTACATTTGTCCTTTAAGTGCACTTTGTTCAATCCATGAACCGAATTAATCATTCACCGCTTACATTAACAGATTAATATAATGAACAAATATACAAAAAATACGAATAATTATAACTTACCTAATGCAATGAAACAGTTCAGGCATATATTTAAAGGAAGAATCGCAAGATGGATAAGATTAAGTGAGAACTAAAGTTCAGCTCGCATCTCTCACCATGAACTGGCGCAAGAGGGTGACGTCAGCAACCATCGACGCACTTCCTTAATAGTAGACTCTACTTCACAACAGGATCAAATAAAATGCACTTATACATTTATTTTATATGCCTGAACTTTCTATGCATCAGGGGAAAAATATAAAAATTAAAAAAAATAAAGAAATAAAAAAATTTATAATAATAAAATAATTATTTATTAATAATTATTAATTATTCTCAAAATTGAAAATATTGACAGAACCCTTCCATCAATCCTAAACTCAATTATTTGAGTGGGTTACAGTTGCATTCAATTGTGCTAATTAAGTGTCTAATTTCTTTTTGGCCTGTTTTTCAGGCCTGTTCATCCTGAGTCCACAGAAACTGGATGTACCTGGGTGACATCTTACATGAGACTAAACTTTTCTGTCATCCTTGAGGCTAAACACTGCTCAGGGATGACAGAAAAGTAAGACGGGTGAGCCATCTCCTTCTGAAAAGTACCCAGTGGAAAATATCCTAACTACACTCACCGTCCACAAATTCATCAACATGGATTTTTATAGTCGATGTATTGTCAAAAGCTGCACCAACACAAGCAAGGAGACACAACCCTGATCGGAGGCCAGTAGTAGCTCATTACATTTATCTATTTATCATAGATTTCATGAATGCTATACCTATGCATGTATGAGCATAACTGCTGAGCTACAATCTTTTCAAGGATCTTAGAGATAAAAGGGAGGGTTGATCTTGGCCTATAATTGGACAGCTGACAGGGTCAAGGTTGTTTTTTATCAGCTAGTTTAAAGGATTTAGGTACATAGCCAGTGCTAAGTGAAGAACTTATTATTTTTAGAAGAGTTTTGATTGCTTATAGTCAAAAAGAGATTTTTATGTTTTGTTTTGTTTTTTCATGCACAAAACTTTTTAAGTAACATTTATTCCTGTGAAATACTGGTTTCAAAATTGCCACCCTTTTGGCACCATGTTTGGCCATAATAATCAGTGCCATGTAGGGAAGAAAAAGGATGAGGCTTTTAATCTGAGGGCCACCATCCAAAATGTGAAGCATGGAGTGGCAGCATCATGTTGTGGGTTTGTTTTGCTGGAAAAGTGACTGGTGCACTTCAGAAACTAGATGGCAACATGAGGAAGGAGAAGTATATAGAAATACTGAAGCACACCTCAAGACATCAGCCAGAAGGTCAAAACTTGTTTGCAACTGGGTCTTCAGCGGGACAATTATACCTCCAAAGTTGTAACAAAATAGCTTAAAGACAACAAAGTGAAAGTATTGGAGAGGCCATCACAAAGCCCTGACCTGAATCTGAAAATTTGTGAACTGAACTCACAAGGACGCTCACAAACCTAACACCAGTTCTGTCAGGAGGAATGGGCAAAAATTCTGGTAAAGTATTCTGAGAAGCTTGTGGAAGGCTACCCCAAGAGTGCAAACTAAAATATTACTATAAAATAACCGCATGAGCTGGATTAAAAACAAACAAACAAACCAGTCTCTCACATATCTGTAGCAGACCAATTATACATTATTTGACCAATTATTACCAGTTATTACATTACATTATTTTTCTAGGGGCAGAGTGGTAGGGTTCATATTTAATTCCAAAAATAAAAAAAATAAAAAATACTGTGTAAATATTTACATTTGTTGTGAACTGTTGTGGGCATTAAAAATATCTTGCATTTGAAATGCTATGTTAGAATACAAGATGTGACATTTCAGAAGGCTATAGAAATAAAAAAAATAAAAAATACTGTGTAAATATTTACATTTGTTGTGAACTGTTGTGGGCATTAAAAATATCTTGCATTTGAAATGCTATGTTAGAATACAAGATGTGACATTTCAGAAGGCTATAGAAATTGATAAATTATGACTGTATCATTTAAAATAGGGCTAGTAATTTAAAAAAAAAGCCTGTAATGACTCACTATGTACTATATTTTGTCTTAAGGATTCTTTATTAAAAATATGGTAATTTAAAATTATTTTTATAAAATGTTTTTTAATTATAGAATTTATATATATATATATATATATATATATATATATATATATATATATACATACATATATAGATATATTTAGACAAGTTGCTTTTTACTTTAAAAATTATATAGATCTAAATATCTATCTATCTATCTATCTATCTATATATATATATATATATATATATATAGATCTATATAACTTTTAAAGTAAAAAGCAACTTGTCACTGATATTATTGTGTGATACATTTAATGAAATTGCTTACATGTGTATTCGAAAGTTGCTTTTTTCTTATGGCATTTATAAATAATAAATCTCTAGATCCCTAGAGGACTGAGTCTTTTTGTATCTTGTTGCACTTAATGTTTCAAAGCGTGATAGATCATAATTGCCTTTTATCTGACTGTTTTAATAAAATGTGTATTTACACCAATATTTTAGCCAATACCCAATACAGAATAACTTGTATTACCAATTCTAATAATGTTCCTTGTAGGTGTAAGGGAAATGGTTCTGTTTATACAGGATGCACTGGAAATGCTAGGTACATACTAGCAGTATAGTAGCTTCACTGTAAATCATCATTTTATAAGACTGATTAATTAAATGTACAGTCTCATTAAACCAGTCCCATTAGTTAATCAGTCTCATAGAACACCCTTTTAAGTTTAGAATTTTAATTAGAAATTAAAATTCCCAGCGTTTAAATGAGTGAAAATTATTAAAACCTCACTCTAGTTGAGAACAATAATAATCTGACTTGGTTTCTGAAGGCTTAGTTCTGAATATATTGGCTTCTTGCGATATCAAAGTAATAACCACAAGAAGGCAATAAGGTACGTTCAATAATTTCGCATTTATTGGAATACATAGAAAAGAATTAACATCAACTAACTATTAACGAGCAACCTAATTCTAAAATAGGGACAGACACAGAAGAGTTGCGTGGAAAGGAATGTGCGTGCGTGCGTGCGCGAGAGAGCGTGCACGTCTGTGAGTGTGGACGCGTGCTCCGGAGCTCGTGTGCGCGTTCGCGCTGACATTAAAAAAATGAATAACCACAAACCATGTGAGATACGTGGCCGCGCCTCCTGGTATGTGAAACAAAGAGAATAATAGGGAACAGAAATATGTCGGGGACTTTAAAAGACTCGCGCGTGGTGGATGATCAGCGACACAAACTATAAAATATTTCCAATGACAATGACGCGCTTTTTCTGTTGCGGCTCCTGCACTCTGGAATGTGTTACCGTTATCTATAAAATCCTCGTCAAGCATGGACATTTTTAAAAAGGACTTGAAGACCTATTTATTTTATCAAGCTTTTGGCGTGTGATTGGGTCGGAGAATTGTGAAGGATTGGTTGTTTGTTTTTTCATGATGTTATGTCTTTCTTGTTATTCTATGTTTTCATGCATTTTAGTATTTTATTATCTATGGACAGCACTTTGGTCCATTTTAATGGTTTTGAAAGTGCTTTATAAATAAAAGTTGAGTTGAGTTGAGTTGAGACAAAATAAGCTCCAAAGCGCACTAACGTTAATGGGAATAACGCTATGGAGTTTGGATCTTATTTTTTCTCGATATAAACGGAGATCAGTAACCGAGTGACTGTGTTAGTAAACACAGAGTGAGATCACATGATATGAGATCGGAGAGAGAACAAATGTGATTTGCAGCGGTGCGCGGGATTCCCTTTGTTTAAAAGAATGCTGATTTTAACGGACAGTTTGCAGCTTCGAATTACTCAACACAGTAAAACTTAGAGAGAAACAACAGCAAACACTATCTTTTCCTGCACAGATGTAGTCTTAATTGAGTTCGTCGCGAGCACGAGAGTAATGTGGCTCGAAGCGTAACTGTGCGCTCTGAATGAACACTACAGTTAAACCACTCTTTATCTAACCACGGTTAATCTAGCCGCACATAAAATTTATGGCCGCGGCTTTTAGACACTCAGCGGTAATAATGCGGAACGCGAGCATGAGCGAGCTCCTACACAACCAAAGCAACTAAACATTCTACCAAAATGATATATTTTAATAAACAGGTAACGAAAATAACACACAGCAATTCGTAGTATTTATGAGTATATAGGCTAAGCAAGCTCAATCAAGTTTAATGAGGCTGTGAAAGCATGAAGCCAAATAAAAACAACAATTTTTTTAGTGTATATATATATATATATATATATATATATATATATATATATATATATATATATATACACTTTTTAGATATTTACTAAAAATATATTTAAAAAACTATAGGACTACATACTAAATTAAAGCAGCTATTTTGCTTATCGTTAAAAGTGAAAATTAATTTGCAGAACTACAAAATGAAAGACAACAACATGCAAGATGCTATTTGGTATCGCTAATTGATTTTACACTGCTGAGCGGGTTAAACCAGGGAGATAACCAGGGGCGGAGCTGGAGGGGGAGGTGGCCATGGCCTGAAGCCTGGCCACCCCATTGGCCACCTCAGTTGCAATTGCATTTTCAGTCGTTCTTTTCTTAAGAACAATTAATGTTTCTTAGTGATAGATCCATTTCTTTACTGCCACAATACATAGCCTAATTTTTCTCCAAGTTGGTGCGTTTTTGGTCATATCTATGACGGTTATCCATGCTGCAAAACTCTCACGAGATTCTTCTTCATGCCGTTTAATAGATGAGTATAGGCTCTCGCGAGAGTTTCCGCAGCGCATGTTTGAACGAGCCAGTTCAGGAGTCCCACGCTTCGTGTACGAGCACGTCGTTACAGGTGAGCTCATGAAATCAAAATTCATTTAATTTTTAATGCTTTCAAAAACTACATTGTCAATTTAGCGGAGGTTTATCCATGCCATGTACAAAAAGCAGTAAGGAAACTAGACAGGTTTACATTAGTTGACTAGATGAGTTTGTGAATATCTTTGCTTTAAACCACAATAATCGCAGAATCTAGTTGATGTAAGTTGTAAATGAAGATAGTGTGATTTGTTTTTGGTTTAAACTACAACAATTGCAGAATTGAGATAAGTGAAAAGTGATAATAGTTTGATTTGTTTTGATGATAAATTGTAAGTTTCATACTTTCACTTAAAATAAATTCAAATTTGAATTCAGTACAGTTGCCAGGCTTTTGTGGTCAGTGGCGGAGGCAGGGATTTTTCATAGGGGTGGCCAGGCAGGGGCCAGAAGTTACTCTGGGGCGGCACAGAACATATCATTATGCAAACAAACATGTTTAAAAAAATGTATTTAGGTTAAATGTTTCTATAATTTCTGTTATATATAAAATCAATATTGATCCTAGCATTTACACTGTAATGTTTGAATTGTATTAAACATTTTTTATGATAAAAACATAACTTAATGAATTTCCCAAAACTCATAGATAATGTGACAATTAATTCTAAGCATCTAAGTCAGCTAATGTAAAGTTAACTGCTTCCTAACTTCATTGACACTTTCACAATCTTTAAATGAATCAAATAATCATTTTTCTGATTTCATAACTCACCTGATAGGATGTGTTGTGCTCAAACACTTGAAGTTGCTCCAGGAACTGAGGCTGCGCTGTAACTTACTCTTCATCTCCCACTTTTTACAAAAGATGGAAAACCACGCTATTTTTGGAAACTCGCGAAGCCTATCAGTGACGGTGACTGGCTTCTCCCCTGTTTGTGGTCCTTTTTAAATGATGCTTTTGCCAAAGATTATTAAAGATTTGATTGATTAAATATATTATGATGTTGACTTTCAGATCCTATGAAGTTATTTGCTCTAACAGCACTATAAGTTACCCTGAACATTTTGAACATAATGAGGTTCTTTCATGAAACACAGAAGTAGATGGTGACTGAGGTTAACATTCTGCCTTATCTCTTTTTGGGTTTCACGGAAGTAAGTCATACAGGCTTGGAACAATATGAGGGTGAGTAAATGATGACAGTTTTCATTTTTGTGTGAATGATCTCTTTACAATTAGTTATTGATAATTGTGCTGTGGGCACCTAAAAAAGCCTAGTATTTTAAGGCTGAACACATTTTTAGTTTGTATAATGACATTTTCTCTGCCACCCCAGAGTGACTGCTGGCCCACTGCCTGGCCATCTCTGCAAGAAATTCCTGGCTGCGTCACTGGAGATAGATAACCCATCTCTTTGGAGCCAGACCATAGGGCAATCAGCCTAAGAGAGATGAGAGTTCCTCCCTTCACGGTCCATTCTGTGAGGTTGAACCAGCAGTGGTTCATGGGGGTGACATATACTTGTCTTAAATACTACTGGTTGCTGTAAAAGTACTTTAGTCATGGTGCGCCCCCTATCTGTGGATGCATGGTACCTACATAGGTGTGACACCAAAGAGATTCAAAGCCTGGAAGTTTGGTTTAAAATGTGCACTGTTACTCACAAACCATCAGACTTAAAAGAAGTCTGTCACACACAGATGATGGTTGCTGCCTCACAGCAACAGGGTCCCTGATTTGATCCTGAGCTCACGTTACCATCTTTGTGAAGTTTCAGATGCTGTCCCCTTGTCTGCATGGGTTTGGTCTGGTTTCTCCTGTTTCCTCCCACCTCACACAAACATGACAGTAGGCAGACAGGTTAAACAAAATTATATATCAGGCAAAAAATTCATTTCAAAAATTCATTTTAAATTTTAAACCAGATAATTTGATGACTAACCCTGTATATAACAATATAACTATATCAGATCAGCAATTAGAATGTTTTTACTCCCCTTCAAGAGACTGAACTAACTTCCTCATCAAACTCATCAACTTGTGTACTAGATCCCTTACCTACATGGCTCTTCAAACAGATAAGCAATCGAACCTCTTCTAAAAAATAATCAGTTGTTCCATTAACACTGGCTATGTACGTAAATCTTCTCCACCTCTGTCGGCTGTCTAACCATAGGCCAATATCAAACCTCCTCTTTATCTCCAAGATCCTAGAAAAGGTTGTAGCACAGCAGTTATGCTCATACCACATAGGAATAACATTTATGAAATGTATCAGTCAGGATTTAAGCCTCATCATAGCACAGAGACTGGCCTTTGATCAGGATTGTGTCTCCTTGCTTGTGTTGCTTGAACTCAGTGCAGTTTTAGACACCATTGATCATACTATTCTTCTTGATAGTGTAGGAATCGAGACTATCAAACTGAAGAAACTGACTGTCTCTCCAACAAAGACAAAGACATTCCTTTACCCCCCCCCCCCCCCCCCCCCCCCCCCCCCCCCCCCCCCCCCCCCCCCCCCCCCCCCCAATGGGCCTAAGATGGCTCCGGCCTGTCCAGGCTAAATGACAGGTCGTCAAGCATTAAGGGATGCTAACGGTCATCGGAGTGCAGGAAACCCCATAAAAAGGGTGTAAATTACCCCTTGGTGGAGCTGACCTCGAATTGACCACCCTTAACAGAGGCCTTTTTGTTTGGATTAGGGAACTGGCTGGGATTTATCACACTCCACACCACCTACACCCTGCT
>CM040978.1:24137687-24152197 GCA_022985145.1 Pangasius djambal
GTTGAGTCTGGTTCCTCTCAAGGTTTCTTCCTATCTCCATCTCAGGGAGTTTTTCCTTGCCACCGTCGCCTCGGCTTGCTCTTCAGACACACTCTCACACTTCATCTTACTTTTTTGTTTGTGTAAAGCTGCTTTGAGACAATGACATTGTAAAAAGCGCTATACAAATAAACTGAATTGAATTGAATTGAATTGAAAAAAAATATATATATATATATATAGGAAAAAGATCAAGAGAAAAAAAAAAGGAAGAGAGAAAGTAAAAGCACAATGAGAAAAGAAAAAAGCGCTGAAAGATAAAGAGTTCAATCCTCCCACACTTTCAGTGATGGAGGTGTAATTTACTGGAAATCAGAAATTGTTTACATATTTTAAATAAGGAAAAAGGAAACACAGGAGGAGATGTAGAGCGCTAGATGGCATGACGTTACACTGCTGGCTCTGTCTGTTCAGTGTCTCTCTCACACACACACACACACACACACACAGACCACCCACTATAGCTTTGTGACTCAAGACTGCGAAGTTGAGAGATTTATATACTGCACACACACATAACACACACATACATCAAAGTGAGAGCTATCTCTTCTTCTTCTCTCTCTCTCTCACACACACACACACACACACACACACACAGGCATACCTTATATGAGATTTTTCCACATCGTGTTGGTGTGTGTGTGTGTGTGTGTGTGTGTGCCACATCGCTGTATAACCATATGTGGCAGGGTTAATGTGGTTGTGTTAATACTGATGAGCAACAACCTGTTATTGTAACGACTCTTTTGCACACTTCAGCTCTGTATATCTGTTTTTTGGCGTTTTTTTTTTTTAAACATATTCTATTGATGCATATGTCATATTCTACATTTCATTCCTGTAAAGGCTGCAAAACTTACATACTTTACATAATAGTCTACTAGTTTTTATTCTATTTTATTCTATCATATGCTGTCTGTATTATGTATCGTTGTTGCACTTGTGGGACGAGGCACTAAGGAAAAACACATTACATCACTACATTACATCACATGTATATAACATGTATATGACAATTAAAGAACCTTGAACCTAATGGAAAATATTTAAGTTATTTATATACAAATAATGAGTAGGTTTGATGAGAAAGTGTGCACTTCTTAGGGCACTTTATTAAAGATTTGGTGTGTTATGGTGTGTTACGTACATGGTGAGGATTTAATACTGAAATTGCACTCAGAACTCAGATATAACTACAGACCTAAAGGCTATTTTCAGAAGTTAAATTAAAATATTCTTTAAGGGTTCCTTAGTGGTTTGTTGTAAAATCAAGGGTTCCTAGCCTCCTAAAAAGGTTCTACTTCTACTTTCTGATGGGAAAACACACTGTAGGTTTCTACGTAGAACATCTAAGGGTACAACACAGAGGGACAACCAAAGATCTCTCAATGGTTCCAAATGTTCTAAGGGTGAACACTGATGTTCCAAGATCAAGATCTGACTAGAGTGATGAACACTAAGAAAGTTCTCAATGTCTTGGACCCTGATTCCAGTTCATTCCAAAATGTTCCTCAAAGGTTATAGGTAAGGGTTCTTAACTCCTCAGAATGGGTTCTACATGGATCCATGTCATAGGTAGGGTTCTCCATTCTCCACTCCATTTGCTAATCAGAAGTTCTGTGAGAGTTACGCATGCAGGGGGCGGAGTTTGGCATGTCTCAGTTACTCACAATTCTGAGTGTGGACTTACACGCATGTTTCTGGCGTGAGGGGTGAGGAGCTGTATTAAGTCCAGTGCTGCTCTCTGACAGTTTGATGTAAACACTATACTGAAATGTACATTTTAACTGTAAATACACTCAAAAACACTATGGAATGCAGTTAATTGTTCGGAAATAAAAACAGCTGATTGGATCAGAGAAAGCAGGTAAAAGCATTCAGTTTAGACACATGCAGTCAGTTCCATTATCTTAAAACACACACTGTGAGTGAGAGAACCAAAAGCAGGTAATCAGGCTTAGCTAACACCACCCCCTGCTGTTCAGTAAGGAAAATGACTCGTGTGCGAGTTTGTGGTGTGTAATGGAGCTTCAGACAGGAACACATCAGCACTGAGTAATCAAATCCCAGAGGTCTGTTCTGATTGGCTGTTATGTGTTACTCACTTCCCCACTGGATATTCCTACATGTAGCCCCTCCCACCATGCAGTTGCAGACACTGATAGGATCAATTTATTCTGCAGCTCTGATGCCCTACAGAGAGACAGAGACAGAGAGAGAGAGTGTCAAATTAACATCCACGTGAAGGCCAAGACCTGAGGTTTCCCAGCAGAACATTGTCCAGAGCTTCACACTTCCTCCGCCAGCTCGCCTTTGTCGAGAAAATTTATAAAAAAAATTTGCTTAATTAGCTTATGTTGTATATTATATAGCTTAGTAGCCAGCTTTGACTATTTTAGGAGACATAAGGAGTTGATGGTTTGTGTGCTCTTATCAGAAAGTGGAGGTGAGAAGAAGAAGTGGGCAAGTGGACAAGTGCAAGAGCAGACAGTTGAACAGAGAATAAAATTAAAATTAAAACCAAGGGAGTATAAATGAGCATTAAAGCTAGCTTTAGGGTAAGATATGTTAGAGGCATTATCTCTTGGTACAAGTTAATCAAGCACAGGCGGCCATACGGACCACCATAAGCAGGAAATCTAAGCAAGCAATATGAGCACAAGCAGCTGTAGTTGCAAAGATGCATTTTATTCATATAATAGCTGCAGCTATAAAACAACAAAATGAGAATAAAGCAAAACTCTCATGTAGCAGAAAATAAATCTATGCGTTGTCGATTCGGTATAAAAAGAATGAGTACAAATTAAAGTGAATAAAGAAAGCGAGGGCTTCTATATCGCAGTTTACTAACTAGGCCAGGAGTCAGGAGACATCAGAACAGGATGAAAAACAGGATGAAGAGTCTCAAGAAAACAGAAGTGTCTGGGTAACTCAGACACGAAAAACAAGATGTGGGGTTTCAGAAAACAGAAGTGTCTGGAAAACAAGTCAACAAGTCTGGGTAACTGGAAATTAAGGGGAGATTCCAGGTAAAGGTGGGGTGCATGTAAAATAGGACAGGAGGAGTCAAAATGGTTTAAACTGAAGATAATGGGAAATTACTGGCATAGGCGGACCAAAAAGGGGAGGCATCTGGGAATATATGCAGGGGAATTTGGAGGACTCTGGGCACTCAACTCTCCTGCGTGAGATTGCTGTGTCACCTTCACCTTCCTTGAGCTCATTGGAACGTGGTGTATTGTTTCTGCAATAAAGAAGTTTGCTTCTTCTCATCCAACGACTGAAGATTCTTCATTAGTTTTATTTGATTGACTGAGACAAAAAGTGAAATATAGGTAATTAGAAAACAGGTTAATCCACCCGCGAATGTGTCCACTCAGACGGGGACTCTGAGTTCCGACATATTTATTGGCGCCCAACGTGGGGCTTGACAGGTCAGCGCGCAGTTGAAACCTGAGCTGGGGCTGCGTAACCAACGGGCTACAGATGCCGGCAACCAAAATTAAAAGGTAAGCAGACGCCTGTTATATTCAAAAGTCTGTATTAAAATTATATCTGTAGCCTGTAGGGAACAGCCCCATTTCCTGGGTGGAAAGCAGGATTGGATGGGAACAAGCAAAGATTAAGTCTTGTGTGAGTGATTAGTGTAACTTTGTATGATTGCCTCGGAACGTAACTGCATCATTCCAAGATGGCGGCACGGCAGTAGCACGCAGCTTCAAGGCCACCACCATCGTCCCCGTGCCAAAGACGTCTTCAGTGTCCTGCCTCAATGACTACCGTCCCGTTGCACTTACACCCATCATCATGAAGTGCTTCGAGAGGCTCGTCATGAGGCACATCAAGACCCTGCTTCCTCCTTCACTGGACCCCCTGCAATTCGCTTACCGCCCCAACCGCTCAACAGATGATGCCATCACCACCGCCCTCCATCTGGCCCTCACCCACCTGGACAATAAAGACACTTATGTTAGAATGCTGTTCATAGACTTCAGTTCAACACAATCATTCCTCAGCACCTGATTGGAAAGCTGAACCTGCTGGGCCTGAACACCTCCCTCTGTAACTGGATCCTGGACTTCCTGACTGGGAGACCTCAGTCAGTCCGAATTGGGAACAGCATCTCCAACACCACCACACTGAGCACTGGGGCCTCACAGGGCCGTGTGCTCAGTCCACTGTTGTTCACTCTGCTGACTCACGACTGTGTAGCAATGCACAGCACAAACCACATCATAAAGTTCGCCGATGACACGACCGTGGTGGGTCTCATCAGCAAGAATGATGAGTCAGCATACAGAGAGGAGGTGCAGCGGCTAACGGACTGGTGCAGAGCCAACAACCTGTCCCTGAATGTCGACAAAACTAAAGAGATGGTTGTTGACTTCAGAAGAGCACAGAGTGATCACTCTCCACTGAACATCGGCGGCTCCTCCGTGGAGATTGTCCAGAGCACCAAGTTTCTTGGTGTTCACCTCGCGGAGAACCTCACCTGGTCGCTCAACACCAGCTCCATAACAAAGAATGCCCAGCAGCGCCTGTACTTTCTGCGAAGGCTGAGGAAAGCACATCTCCCACCCTCCATCCTCACCATGTTCTACAGAGGGACTATCGAGAGCATCCTGTGCAGCTGCATCACTGCCTGGTTTGGGAATTGCACTGTCTCAGATCGCAAGACCCTGCAGCGGATAGTGAGGACAGCTGAGAAGATCATCGGGGTCTCACTTCTTTCCATCACAGACATTTACACCTCACGCTGCATCCGCAAAGCCACCAGCATTGTGGACGACCCCACACACCCCTCACACACACTCTTCACCCTCCTGCCGTCTGGCAAACGGTACCGAAGCATTCGGGCCCTCACAACCAGACTGTGCAATAGTTTCTTCCCTCATGCCATCAGACTCCTCAATACCTAGAACTGGTCTGAAGGAACACACACACACACACACACACACACACACATACATACATACATATATACACACACACATTCTCTATGCATATGTTTTGCACATGTTTTATGCTGCTGCTACTACTATGTTTACTACTATGTTTACACTATTATCTTTACTGTTTACACTACTACTTCAGCTATTTATATCAAACTCAGTAACTTTTGCACTATTGACACTACTGGTCACTTTAACAGAACTGCGTACTGGTCGGTGTTGTAGTCATTGTACTGTCTTGTTCTGTCCTGTGCTGTCTGCACATGTTTGCACTTGTGCACTTTATGTAAAAATTTACGTCGTCCCTGTAGTTCTGTGTTGTTCTGTGTTTGTCTTATGTAGCACCTTGGTCCTGGAGAAACGTTGTTTCGTTTCACTATGTACTTGTATATGGCTGAAATGACAATAAACTCCACTTTGACTTTGACAGAGGTTAGGTGCAGGGTGGGACCCGAGTGGTTTAAAAGAGTATAAGATCGGAGCGTCACTGCATATTAAGGCAGGTTGGGACCCGATGAGAGTTGAATTGTGTATTGTGTATTGTATTGTGTATTGGTGCGTCACTGCAAAGACTGCAGGGTGGGTCCCAATAGTTTTGAACTGTGAATTGTGTATTGTATCGGAGAGTCACTGTAGAAGCTACAGGGTGGGACCCGATTGTGTTGTGATGATATGAGTATTGTGAATATAGCAAGTGTTTGTTGTGCTATATTATGTTAATGTTTGTTGTGTTATATTATGTTGTGTTCATTATATCGGCAGTTATAATTAATCATTTACGATTATATTTTATATAATATATTATTATAATTATATTTTATAATCATTATTATTGCTGGAAGCGTTTCCAAAGAATTTTGGAAGAAAAATAGTTTTTATTACATGGGTGGTGCGCATGGCGTGCATACTGAACTATGCTTTGGTGGATTTTGCAATGTGCGCAGGAGGTTGAAAAGGAGGAAGTGGTTAAGTTGGGTAAGAATACACAGAATACACGAGGTGGTAATCATGAGTGGTGAAGGAATAAAATAAAATATAAAATAAAATATAAGATAAGAGTATAGGCATGCAGCGTATGGTTTTGTTGGATCTAGATCTGTAGAGACGAGATATTAATTAGATTAAAAAAAATTTTTTTTTTTTATTTTTTTTTTTTTTAGAATTGGAGCAATCTGGAGGCCTCGGCTGCTAAGCCCAATATTACTTTCCCTGGCCCAGGCATGCTGTAGTTCATTTGTTTGATTTTATAAAAGATCTATATGATGGAAATGGCAAACCAATAGTTGAATTTTTCGCAGAAAGACCAGAACAGCCTAGTTATTGCTCAGGACTGACAGCAACTATCACGGTAGAACCAAAAGTTGTGCAGTGGGAGCGTGGTACAGCGACATCCATTTTAGTAGATAGAATGAATTCTTTAGGGGAGCAAATTCAGAAAAACCCAACAAGGTCAAATATTATGGTAGGGAAGATAAACGTACAGTTAAAGTGGAACTACGCAAACTGTAATCCGGGACACCGAGGTGAAGCAAGCAGAGCGAGATAAGGGTGTGTCACGAGTGCAGAAAAAGTCACAGTCACACCCGTGGGGGTGTTGATCCTGAAGCATAAAGAGGCAGAAAAAAGAAATTAAGAAATACATGAAAAAATGGAAGGATCGGAAAAAGGGAGAATTGCAATGGCCAGTAGAGGGGACATTTAACGAGGAGAAATGTGATAAGATGAAGGATAGATTAGAATGTTGGTGGGTAAATGAAAAAGGGAGGTGAGGAAAAGCTGAAGAGAAAAATGGAAATAGTGGAATGGTTCAAGCAGGAAGGAAAGTTGCAGAGAGAGCGCAGGAAAAGAGAAAAAACAAAGAAGGAAATGGAAAAAGTGGAGAAAGAAAAAGAGGCAGTGAAGGGAACAGCCCCACCATTCAAGGAACATGAGGAGCAGACCCGACCACCGCCCTATAGTGGACCGCAGCACCCACCCAAGGTGGCAGGAATATACCCACAACTCGAGGAAGTAAGTGAATTCCGGGACGTGCAGCTGGAAATAATGGGCGGACGATTCGAGGGAAGAGTGAGACCCGTATCGTCGGAGGGAGATGGAAGGGAGAGGTGGCGAGCAGGACGGACCAGCAGAGAGCTGATCATGTCATATGGGGAGAAGGGAGGCAGCCCGAAGTCAAAGGCTAAACAGGAAACTGACCTGGAATGGGACTATGAATTGAATCCTCATCCAGAGGAGTGGGAGAAGGAACGTGAAAGACTAGAACTAGATGAGTACATAGGACAAAGACACACGTCAGATCAGATGGGAGACGACTACGGCCTGTGGGTGCAGAAGGGGGTGGTGAGAAAAAGGACTGCATCGCGCCCAGAACCCACAGATGTGATTCGCCAGTTGAAGGAGTTGTCGAAGAAGGAAACGTCCTCAACCTCCTCCGCAGAATATGAAGGGAGCAGGGAGTCCCATGTGAGTGATGAGGAACAGGGAGCAGGCGAGAAAGTCTATGTCAGTGGAACCCTGAGAATGACCGTGCTGCTTCCGCGGCAGAGTGACCGCCTTAGAAAGGAACTACACCACTTACAGGAAAAAATGGCAACCCACCTGGAGGAACAAGAAGAAGGAAAGCAGGAAGAAAAAGATGTCTGAATGAAAATGAGAGAAATGTAAAATGAAGTGGCGAGACACAGGGAAGAGTGAGGAAAGTGGAACAAGACACAGAGGAAAGAACGGGGACATGTCGCAAACTGCGCGAAGAAGTCCTAGTCATCTGATGCGCGACTGCCCCTATCCACCACAGCAGCCACAGAGAGACCCCAACCAGGGCCAAGGCTGGCAGAATGCCAGGAACTGGACAGGACAATGGATGGGACCGAGTCAACAGGGACCTGCCCCAATGATGTCTGGAGGGGGCCCACTGGGGCCACCCCAGAATAACATGTGAAGGGGCCCAGAGAAGCCAGACGGGGAGCTGGTACAGTGCCCCACCTCACTATACCCTGCACAAGAACCAACGATCATGGTGGAGGTAGGAAGTAAGCTCCAAGCACCATTTCTAGTTGACACTGGTGCAACATTTACAAGTATTGGAAAAGAAGGCTCTAAACTCCCCCTCTCTCGAAAGATGATAAAGACAGTAGGCTTCTCGGGTAAAACACAGTCTTTAAGATTTACAGAGCCCCAAGAAATAACAGTGGAAGGAATCACTGTCGAAGCACCACTATTATTCTCCCCTGATACCCCAGCGAACCTCCTAGGCAGAGATGTACTCTGTAAGCTAGGGGCAAAGATACATTGTGGACCCACAGGAGTGTGGCTCGAACTTCCAGAATGTCTGGCTCAACAATGTGTTGTGGTAGAAAGGAAAGTGGAGCAGCATACACTGGACAGGGTGTATTGGCTTGAAATCAAAAACACTTCAAAAGGTCTGCATAACCTATACAATCAATGGAGCCCATGGCTCACATATATGTGCCCAGATTGCCAGCCCGATAGAGAACCATGGCACTGTACTATCAAGTATGATGAAGGGGGACATGATGAAGAGTATGAAACGCTGTGAGAAGAGCAAGTGGAGGGAACTCAGCACAGCATTAAGACAGTAAACATAGTTGTGGGACCCCAAGGGGTAGCAGCGACAGTACAGCTGCCCAGTCAAATTGCTCAGTGGTACTAGGTTGAAAATGCTGCTCCACATGTCTTCCTGATGGTCAGGCAAGGTTTTGAATCAAAAGATTTAGGGCCAATGGTCAGGGAGGCAGGTCAAGTAACTAGTTGGACATCTGTAGGTGAAGGTATGAGTGTGTCAGCTGACAGAAAATATCTTAGGATAGAACAGTCAACTACAGACATTACAGAAGCGAGAACACTTAATTAGTTAATTAGTCGTCAAGCTAGTGGCAGAATTCAAGTAGAAGTGACAGGGCAATGGTCTCAGTGGACAGAAGTAGAACAAATACTGAGGCGGGTTCCAGATCAATTATGGACAAAACACCCCACAGATGTAGGATTGGTGAGATCGTCAGGGTTGGTAAAGATTCAACTTAAACCTAGCATGCAGTTGCCATATCAAAGACAATATCCATTGTTAAAACAGGCAGTAGAGGGAATAAAACTGACGATTGATGGGTTAGTTGAAGCAAAGGTCTTAGTCCCAAGAAAGCCAAACTCAGACAGATGGAGACTGGTCCACGATCTAAGACTAGTAAATCGTGTAGTGATGGCAGAAAACCCTGTAGTACCAGACCTACACACGTTGTTGTCAAATATACCCGAAGGAACAAAGTGGTACACGGTGATTGATCTGTGCTCAGCAATTTTTAGTGTACTGGTGCACCCGGAATCTCAGTTCTTATTTGCCTTCACGTATGGCGGACAACAGTATACTTACACCAGGCTACCACAAGGGTACTGTGAAAGCCCCTCAGTTTTTAACCGAGTGTTGGCCTGTGACTTGGCAGGCCTGGATGTTCCTAGTATGGTGCTGGAGTACGTAGGCGATCTACTGATTTGCAGCCAAACGAAAAAACAATGTTTGGAGGATTCGTGAAAAATGCTGAAAATGCTGGCTCAAAATGGGCACAAGGTAAACAGAGACAAGTTACAGTTCCGCCGACAGAAGGTAGAATATTTAGGCAGAGTGCTCGAAGGCACTACACAAAAAATCTCACCAGCGCACATGGAAACAGTCCAAAAAGCACCGCGGCCTCAAACTGTGCAATAGATGCTGTCATTCCTGGGCTTGGCAGGGTTTAGCAGACCCTGGATTTGTGACTTTGCACTAAAAACACAACCACTTAGAGATATGATGAAGGTAGCTGATCAGTAACCCTCTACACCTCCCATGCATTGTATGCGTTATTGACGAGTCAGAAGTTTGTGTTAACTAATGCCTGCTGAACAGGATATGACGTGATCCTGTCAGCACCTGAAATGACGATTGAAAGATGCCCCACGATAAATCCTGCTGACAGAATAGTGTTACCTGATGAAGGAACCCCACACTAGTGCACTAAAGAAGCTGAAAAATTCCTGAAAGCTAGACCAGATTTAGAGGCCCAGCCTCTAGTAGACGCTCAACATGTGTTCTTTATAGATGGCTCATGCTACCGCACTAACGATGGCAATAAAGCAGGCTATGCAGTGATTCAATACAACAAAGACACGGAATCGTTCGAGGTAGCATCGAGCACTAGTGTACCACAACCATGCTCTGCCCAATTGGCAGAGATCAAGGCACTAACCGCAGCATGCAAATTAGGGGCAGGAAAATCCTGCACCATTTATACTGACTCAGCGTATGGGGATTGCCATGTGTTTGGACCAATTTGGGCACGGAGAGGCTTCTAGAGGGCCGATGGTTCTTCCATTGCACACGGGCCAGCAATTTCAGATTTGCTCCGTGCGATGATGCTGCCAAAAGCGCTAGCCATAGTAAAATGTAAAGCACATAAGACAGATGACGAATGGGTTAGCAAGGGCAATGGGGCGGCAGATGAGGCAGCCAAGAAAGCTGCCGTAGGAGAAGGGTGTGTAAAGTGATGATGCAAGCAGGAGAATTAGAGGAGGCAGGAGCACATGTCTCAGAGAATGACATTAGAGAATACCAAGAAGTAGCAAGCGTAGAAGAGAGAGAACTGTGGAAGAAACGAGGTGCAGTACAGGACCCCAACAAAGGGATATGGAGAAGCGTATATGGTATGTGGGTAGCTCCACTAGGGTTATTACCTATGCTCGTCAAGGAGGCACATGGTGTTGATCACTGTAATCGTCGTGAGACTATATGCACAGTAAGACGGGATTGGTGGTCACCGTACCTGGCCAGTACTGTGGACAACTTCCTAAGGTCTTGCGAACTGTGCGCACAGCGGAATGTGAGGAAACATTTTACAGCACCCATTAGCCACATACCGGTACCGAGAGGACCATTTAGACACCTGATGATGGACTATGTGGACAAGTTGGACAGGAAGGAGGGAAAAAGTTACATTCTAGTAGTAATAGATCGTTTCAGCAGATGGGTAGAGGCAATAGCAACAGCTAAGTGTGATGCGAAGACAGTGGCTAAGTTTCTGTGCAGAGAGGTAATCCCGTGATTCGGCATCCCCGATCAGCTGAGCTCAGATAATGGAACACATTTTGTAAATGAAGTGATCAAAGCAATTTCAGAGGCACTTTGCTTTAAACAGCGGATGGGGTGTGTGTACCACCCACAGTCGCAGGGAATGGTCGAAAGGGCAAATGGTGTACTGAAGGAAAAGATAGCGAACATTTGTGTGAGCACCAAGTTGAACTGGGTTCAGGCGCTGCCATTGGCATTGATGAAAATGCAGTAAGGAGCACTGGTATCATCTAAATCATTGTTGCAGGGCAGCAGTCAAGGAACCGGACTGGAAAAAGTCCAGAACACGTTTAATACAACACGCAGCAGTGGACGATTTGGACAGGGAAGACGACGACACCTACAGAGCAGGACCGTCACAAGAACCTGGCCCAGCGCACTGAACACGAGCCAGAGCCCCCTGTGCCGAGCCCCAGACATAACGAAATCCAAGCCAGGCCCAGATGGGGGTGGCGAGACGTGGTCATGGTCACAGTGCCGTAAGACCCCTGAGTTAAACGGACAAGGTCTGCAGTATAACTTTCTGCCTCATCACTTCCGCTGTCTGGCATGTGAAGAGTTGCAGTTCAACCACCACAACCATGATGCCTGTCCTCACCCAGCAGCGGATGCCTGTGGAAGAATCATTGCACAGCGGACCTTGGATCTAGTATTCATATCTTCTCTCCCGAGAGCGATATGAGTGGACATTGGATCGTCTTCTCCATGACGCCAACCTGCTATGTCTAGAAAGGACACGGCTTGAGTCTGTTCAGAACGCTGTCTACAACTTAGACAAAGCCCCGGGGTGGAGGACAGTACAAATGACAGTACAAATTTGTTGCCTTTGCAGAGCAATAACAGTTGCACAACACCAAGACTTCCTGTGCATGGAACATATGACACAACATGTCAGCATGATCATTTTCCTTGATTAAGATCATTTTTGATCTACATTTTGATTTACAATTGTATTATTTCAAAAACATCTATAATCACATCATTATAAATATAATCTTTATTATCACAAAAATGAAATAAATGTGAAAATGAATAAATAGAAAAAAGATAGATTGATAAAGTAAAATAGAAAAGTAAACAAAATTATTTAAAAGGTTGTTGCACCACTCCACACTGAGTGATCACTTTATAGGTATTTTTAGTATTTATCTACTTTATAGCTGTAGCTAATAGTTTGCCATACATTGCACAATTTTTATTTTGCTTTATTTAAATATGAAATCAATGTTTGTCCTACTGAAAAAGTATTTTGCTTGTTTTAAACAAATGATTGGTTATCTGCAGTAGTTTATTCATGACTCATACAATTGGTCATGTGTGTGTTTTACTACCCCTAAGTGGAAGGGGATGAAATTTCCTACCATCTTTTCTGCTTTTCCCCCCTTCTGTGTCTGGTTCAGTCTGGAGGTCAGAGGTGACGTCTCCCTTCCCTCTCTCTTCGTTCCGGCAAAGACACAGGTTTCTGCCAGGAAAAGAGAATATCCATAAATACGGACAAATCTTATGGAACTGAACAGGTTAGCTGGATTCAATGACATAATTACTAATGAGACTCAAGTTATATTATCTTTATCATCACAAAATATGGAATAAATAAAAAAATGTTAACAAATTTTATTGGCTTGTAAACAATAAATAAAACCGATATAAAATTAATTTCATAAGGGTTTCCCATCAGTTAATAAGCATACTGTTATCAAACAAGTTAGAAAATGGTTAAAAGGCTCAACCTGGTGATTAACATGCCACATAAAACCTTCTCCCAGTGTGGGAGTAACGCACACGCTCGTACCCATAGCTATAAAAACCTCGATGCTGCATTTCCTATTACATCATGTGTAACTAACCTACATCTTGCGTAACAAACCTACATCTTGTGTAACTAACCTACATCTTGTGTAAATAGCCCCCATTTTGTGTAATTAACTGCCATCTTTTGTAACTAATTGCCATCTTGTGTTACTAACCGCCATCGTGTGTAACTAACCTACATCTTGTGTAACAAACCTACATCTTGTGTAACTAGCCCCCATTTTGTGTAATTAACTGCCATCTTTTGTAACTAACTGCCATCGTGTGTAACTAAGTGAGTGAGCCTTAGCTAGCAGCGAGCTAGTGTAAATATGTAATAATACTGATAATAATACTGAGAAATGGATCAAAAATATAAACAGAACTTTTCACACCTTTTAAGACCTACAGCTTCTAACAAGACGTTATGATTCAAAGCCAACAAACTGTAAAAAAAACCTCTAAAAATAGATTAAATGTAGATTTTAACTCGTATCAGCTAACTGTGCTAAGCTAAACCAATCTCTTCAGTAGCATGTTAGCTAGAAAGCTAACATATTTTATTGGGAAATAGGTGTAATTTTTTTATGGTGACGTAAACCTTGAGCTATATGCCAAATATAATTTGTAAATTTCACTTCGATTAACTTTTATCTACAACTCTGCATAATTCATTATTGATTTAATCTTAAGGCTAACTGCTAGTTAGCTGCTAGCTAGCTGTCTTCCTTCAAACTGTACAACATAACCGCATCTCTTTTTAAACAATTACACACCTTATTAATGAAAATAGTGCTCCAGTTAGGATGGGACAGTAGATGGAGCTGTGAAAGTGTGTGTGGGAGAGAGAGAGAGAATAAGCTTGTTTTCCTCATCTAACACTTCACATTTATTATTCTTAAAGTTAACACCTAACTCTGACACTGGCTTTTTAAAATAACAACAACAATAATAATAATAATAATAATAATAATAATAATAATAATAATAATAATAATAATAATTAAGAATTAGAATTAAAAATAAAAAAGAATTAAAAATAACAATTAAAATAAAAAAAAAAAATTAGCTCACCAGGTAGAACTCAAACATCATCATTTAACACCCAGCTAGGTTAGGATAGGGTAGGTTAGGGTAGGATAGGATTGGGTAGGTTAGGTTAGGTTAGGATAGGGTAGGGTAGGTTAGGGTAGGGTAGGGTAGGGTAGGGTAGGATAGGATAGGATAGGCTAGGTTAGGTTAGTATAGGCTAGGGTAGGATAGGCTAGGGTAGGGTAGGATAGGATAGGCTAGGCTAGGTTAGGTTAGGGTAGGGTAGGATAGGGTAGGATAGGGTAGGGTAGGGTAGGATAGGGTAGGGTAGGGTAGGGTAGGGTAGGTTAGGGTAGGGTAGGATAGGATTGGGTAGGTTAGGTTAGGGTAGGTTAGGTTAGGGTAGGTTAGGGTAGGGTAGGATAGGATAGGTTAGGATAGGCTAGGGTAGGGTAGGATAGGTTAGGATAGGCTAGGGTAGGGTAGGATAGGTTAGGGTAGGGTAGGATAGGGTAGGATAGGTTAGGATAGGCTAGGGTAGGGTAGGATAGGTTAGGGTAGGGTAGGATAGGGTAGGT
>CM040978.1:24152297-24162530 GCA_022985145.1 Pangasius djambal
AGTTAAAATGAGGTAACAAGGTTATGGTGCAATAAGTTAACAGTGTAAAGGTAAAGGTAAACAATATGATGCAAACGGCAATTAAGTTAAATGGAATAAATAAGAATTAGGGTGCAGTTAGTTGAGATAAACAGTGTACAGGTAAGCAGCTTGATGCAGTGGATACATATAGTATATTATACATTCAGTACTGGTGGATTAGATACCATAAAGCTTGTTACACTTATGGCATTTGGCAGACACCCTTATGCAAAGCAACTTCCAATTATCTCATTTATGCAACTGAGCAGTTGAGGGTTAAGGGCTTTGCTCAATGGCCCAGCAGTGGCAGCTTGGTGGTGCTGCGATTTGAACTCTTAACCTTCCGAGCAGAAGGCCACCGTCTTAACCACTGAGCTACCACTTCCCTTTCCTAAAGGAAGAAGAGTTTTATGGTAATAAATGCAATATAATAACCATTAAAAGCAGCTATTATGTTCCTGAAGTACTGCAGAGATGAGGTTAAGTCTGTGAGTCTGAGTACTAAAACAAGCCCACCAAGGGCCCGTGTGGGGCCCATATGGATAGAGTTTATGGGTTGCCCACTTGTAGCCCATATATATGTTTTCTGGGCATCCCAGCTGGGTCCCAGTAACAACCCATGCATCAGAGCCCATGCCCAGGTGGCACAGCTGGCTCACACAGCTGGCTCAAGTTCAACCCATGTGGGCTCTGCCAGGTCATGCTGGCATAGTAGAATCACGGATAACTATTCAATAGATTCAAGATTCAAGATCTTTATTGTCATTTATACTTTGATACAATGAAATTCTTATTTTGTTTTTTCTTCATGAGAAAGACGGGGTATAAGGGCAACAAACAATAAATTCCAAAGACAATAAAAATACAAAAAATGTACAGTAAGGAACAAGGCAGGAAAAATAATAAAAATAAACAATACACAACAGCAAAAGTCAATTTACACTCTGAATAAGAGAACCTGTATGCAATAAAAACAGTTAACAATAAAAAGGTTTCACAGTATAATGAAGCAGTGCAAGTAGTGATAAAGTGCCAGTGCAAAGTGTAGTGTTTAAAGTGGCAATGCTTATTAATCTAATTAGTATGAGGTGTGTGTATGATAGTCCATTTGGTAAGGTGCAGGGTGCAATTAAGCATTGGGGCTGATCTTATCCTGATGACCCCGGTGGAAGCGGTAGTGGATGATGACTATTGATCAGTCTAATGGACTGGGGATATAAACTGCTCCGGAGCCTGGATGTTCTGGCCGCAGTACTACGGTACCGCTTGCCAGACTTCATGAGTGTGCAGAAATTGTGGGTGGGGTGAGTGGGGTCGCTGATGATGTTGCTAGCCCACTTGTAGGTCGGTTTATTGAATATGTCCTTCAGTGAGGGAGAACTGTTCCTGTGATTTTCTGGGCTTATCACCCTCTGTAGTGACCTTCTGTCATGTGGTATGCTGTTACCAAACCACACAGTAATGCTGCAAGTTAACATACTCTCCACAGTGCATCTGTAGAAGTTATGGAGCATTTGTGGTGACATGCCGAACCTCCTCAATCTCCTGAGGAAGTATATTCTTTGGTTGGATTTTTTAACAGTTGCATTCTGTTCTCCACCCATTTAAGGCAAATAACAATAGTTATAGCCATCTGACTCTGAGAAGCAACGGCTTCCTGACTGTCAAAAATGAAGGAAGTTGTGGTCTGGAATTCCACCAATTTGAATGAATAAGTAATGAAGCAATCTTGTCTTACAGTTGAGGTCAAAAGTTTACATCTCCTTTTCAGAATCTGCAAAATGTTAATTATTTTACCAAAATAAGAGGGATCATACAAAATGCATGTTATTGTTTATTTAGTGCTGACCTGAATAAATAAAAGATGTTTACATATAGTCCACAACAGAAAATAATAGTTGAATTTATAAAAACGACCCCTTTCAAAAGTTTACATCCACTTGATTCCTAATACTGTGTTCTTAATACATGAGTCTCTTGTTTGTCCTGAACAGTTAAACTACCTGCTGTTCTTCAGAAAAATCCTCTCCAACAATGACTGTATGATTTTGAGATCCATCATTTCACACTGAGGACAACTGAGGGACTCGTATGCAGCTATTACAGAAGGTTCAAATGCTCACTGATGCTCCAGAAGGAAAAACCATGCGTTAAGAGCCGGGGGGTGAAAACTTTTTGAATTTGAAGATCAGGGTAAATTTAACTTATTTTGTCTTCTGGGAAACATGTAACTATCTTCTGTAGCCTCTGAAGGGCAGTACTAAATGAAACAAATATGATATTTAGGCAAAATAAGAAAAATGTACACATCTCCATTCTGTTCAAAAGTTTTCACCCCCCCGCCTTTTAATGCATGGTTTCTTCTGTAATAGTTGCATATGAGTCCCTCAGTTGTCCTCAGTGTGAAAAGATGGATTCTTCATTTCCGATCTCCAGTCGATAAAACAAGTACACTAAGCTGGATGACTCTGTGTGGCTATTATTATACTACTATCCATTCTCATTTCACTGAAGAGGAGTGAGCTAACACAGCTAGCCAATAATGTTTACAAATCTCCAAATTCTAAGCGCATCAAAAAATTCTAACCAACTAACAATTATTTAATTTTAAACTCTGAGCGTATCAGACACCACCGATTTAAAAAGCAAAATTATCTGCCAATAAAATAAGAAAATCTAAACCTAGAAATTAGTAATGTATAGAAAAAAGTTTAATAATCCTATATTTGGTTTATTGCAATCTTAAAACATGATAAAACACAAGATAAAAACTATATTCTAGATGTCAAGATTTTATCAAACAAGTCATATAATATCAAGAAGAAGAAGAAGAAGAAGAAGAAGAAGATTCATGCTTTTTAAGTTGAGTAAAGTGTGTGTGTGAAATACTTAGAATGCACTCATTGGTATCACTTGGGGACCATGTGTGAGGCTTTCTAGATAACATACGATAGAACTACAAATAATACAGCACAGACTTAAACAAGATACAGATACAGATACAAATAAAGACACAGACGACATCAGGAACGATAAAAGCAGACAAGAAGAGGGAACTGGAAGCCAGCAGACATTTTATTTTACTTTATTAATTAATCACCAAGGTTTGATTTAATTGGTATTCTGTATTTGTTTATGCGTGTTTAATCGCCAAGGACAGCACAGTTGTTTGGTATCTGAGGCATGTGCTATATATCTTATTTTGCATTATTTATGACTTACAAGTTGATTCATGGCAAGTGGTAAAACCCAGCGGAATGAGCATCTGTATCACAGTCTACACTATATAGCCAACTGGGTTCGGCTATTTCAGCCACACCCACTGCTAACAGGTGCATAAAATCAAACATACACAATCTCCGTAGACAAACATGGACAGTAGAATGGGTGGACTGAAAGCCTTAATGGAGCTGCGCCAGTCAACTTTAAGTGTTATTATTCACATTATTATTATTCACAGTGGCAGTGAGACACCTAGAACACAATGCAGCTCGTTCTCCATCAAACTCATTTTTGGATGATGGTAAGCATGGTTGGCACAGTCCATGCTAACAGACACATGTCACTGAACCTGCAAAATCTGTACCAGGGCCTCTGGTTTGCCCTTCAACATCAAGCTAAACCCACAAGCGAAAAGCCTAAGAGCTGAAGCATAGCACAAGTATTGTTAAGTCATCAATAAAGCAATAGAGCTGGTTATGAAAACTGAATGAGTAATTTATTATTTAAAATGCAAGTAAAATTGACATTATAAAACTTCAAGAGAAAAAAATCAATTGGTATTTTAAACAATATTAGAAAAGTCAAAGCCACACCTAGAGACCTATTTTGCTGAAACATTAACAGGAAATTCTTGCCCATGATAAAATGTCCTATTATGGAAAACATGAGAGTACAGTCTCTCAGGTTGGTGAAGTATATCCTATTGATCGTGTCTTCACAGCAACCAATGAGAGTAAGGGGGTGTTCCTGTTTATAAAAACTCCTCATATTGAGACACTGCTTGACCATATAACAACAATCATCACCAGAGCATCTTCTCAGAGTTGTGTCTGTGTTGCTGTCATTGTGCAGGTGTGTAAAACTATTCAAACTTAATTATTAACTTTACCTAAATTTCCTGTCTGATTGTTAAGTGAAGTGTTTGGTGAAAGTTAATAGCTGTTGCATTCATTTTGGAGTTTTTTTTCTGTAAACTGGCAGAGATGAAATAAGTAAAATGTAATTAATAAATTGCAGTCTGATGTGAAGTGTGTTGTTTAGACAGAAATTTTATTTTTGCAGTGTAATCTCCACACAAAATACCACTGAAGATGAATATATTGATATGGAGATGAATATCTTGATCTGGAAATTAATATCTTGAAAGTGAAATAGAATTAAAGGAGTGATTTTGGAAAGAATTCTGAAAAAGGCATAGCAATTAAATGGATTTGCATTTGCATTTGACTGGAGACGTTCAAGAGGAACTGAGATGTGTGGATTTTTTTGTGGTTTTCACTCTGCATTATCTCTGTCTTTCCTTTTCAGAACCATGAGCAGGAACTTCTTGTCCATGAACGATGAGCTTGAGAAGGGAGACTACCTGTTATCCAACAACCGAGAGTACAAGGCAATCTTTCAGGTAACAAACTCTGAAACAAATGTTACAGAAAGGCTAGGAGAGATAGCCTGTGCTATTTCATTACCCTTTGGTTTGTTTGCTGCTGTTCACTGTTCATAAGATGATCTCCCATGTCTTGTTTTAGGAGGACGGGAACTTTGTGGTCTACGGCTGGAGACCAGTTTGGCACTCTGACACTGCTGGCGGTACGAATGCTCAACGGCTGATCATGCAGGAAGACTGCAACCTTGTCATATATAATAACACAGACTCAGCTGTGTGGCACACCAACACCCACCAAACCAACGTCAAAAGGTGCCGTTTGACTTTGAAAAGCGACGGCATTCTGGTTGTCGAGAATGATGGCAACGTTTTGTGGCAATCTACAAAAAGTAATTAAAAGTAATGAAGCAATCTTGTCTCAAAACTCTCTGAGTTTCATTTCTCTACAATAAAAGTGTCAATAAAGTACACAAATATTAATGACTCTGTGTGGGTATTATTATTATTATTATTATTATTATTATAATACTATAACACAAACACACACAAAACTTTCCTAAAAGACACATTTACCTTTACCTGTTATCATGTCACTGAAAAGGAGTAACCTAATCTAGCTAGCCAATAATGTTAAAACCTTTCCAAATGTTTGAAAAAAGATCTAAATGCTCAAAAAGTAAAAAAAAATCCTAACCACCAATTATTTCATTTTAAACTCAGAGCGTATCAGATGCCGCAGATTTTACACTGAACAGGCAGCAAATCCAGAGTGTTATGTTCACTAGGATCAGATCAGTCTTATGGTTTTCAAGAAGGTGTCATCTATTGTATAAAAAGTTTAAAATAAAAATAACTTAAAAGCCCTGGAGGCATCACTTCTCTGACACGTCTTTTTAAATGTCATCTCGATTTTTTTTGTTCGTTTTGGCTTATTTTTGAGACAACAGAAAAGTGCGAGAACGTCCTGCAGGAAGTAACTAAAGAAAAATGCCAAATCAGATATTTTACCTCAAACATACACTTTCAAACGGCATAAAAGCAGACTATGATCAGCTGGGACTTTTTTTTACAGTGCATTTCATCAGCCTGCAGTCAGATCCCACGGAAACACACACACACAAACTCAACCACACATCATGTTGGTGTGTGTTCATGCCATGTACACACCACCATATGCAACAACGATTTTTGTGATTTTGTTAATGCTGACGAGTGTGTGTGTGTGTGTGTGTGAGAAACAAAGTCATACTGCGAGGTGAGAAGCGTGTTATTTTAATGGAAAATATTTCAGTTATTTTCATACAAATAATCACAGTCGAGGACGAATGCCAGCAGAAGAATTTTACTTACTCTATAGAAAAGAAAAAATGTTTTTATGCTCAAACAGTTATTAAAACTGCACTTTTTAGGGCACTTTATTAAAGCCGGAGGTGTAACTGCATTAGCATTTTATCTGCTTTTGTGATGAGTGAAAGTGAAAATGAAAGTGACTTGTGGCCAAGTAATTTGACCCATACTCGGAATTTGTGCTCTGCATTTAACCCATTCAAGTCCACACACACAGTAGTGAATACACACCCAGAGCAGAGGGCAGCCTTTTTTGCTGCGGCGCCCGGGGAGCAGTTGGAGCAGTTCGGTGCCTTGCTCTAGCGTCTCACTTCAGTCGTGGTATTGAGAGTGGAAAAGAGTGCTGGTCATTCACTCCCCCACCTACAATCCCTGCAGGACCTGAGTCTCAAACCCACAACCTTTGGGTTGCAAGTCCGACTCTCTAACCATTAGGCCACGACTGACTGGCGCTAGAGCACTGACTGAGTTGCAACATTTTGCGTTTCTAGTGCTTTAAATTTTACTTGCGTTTTAAAACATTGAACACAAATAACAACACAACACAAAATGGATAAAGGTGCAATTATTTATAAGGTAAAATATGCACAGGGTGATTTTTTTAGCCCTTTTAGGACATGGTCCTGTTACTCAATGCACCAATTCATACACAGATCAGATCATTTGTATTTATGATTATTATATTAAATTTCTATAAAATCTATATAATGTTGTTATTCAAAATGTGTCTACCCATGTGACTAAACCTTCATGCGATGCAAGTTTTTTCATATTTATTTATTACATGGTGTATTATAAAGTGAATTTATTCAAACCAAACAGGAAAAGAAATGATCAAAATTGTGTCACCTGATATCCAAGAAAATGTATTATTTGCTATTTGATCATCTTTTCTTAGCTATATGTACATCATGGCACTGATCAGTCACAAAACCAAAGACAAAACCCCCACAAACCAGCTTCTCTCCGTGTCTCGCTTGGATCCATCTGATCCCTCAGCTCAGCGCTCGTCTATCTGTGTCCGACGATGGCGCGAGCGATCAGCTCCTTCATGATCTCGTTGGTTCCACCATAGATGGGCTGCACACGAGCGTCCACGAAGGCTCTGAGGACGAGAACATGTGAGAGTTGCACATCAGAAACCAGCACAAAAATCCTGAAAATTGTCCTGAAGATTTAGATTAGACGACTATACAGAGCGTCAATGTCTAGACTGGAATATACAGAGCTCTTATTTCTAGATTAGATTATATGGGATAAAATGACCAAGGTCAAAGGTCAGATCATGAATTCAGCCCAGAATGAAGTTTATCTAATGGCGCCCCCTGCTGTTCATACAGTGACACAGAAAAGGAAAAGGAAGATTTGAAGATTTGGGATAAGATCAGCTGTTGAATGAAATTTCTTTCACCCGTACAGGCTGGAGTTATGGGTGTGATGTTCTACTACAACCAGGAAATCTGGAATATTTATTTATATAGCTCTATATGAAATAATGGTTGGAATTAAATGCTGGATCTCTCCTCTCATTGGCCGTCGTGTCTCACTCACTTGGCGATTGGATATTCCCACATGTAGCCCCACCCACCATGCAGCTGCAGACACTGAGTGGCCACTTTATTCTGTAACTCTGACGCCCTGAGAGAGAGAGAGAGAGAGAGAGAGAGAGAGAGAGAGAGAGAGAGAGAGAGAGAGCGCATGTTAAATTTAAAGTGGATGCCATTTTTACAAGAGCGAAGATTTTAATTAGGAGAATGGCATGCCCTCGCAAATCAACCCTGATTCTTATAGCAACATGAAAATCACTTATATGGATATAAATACACAGAGAGAGAGAGAGAGAGAGAGAGAGAGAGAGAGAGAGAGAGAGAGAGAGAGAGAGAGAGACTGACCAGTATTTGGCCATGGAAGCGGTGCCGGAGTCCAGCTTTCTCTCACTGTGCAGCTGGAGGCAGTTATCAATGAAAGCTCGACCCACACAGATCTCCGTCTTCAGCTCAGCTAATTTGTGCTGAACTGTCTGTACAGGGCAAGAGAAAGATTTTATATACACACACACACACACACACACACACACACACACACACACACACACACACACACACACACAGGCACCTGTCAAAGGTTGAGATATATTAGGCAGAAAGTGACCAGTCGGTTCTCGAAGTTGATGTGTTGGAAACAGGAAAAATGGCAAGCGTAAGGATTAGAGAGACTTTGACAACGGCCAAATTGTGATGGCTAGATGACTGGGTCAAACCATCTTTAAAACAGCAGGTCTTGTAGGGTGTTCCTGGTATTCAGTGGTTAGTACCTACCAAAAGTGGTCCAAGGAAGGACAACCGGTGAACCAGCAACAGGGTCATGGGCCCCCAAGGCTCACTGATGCGCGTGGGGAATGAAGGCCCGTCTGGTCCGATCCCACAGAAGAGCTACTGTAGCACAAACTGCTGAAAAGTTAAAGCTGGCTCTGATAGAAAGGAGTCAGAACACACAGTGCAGCGCAGCTTGCTGCGTTTGGAGCTGCGTAGCCACAGACCTGTCAGAGTGCACATGCTGACCTCTGTCCACTGCCAAAAGTGCCTACAATGGACAGGTGAGCATCAGAACTGGACCACGGAGCAATGGAAGAAGGTGGCCTGGTCCGATAAATCACATTTTCTTTTACATCATGTGGACGGTGCGTGTGTGTTGCTTACCTGGGGAAGAGATGGCACCAGGATGCACTATGGGAAGAACACAAGCTGGCGGAGGCAGTGTGATGCTCTGGGCAATGTTCTGCTGGGAAACTTTGGGTCCTGGCATTCATGTGGATGCTATTTTGACACATACCACCTACCTAAACATTGTTGCAGACCCGGTACACCCCTTCATGGCAACAGTATTCCCTAATGGCAGTGACCTCTTTCAGTAGGATAATGCCCTCTGCCACACTGTAAAAATTGTTCAGGAATGGTTTGAAGAACATGACAAAGAGTTCAAGGTGTTGATTTGGCCTCCAAATTCCCCAGATCTCAATCCAGTTGAACATCTGTGGGGTGTGCTGGCCATCAAGTCCAATCCATGGAGGCCCCACCTTGCAACTTACAGGACTTAAAGGATCTGCTGTTAACATCTTTGTGCCAGATACCACAGCACACCTTCAGGGATCTAGTGGAGTCCATGCCTCGATGGGTCAGGGCTGTTTTGGCAGCAAAAGGGGGACCAACACAATATTAGGCAGGTGGTCATAATGTTATGGCTAATCAGTGCATATTAAATCTATTAAAATCCACCTGAGATATAATTTTTCATCAATAAAAATCATTTATGTGGAATAATAAACTGTCTAATATGTTTTTATTCCATTGTCCCTGGGAGCTTTTCCTCTGGCTTGCTCATTAGGGATAAATTTATATATTTAAAATTTATATCCAGAATTGATATACAGTCAGGTCCGGAAGTATTTGGACAATGACATGAGTTTTTGTGATTTTGCCTTTATACACCACTACAATGGATATGAAATAAAACAATCAAGATGTGATCGAAGTGTAGACTTTCAGCTTTATTTTAAGACATTCCACAAAAATTTGGCATTTACCTTTTAGGAATTACAGCAATTTTCAGGGGCTCAAAGGTATTTGGACAAAGTGACTGACAAGAAGTTAATTGACCAGGTGCGGTCCATTCCCTTGTTACTTCAAGACAAATGAAGCAGATAAAAGGTCTGGAGTTGATATCAGGTATTGAGTTGGCATTTGGCAGCTGTTCCAATGGAGCTACCAGTATGAAATCCAAAAAGATCTCAATGTAAGTGAAGGAGGCCATCATTAGGCTGAAAAAAACAACATAAATCTATAAGAGAGAGCAAAAACCCTGGGTGTGGCCAAATCAACAGTTGGGTACATTCTTAAAAAGAAAGAAAGCATTGGTGAGCTCAACAACATCAAAAGGCCTGGAAGACCATGAAAGACAACTAAAGTGGATGATCACAGAATCCTTTCCTTGGTGAAGAAAAACCCCTTCACAACATCTACAGAAGTCAAGAATACTCTGGAGAAGGTAGGCGTATCATTGTCAAAATCTACAATCAAGAGACGCCTTCACGAATGTAAATACAGAGGGTTTACAACAAGGTGCAAACCACCAGTAACATTCAAGAACAGGAAAGCCAGATTAGACTTTGCCAGAAAACATCTGAAAAAGCCTCCCATGTTCTGGAATAAGATTCTTTGGACTGATGAAACCAAGATTAACTTGTACCAGAATGATGGGAA
>CM040978.1:24162630-24194314 GCA_022985145.1 Pangasius djambal
GTGCCGAGTGTGAAATTTGGTGGAGGAGGAATTATGGTGTGGGGTTGTTTTTCAGGAGTTGGGCTTGGCCCCTTAGTTCCAGTGAAAGGAACTTTGAATGCTTCAGGATACCAAAACATTTTGGACAATTCCATGCTCCCAACCTTGTGGGAACAGTTTGGAGCGGGCCCCTTCCTCTTCCAACATGACTGTGCACTAGCGCACAAAGCAAGGTCCGTAAAGACATGGATGACACAGTCTGGTGTGGATGAACTTGACTGGCCTGCACAGAGTCCTGACCTGAACCCGATAGAACACCTTTGGGATGAATTAGAGCGGAGACTGAGAGCCAGGCCTTCTCGCCCAACATCAGTGTGTGACCTCACCAATGCGCTTTTGGAAGAATGGTCAAAAATTCCTATAAACACACTCCTCAACCTTGTGGACAGCCTTCCCAGAAGAGTTGAAGCTGCAAAAGATGGACCGACATCATATTGAACTCTATGGGTTAGGAATGGGATGGCACTTAAGTTCATATGTGAGTCAAGGCAGGTGACCGAATACTTTTGGTAATATAGTGTATGTCTCCCCATGTAACACTGTGTCAGTGTCCGAGTGCGTCTTGAATGTGAAGTTTTGTTGAGTAAAGTTAGAATAAATTTGTGTAATCAGCAGTGAAGAAACCCGGCTGTATTTGTGTGTCTAGAGAAGCTGGCACAGAAAATTAAGATCCGCCGAGATCGCAAGTATTGAATTATTATAATAATAATTCATATAGTTGCAGCGAACCTGCCTCTTTAAGTTTTACCTCACTTTAACAAACTGAGTTTTAAGCGCCACGCCTTAAAGCGGGATGTTTATTTGCATAGCGCTGGAATGCGCCAACCTTTCATATTAAAGTGCTTAAACTGTGTGCCTCAAGCAGTGCGGTAGCGAACTACTGTTTGTGTTGGTTGTCATAGCAACAAACGGGCCATAGGCGCATGCTCAGTTTGACGACGCCATCTTGTAAACAAACTCTCAGGTGTAGCTAAGCTAACCCGAAGCGGTAGTGTTTACATTGAAATCTATGCTGAAACCATTAGCCTCGAAGGTTAGCGGTTAGCGATTAGCATGTTGTGGCTTGCAGTAATTGAATACAACCTGTGTTTTGTTAAAGTGATTAACCCTCATACTTATTTCTCTCTTTTCTGTTCCATTTACTCTTCTCCCTTCTTGCTATTTTCCCCTCAGTCCACTTAGAAGGAAAATACTTACCTACAACCACTTATTGTGTGAAATTTAAATTTAATCAAGCTATTAAATTTTACTGAAAACACTGGAGTGTAGACACTTCCCCATCAAGTTAAAGTCACACAATTATTATTTCACTTTAAGGCATTTGACACTCTGGTGTCCTTGCTTTACAAGTGTCACTTAGATAGGAGAGACTACTATCCCTTACTATGAGCTTCAAAGTGAATCAGAGACAACTCTTTCACTTTAAGCTCATTTCAAGTATATAATTGTACATCAGCTGTAAGTGATTCAGTACTCATAGTTAAGCATAACAGCAGCAGGGTCCATTTGTGGATTTGATCCACTTGTCAGTTGAGCCAGTCTCCTTCAATTAATCAGGTTACTCAAGTCATTCCTGTCCTTCCCTGCCCTCTTCTATCTCTTCTGTCCCATTTTTTAGACCAAGCCGTGGGAACCATCAACAAACGCTAAAACAAAAGGGGGGAGAGAGAAAAGAAGAGAGTCCCATGAAATCATTTTAAAGTTGAAACTTATCGCTTATTTATCCTAAATCTGTTCCTTTGATTTATTTCCTCTTATTTGAACAGAAAAGGTCCCTCTTTCTTCGGGAAATTTCGTTGTTTCTTTTTAGTTTCTCCTTTACTTGTTCTGACTTGTGTTGCAGGAAGAAAGACTCCACCCTGCTAGTCATTCTCCCTCAGTCAGACCACAAGTCATCAACACACTCCACTAGAGGTTCACAATCACAGGCACTGAAACAACACTTAGCTGTCCACTACACCTAGGCTCCAATACAGTGTAAAGGTCTGTGTCAGTCTCGCCAAAGCCAGTTCCCCCATAGTGCATCAACATGCCTCAGATCACAGTTCCCATCACCCACTGGGAAGACTTAGAGGTATGGCTGAGCATTGCGATGAACCGCCTCACACCCAAAGCCTTCGAATTATTATTATTACTACTAATAATTGTAATTCTCAGAAGATTCCTGACACACGATCCAAGACAGAGCTACAGCCACCAGGAGCTAGCTAAAATCACTGGCTCCCTAAGCCACCTCCTTGTAGACCAGCTGAAACTAAGCAACAAGCACATTACCCACTTACAAGAGGAGATGATGCATGCCCAAAGACGCATAGACAAGCTGGAAGAGAAAGCCCAATACCAACTGAAAAGGTCAGAAGGAATGGAGCAAGAGGCAAAGAAGGAAATTGCAAAGCTCCAAGAAACCCTGACAGCTACCCAGAATGAAAAGGAGGAGGCAAAGGCTGCCCAGAAGTATCTAGCAGACAAGCTCCAATACGCCGAGCAGCTACTGGAAAAAGCCAAGTCTGAGGTCAAAGATAAGAATGCCAAGATCAAGGCCCTGGAAGGCCACCTGGAGAAGTCCAGAGACAAAGTTGAAAGTCTGACCCCGCAGCTTTACCACACCAGAGAAGAGGTTGACACAGTCAAAGAGGAACTCAAGCATGCCTATGAGCTACAACCAGAGCCAAGAATGGTGAGACAACTCATAGCATCACCACTGCCCAGCAGAGCAGGGTCCCCCATTTATGGTGTGACACAAGAAGTGAGGGAGCACAACGCAGAGCCTCACCGGCCCTCACAGAAGAATTCATTCCTGCCAACAGCAGAATGGGACCCATCCATGCAGACGCCGAAGTGGTACATGGCCTGGCCCTAAAGGACCTTGACCGTCTGGCCAGAAACATTAACAATTTCAACACGAATGCTGCCGGAGACTACGACATACAGGCCTACCTGCAAGATATTGACTTCCACCTGGAAATGAGGCCTCAGGCCACCAACCGAGACAGGCTCTTTCTACTGAGGACAACATCTAGTTCAGAGGTGCGAAGCTTCCTAGATCGACAGCCCATTCACACCAAATCTAACTATCAGCTACTCCGTCAGGCACTGATCAAAGAATTTGCAGACACAGAGTCTGAACATGGACTGTTAACTGCCCTGGAAACCAAACAGGGTCGGCAGGAGAACCCCCGAGCCTACTACAACCGGCTCCGATGAGCCTACTTTGGGGCACATAATGAACCTGAACTTGAAGAGGACATGAACTTCAAAACCCTCTTCCTAAGAAATCTGCAGTAAGCCATCACCTAGGTGTCATGGCCTGCCCTCGCACAATGACAATGGCTGAAATGACAATAAACTCCACTTTGACTTTGATAAACTCCACTTTGACGATCCAACAGTTATGGAACCTAACCCAGAAGGCCTATAACAAACAGAAGATGGCCTCAAGAAAAGGTTACAAAACATCTAAAGTCCCCATTACCCAAGATCCAGCCCTGGCACTGGAAGACCATAAAGAATGGAGAGAACCCATAACCAGCAACAAACGGTACCCGCATGCCAACGCCAAACTGAAGAACCGAACAAATGCTGGAAAAGTTGGGATCAGCCACACTTCTCAAGGAGCCCATCTCAACACTACTCAGACAGGCACAACACTGAGTATGCACGAGAACAAAACACACCACCCACAGCTGACCCACGAAAACTGATCCAGCTACTGAAGGAATTCCTCGAAAGAAATGAATCCTCCAAGGAACAGGAGGACATGCCAGAACTGCTTCACTGGACCAGCACCCATGAGATCGTGGACAAGCTCACCAGCTCTTATCTCAGGCACGGACGCAACGAGCTTTCTCTCAACTAAGCCAAACCCAGAAACACTGTAGTCCAAAAGACTAGAAAAGGGGGGTAGCTGAAACAGACTGACACGGCTTAGACTGCCATACACTACACCACCTTAACATTCATTTAAACCAACCACTGTAGGAAACATTCAACTGTCTTCTTGATAGGTAGATCATTTAAATCAACTTACACTAGTGTAGAAGTTGCACTCACATCATTGTAGGGAAACCCCATTGTTTATCAAAGTTAGTTTTCTTCCTTCCTTTGCAATCACTGTCATTATCTTTCCTTTCTCTTGCTTCCAACTTTTCTTTTAGTAGGCCAAACGACCTAGAGAAAAGAGAGACCAAAGCCCAATAATCATAGCATCACAAGTAATTAACCTATCTGAATTGATAGCCAGTCTCAGGCGACCCTGCACCAGCCATAAACATTTGTGGAGTTGTCGTCTTGTTATGCCGTGTGTGTGTTTCTCTGCTTCATGTTTTTCAGCGCTCACCGATGTTTTTACCTTGAAACATCGCCGATCGAAGGGGGGAATGTAGGAATTCAGAGGTCATGAAACTGAAGAAACTGATCGTCTCTCCAACCACCCAAAGGCAAAGACATTCCTTTACCCCAACGGACCGAAGATGGCTCCAGCCTGTCTAAGCTAAATGAAAGGTCGTAAAACATTAAGGGATGCTAACGAACTTCGGAATGCAGAAAACCCCAAAAAAAGGTGTGGAGCCGACCTCGAATTGACCACCCTTAACAGAGGCATTTTGTTTGGATTAGGGAACTGGCTGAGAGTTATCGCACTACACACTGCTGAGTTTGGCTTGACCTTTGTACCTCACTAAATCAGTAAATGGACTCCATGCCTAAGACTCCTACACCTTTAGGAATGTTCTTTTCTTTCTTAGTATCTGCCTTATCTGATTTCAAGGTAGTCACTGGGTTTCATATTAAATCTGTATGGGGAACATGCCTTCACATGTGCTGTATTTAACAAGAGCGCAAGAGTCTAAAGTTAACCTACAATTCAGCTACGGCGACTTCTCACAGGGTGAGAAGTCTGGTGCTACCTCCAAAATCATGCATTCAACCCAGCATTATATTGTAACCCCACTATTATTGGAATTATATAATATTAAACCTGTGGCATTCTGTAAACCCGCCATTATACCCAGTAGCTAATGGTCACACGTATGTATGTCGTGTTTGGTATCTGTATGTTTGTTTTCATGTATTGAAACTGTTGATGATTTGCAATTCTCAGTATCTTATACTATACAGTAATTATAAGTATTAAAGGTAAATAAGACTACATTACCATGGACATTGAGAAGGAGGCGACCCGGAAGGGGCCTCTTGCAATTTAGCTGGAGGGCCAGCCAAGCCGCTCTCCAATCATCTCCGAGCCGACCTGCAGTTGGCTGAAGACCGTAGGAGGCCAGCTCATCCAAACTAGTATAAGAACCTCATGCCCAACCAAGTAAAACCCAGGAAAACGACAAAACACAAAAACCACCTATAACAAAGATCCGAGCCGGAGCTGGAACGGAGCTGGGACCAGAACAGAGCTGGAACAGGAAAAGAATCTGCACCAGAAGATTCCAAGACCTGCATCACCGAACATCACTTGACTCGACCCTCCGCCCAGCCGTCCAGACTCCAGCCTCCCAACTCCGGTCTGACTAGAACCTGCTGACCAACACCAACTACTTCCATTCACCACCTAGGCAAAGCAAGTATTGATACCTTCCAACTTTATTAAGCTGGTGCAGTAAACCTAGTTCTTCTCATTCCATATTCCCACATGTATGAATGTGTATGTTTGTGTGTGTTTGTATTAGATTAGTTTCTGTGTTTTAGAATAGTAAAATCTCGTCTGATTTTTAAAGACCAGTGTCTTGTGTGTCTGTGCTTCAAATTTATTGCCTTAAACTGCTGATCTTGTTACCGTGCTCTTTATATAGTGTTTCACTCTATTTAGGATATTATTGCCGGTGGCCACGGAGGTAATATCCCATACACAATTAATAAATACCCTCGTTTCAACTTATTGCTGGACGAATAGTTGATCAGCTATTAAAATATCAAGTTTACAAATTTTCCCTTCTGAGCTGATCTGCTAATCTCCTGCAAATATTGGTGGAGAATACATAAAATTAACCTAAACAGCTAATTTTCCCTACCTTCATAAAGACCCACAGACGAGGACAGTCCCTTCCGAAGTTCCAAAGGGACGCCCGATTGTGTCGGATTGTGGGAGCGAGACCTACAATGTGGCACAATATATTGATTATTTCCTCAATCCTGTCTCACAACTTCATCCCAGTTACCTAAAAGATACATATGACTTCATAAACAGGATCAAGAACATGACAATTCCAGACTCGGCTTTCCTATTCACTGTTGGTGTGGTAAGCCTTTACACAAATATCAGTACAGAGGCAGGATTGCAGGCAATAACAAAATGTTTTAACAGGTATCCAGATTCAAACCGGCCAGATGCAGAACTTCTTCAGCTGTTGGAAATAAACTTAACCAGCAATGACTTTGAATTTAACTCTCAATTATATCTACAGGTTCAAGGAACTGCTATGGGGAAGAAATTCGCTCCAGCCTACGCGAATATTTATATGTCCGAGTGGGAAGAAACATTGTTTTCAAAGTGTCCCCACTTACCCGCAGTGTATTATCGATATCTGGATGACATCTTTGGAGTCTGGCACCATGACAGGGAACATTTTGACACCTTTTTGAATTTGGCCAATTCCCATCATAAACACATTAAAGTCAAAGCAACTCTTAATTCGGATAACATTAACTTTTTAGACACTACAGTTTTTGCCATCCCGACGGAGAATATTTCCAAAACACTACATACTAAGGACTTTTTCAAACCCACTGATTCACACTCTCTACTATTCAAAACAAGTTATCATCCTAGACATACTTTCAAGGGGGTAATCAAATCACAAATCATCCGATTTCATAGAATTTGTTCATTTGATCAACATTTTCATGAAGCAACACAAACTCTATTCAAAGCCCTTAGACCCCGAGGGTATTCTAAGAGATTCTTGAGAGCCATCAAAAGAGACACGTTACATGATCTCAGAAATAACCCAACACGATTGGTGCCAGAACCCAAGGATGTCATCCCCATAGTCACAACCTTTTCAGAAACTTCCAAAATTCTCAACAATAAGCTTAAACAACAATTCCAAAAAAACACAAGAAATATACGCATCGCTTCGGTCATTCAAACCAATATCAGCTTATCAAAGAAACAAAAATCTACGGGATCTCCTGGTCAGGGCCGGTTTGAAATCAGACAGACGAGTGACTCCTCCTATATTAGCAACACATTTTCAACAACTTAGGTCAGTGGAGATGGGAAACAAGGGACACCTAGCTCCACAAAGAACAAACCTCAAGACCACGAATATCATTTACATGATCACTTGCACACACTGCCATAAGAGATATATTGGAGAAACTGAATTCAGTCTGGAACAAAGGCTGAAACAACACATATACTCCATTCAACACAGACCATGCAACACACACTTAATATGCCATTTTGCAATGGCTGGGATACAGAATCTCAGGATCTCAGGTTTGGAGGCCAATAGGGCATGGGACAGGGAACAGAGAAGAAGAAGAGAAGCATATTGGATAAGTAAACTGCACACAGAACATCCTCATGGCTTCAATATTAGGATAACATCTTAGACTTGGAGACTTGGAGCCAGAGATACCCATAGAGAGAGGAGATAGGGTTTATCCATTCTTCTTTTTACAGTATTATCTTCTTTCTCCCGTTGTTTTTCTTTTGTCCTCTGTTTTTTTCCTTACCTTGTTCTTCTTTTTCTTCTTCCTCTTCTTCTTCTCCTTTTTCTTTTTGTTCCTTTTTATACCCGTTCTGTCACATTTATTGTGAGTAAAAATAGCACTTCATACTGGAACAATCCATTGTATAATGGAGGTCTCGGTGTAGCATTTTGTTTTGGTTTGATTTGGTTTGATGTTTAAACACAACTTGGTGGATTTGTGCATGCACAAATACACACTTTGTAAACATTTTTAAAAAAATATTTAAATAAGCACTTGTTTTGATTGTTAGCACTTTTCACTTGATTCAATTGTTAGCATTTTAATAGCACTTATAGCACTTATTTCAGGTTTCAGCACTTCTTTCACTGGGACCTTCAACACCATAGATGGATCCAGTAAAATTGAATAAATTGTATTATAAAAACCACAATATTGTGATGGTTTAAATTTTTCACACAATTTCTCAACTTTTACCTCAACCCCAACCGTCATCTCGCATCCGGTTTTGACCGGAACTTCAACTCCCAAACCTCGTTCCTAACCCTAACCCCAACCCTACCCTAATCCTAACCCCTAAACCTAACCCTAACCCTAACCCTAACCCACCTAATCTATCAGGGTGGGAGTGTGGTTGCTCAAGTCACTTTACACTGAGCCAGATTACTAGTTCCCAATCACTTATAGAGATAGCTATCACCCACCCATCCACTCACTCACTCAGTCAGTGAGTGTTTAAGCAATGGGCTATAGTTTGTATTAAAACCTGTTATTCTCCCTCCTTTCTTACTAAGCACAGCTGAAACATTTACAAATTACATCTGTTCCTTTTTATTTAAAGTATCATATGGCACTATGATCTTTTTCTTCTGTGGGAGCTATAAAAGATACCAGAGTAAGGGTGGAGTTGCCCCTAACCCTAACCAAACCCTAACCCTAATTCTCACCCCAACCCTAACCCCAACCCTAATCCTAACCCTTAAGACCAACTGCTAACCACAAACCCCAACCCTAACCCTAACTCTCACCACAACCCTAACCCTATTCCTAACCCTAACTCTGACCCTAATCCTAACCCAATAACCCTAACCCTAACCCCATAACCTTAACCCTAACACTAACCGCTAAACCCAACCCTAACCTTAACCCCAACCCCAATCCTAAACCTAACCCTTAACCCCAACCGCTAACCCCAACCCTAACCCATGAACCCTAACACTAACTCCCTAACCCTAACCCATGAACCCTATCCCCAACCCTAATCCTTACCCTTAACCCCCACCGCTAACCCCAACCCTAACCTTAACCCTAACCCAATAATCCTAACCCCCTAACCCTTACCCCTAAACTTAAACCTAACCCTAACCCACACATATATTCATTATTTCCTCAATCCTGTCTCACAACTTCATCCCAGTTACCTAAAAGATACATATGACTTCATAAACAAAATCAAGAACATGACAATTCCAGACTCGGCTTTCCTATGCACTGTTGATGTGGAAAGCCTTTACACAAATATCAGTACAGAGGCAGGATTGCAGCCAATAACAAAATGTTTTAACAGGTATCCAGATTCAACCCTAACCCTAACCTCAACCTCCTACCCTGAACCCTAATCTTAACCCTAACCATAACCTTCACTTCAACCCTAATTCTATTCCTTTTCCCTTCCCCCTCCCTACCCTTACCTCAATCTCCCATCCTGAATCCCAATTCTAACACCTAACCCTAGCCCTAAGCCCTAATCCTTCCCTAACCCTAATCTTCCCCCTTTCCTAATCTTGACCCTCATTTGTTTCCCTTCTCTTCTACTGGAGTGGGTACCCTGGCTCCAAGGATGTAAACTTAACTCCCAAATCTGCCCCATGTGATGTGTACATAAACATGTAAATGTGAACTGTATGTGGACATATGAGTGTGCATACATCTGAATAGAGCGATTAACCCGAGATCCTGTGCTTTGATCACTCAACCGGATATAATGTGTGGATCTGACTTGGGAAAAACTGCACGCCCTATCCGGTTCCTGAGGTTCTTTATTTAAATAATGTTGTTCCCCCACTCCTTTTTTTAAAAAAAAAAAATACTACATGTACTTTGTCTTTCCTTTTTTTACTATTTCTTTATTATTTTCACTTTCTTTATGGGGATTCCTGGTCCGTTTCCAGTTCACTGTTCCTTTTGAACTTAGTGGGTATTATTATTTAGCTCTCTCATTTTAACTTTATCGATTTTATTTTCTCAATCATATTTTAAAACCCATTTTTTCTCTTTATTTTATTTATTTATTATTCTTTTATTTATTTACTCATTTACCATTTTAGGATTTTAAATTTGTACTGTTTTAGGATCACCTTCACCCAGGGATCCAAAATAAACCTTTTGTATTTAAATTTATAGTTTAAGAAAACAGGTCTGGCCTCGTTCCTTTTAACTCTAGAATAGAATTAAGTGAGCCTGTGCACTAAACAGCATACACTCAACACATGAGGATTTGATCTTCCCCTAACCTAACCCTAATCCTAACCCTAACCCTAACCTTAACCCTAACCCTAATCCTATCCCTTAACCCCAACCGCTAAACCAATCCCTAATCCTAACCCTAACCCTAACCCCAATCCTAATCCTAACCCTTAACCCCCACCACTAACCCTAACCTTAACCCTAACTCAATAACCCTAACCCAATAACCCTAACCCCCTAATCCTAAACTTAACCCTCACCCTAACCCTAACCCAACTAACCTATCAGGGTGGGGGTTAAGGGTCAGGGGTTAAGGTTTGAGTTAGGGTTAGGGTTAGGGTCAGGGGTTAGGGTTAGGGTCAGGAGTTAGGGTTGGGGTTAGGGTTAAGGGTTAGGGTTTGGGGGTTAGAATCGAATGTATCGATTTTCTGAATCGAAATTCAGATTTGAATGGAATGAGGTTTGGGAGTTGAGGTTCCGGTCAAAACCGGGTGCGAGATGATGGTTGGGGTTGAGGTTGTCGGAAAAAATATCGAAATATTGCTTAATCAGCTTAGTAGCCAGCTTTGACTATATTAGTAGTATAGTAGTAGTATTATTAGTAGTTTATGGTTTGTGTGCTATTATCAGAGGTATAAGTCTGGTGCACTACATGCAGAGGCAGGAAGTGGACGAGCTCAGCTGCAAGATCAGGCAGTTGGTGTGACAGAAGGCACACTGAAGGTTACATCCGGTGTGTCTATGAACCTGAGCTAAAGTAGAGTAGAGAATAAGATTAATCATAAGGCTAGCTTTAGGGCAATATATGGTAGAAACATTATCTCTTGGTACAAGTTAATCAAGCATAAATAGTAATAATGACTATGCATAATCTAGAAAATATAAGTAGGAGGATGTAAACAAGCAGTAAAAGCAAGAGCTGCTATAGTCAAGAAAAATGCATTTTAAGCATAAAATAGCCACAGCCATAAAAGAACAAAATGAGAATAAAGCAACACTTTCATGTGGCAGAAGGTACATCTGCACATTGTTGATTCAGTGTAAAAAGAATGAGTACAAAATAAAGCAATAGAGCGAATAGAGGAAGTGAAGGCTTCTATATAGCAGTTTAGGCCAGGGGTCAAGAGACATCTCAAAACAAGATGAGAAGTCTAGATGTCGTTCAGAACCCCATTTTTCAGACAAAAAAAACAGGATGTGGGGTCTCAGAATACAGAAGTGTCTGGGTAACAAGTCAACAAGTCTGGTTAACAAGTCAACAAGTCTGGGTAAGGGGAAATTCTAAGAAGACAGACAAGGTCGGTAGGAGGGGATAATGGGAAATGGTGGAGTGTATGTAAAATAGGATAGGGGGAGTTAAAATGGTTTAAACTGAAGATAATGTCAAATTACTGACATAGGCGGACCAAAAGGGGGTGGTGCCAGCAGGCGTCTGGGTATGTATGCAAGGGAATTTGGAAGACTCGGGGCACACAACTCTCAGGCTTGAGATTGCTGTGTCACCGTTGAGGGAATTCACCTTCTTTGAGCTCATTAGAACGTGTTGTATTGCTACTGCAATAAAGAAGTTTGCTTCTTCTCATCCAACGACTGGCAATTCTTCATTGTGGTGAATTTTCTGAGTGAGTACAATAAGAGACATATACGTAATTGGCAGATTGTTCAGTCCACCTGAAAATGTGTCCACTCAGGGAAGGACTCTGAGTTCCGACATTTTATTGGCGCACAACGTGGGGCTCGATAGGCCAGCGTAAGGTCAAAACCTGAACTGGGACTGCGTAACCCGGGCTGCAGACCCAAAATTAAAAGGCGGTAAGCAGACACCTGTTATACTCAAAAGTCTGTATTAAAATTATATCTGTAGCCTGTGGGGAACAGCCCCGGGGAGGACGTAGACTGTTGGCCTCGAGCCAAGAACCAGTGGGTGGAGAGCAGAAATTGGATGGGAATAAGCAAAGATTTCAGTGTTTTTTAGGATAGTTAACTACTGTATGTCTATGTACGTCTATGTACGTCTATGTACTACTCGGAGAGTCACTGCACATAGGTTAGGTACAGGGTGGGACCCGAGTCTTTGGAAAAGTGTGAATCGGAGCGTCACTGCATATATATATATATATATATATATATATATATATATATATATATATATATATATATATATATATAAGAGGCAGGGTGGGACTCGATAAGAGTTGAATTGTGTATTGTGTTGTGTATTGTCTATTGGTGCGTCACTGCAAAGATTGCAGGGTGGGACCCAAAGTGTTGAATTGTGAATTGTGTATTGTATCGGAGAGTCACTGTAGAAGCTACAGGGTGGGACCCGATTGTGTCGTGTTGATATATGTATTGTGAATATAGCAAATGTTTGTTGTGTTATATTATGTTGTGTTAATTATAATTAATCATTTATAATTATATTTTATATAATATATTATTATAATTATATTTTATATTCATTGGAGTATTACTATAAGAGTTTCCAAAGAATTTTGAAAGAGAAATATTTTTTATTACACGGGTGATGCGCATTGGCGTGCACACTGGGTTATGCTTTAGTGAATTTTGCAATGTGTGCAGGAGGTTGAAAAAGGAGGAAGTGGGTAAGTCAGGTAAGCACACAGACACACACACACACACACAGACTTATTTTTAGATGAGCGACGTCACAGAAAATACACACCTGCATACATACACATAATACACGAGGTGGTAATCATGACATAGAGTGGTGGAGGAATAAAGTAAAAAATATAAAAATATAAAATAAAAATATAAAATAAGAGTATAGGCATGCAGTAGTAGGTTAGATGTAGAAACAAGAGGGGTAAGAACTCATAAGAACCCGTTTCTGGGACTCGTTTCTGGGAAGATAGAAGCAGAGGTGAGGGGGGCAATCAGAACAGCAGATAAGGGATAAATTGTGGGCGATCACACGATTCCACAGGTTTGATATATTACAAATTTTGTTCCCTTAAGAAGATTCTTTTTTAGAATTGGAGCAATCTGGAGGCCTCGGCTGCTAAGCCCAATATTACTTACCCTGGTGAAAACCCCAAGGCTCAGTCAAGCTGTAGTTTATTTGTTTAATTGTATAAAAGATCCATATGATGAAGATGTTGAATTGTTCGCAGAACGACCCAAATAATAATAATAATAATACATTTTATTTATAAAGCACTTTACATTTAAAAAAAATCTCAAAGTGCTACAGGAAAATAGAATAGGCTAATTATTGTTCAGGACTGACAGCAACTGTCACAGTGGAGCCGAGGGAGGTGTAGTGGGAACGTGGTACGGTTGCATCAATCTTAGTGGATAAAATTAACTCTTTAGGGGACAAATCCGGAAGAATCCGGTGAAATCAAATATTACTGTAGAGAAGATAAACGTACAGTTAAAGTGGACAAACGCAAACCGTAATCCAGGACACCGAAGTGAAGCAAGCAGGGCGAGACAAGGGTGCGTCATGAGTACAGAAAAGGCCACACCCACCCCAGTGGGAGTGGTGATTTTAAAGCATAAGGAGGCAGAGAAAAAGATTAAGAAATATATGAAGAAGTGGAAGGACCGGACAAAGGGAGAATTGCAATGGCCAGAAGAAGGGACATTTAACGAAGAGAAATGTGATAAGATGAAGATTAGAATGTTGGGGGAAAATGAAAAAGGAAGGTGAGGAAAAGCTGAAGAGAAAAATGGAAATAGTGGAATGGTTCAAGCAGGAAGGGAAGTTGCAGAGAGAACGCAGGGAAAGAGAAAAGGAGAAGAAAGAGATGGGAAAAAAAGGAGAAAGAGAAGGAAATAAGGAAGGAAGAAGAGGCAGTGAAGGGATCAGCCCCATCATGCGAGGAACATGGGGAGCAGATCTGACCACCGCCCTATAGCGAGCCACAACAACCACCCAGAGTGACGGGAGTATACCCACAACTTCAAGAAGACAGAGAATTCCAGGATGTGCAATTGGAAATAATGGGCGGACAATTCAAGGGAAGAGTGAGACCCATGTCACCGGAGGAAGATGAAGGGGAAAAGCTAAAAAGGGGAAAAGAGGTGTGGCCTGAATTTAAAGGCTAAATGAGAGGATAGCCTGGAGTGGAACTACGACCTGAACCCAACCCCAGGGGAATAGGATGAGTACTAGATGAGTACTCAGGACAGAGATGCCTGCCAGACCAGCTGAGGTACGAAAGCGCCCCATGGGTGCAAGATGTGGCGGTGAGAAGAAAAGCTGCATCGCTCCCGGAATTCACAAACGTGGACTACAAAATCAAAAGAAGAAATGGAAATGTCCTCAACTTCTTCCTCAAGGTCTGAAGGGGGTAGAGAATCCTGCGTGAGTGATGAGGAAAAGGAGCAAGTGAAGAAGTCCATGTCAGTGGAACTTTGAGAATGACCCCGCTGCTCCCAAGGCTGCTCCCAAGGCAGAATGACCATATAAAGGAGGAACTATGCTGCCTGCGGTAAAAACTGGTAACTCACTTGGAGGGACGAGTAGAAGAAAAACAAGAAGTGCATAGGCTAAAAGAAGGAGAAGCGGCCATACACAGCCGAAGAGAAAGCCTGGGAAGTGACAGAGGGGTGGAGCTGTGCCATCGACTACTGAGAGAAACCAAGCAGCATCTAATCAATGCCAATCAGTCACTGGAGGCTGCCGAACAAGGGCGCGGTAAGACAGTACAGAAAAAGGCACAAATGGCCCACTCAACAACAATAGTAACCAGAGCACAGGCACAACAGATAAACCAGGAAGCTGACACGGATGAAGAGGAGGTAGAGGCTGAAGAGGGAGGCAAATCCCCAAATGCCGGTGGTATTGAAGGGGAAGGACATGATATAGGGCATTCATGGACTTAAAAGGACTGATAGATAGGCTGCCCAGTATATGTGAGGGAGCCCAGAAGTGGATAACAAGGTTTGAAGAACAGACTATGGGCCAGCTATTGGCCATAGGCGATATTAAAGCCATCCTCACACAGTCATTGGGAAAAGCCAAAATGATAGAGATATTGGACGCAGCCCAGATCAGAAACATGGCAACAGATCAAAGGTATGACTCCTATTCATTTGGCATAAGGAGAAATGCAATCTGGGACGCCCTCAGGAGGACTTATCCAACCCAAGCTGACCCAAGCAAGGTGGAAAAAATAAAGCTGGACGAGGATGAGGGAGTCTCCCACTTCATTCTCCAGCTGCAAAAGACATGGAGAGAAGAAATGGGATCAGCTTGGGATGAGACGGCAGCAAGTGAGACTCTCTTCAAAATGATGCTGAGAAAAGCCCTTCCCAGTGAGGTTCAACTTGAGACAGTGGTAGGGCTGAGCACGATGCCCTGGCCAACCTTTGAAGCCAGTGTGATACACTTTGTTGAGTTGCATCAAAAAAGAGAAAGAGCAGCCAAAAAAGCCACAGAGGATCTATTAACACAGCTTCATAAGGCCCAACTGGGAGAACTGGCACGCAACAAGCAGGAAAACCAAGAGAAGACAAGAGAAAAGTACTGCAAAGCAGGCAGCAGTAATGGTGGCACCAACAACAGCTCAGCCCATCCTTGTTGCCCAACTCCCACAGCCCACACCAATGACACAGCCAGTAATGATGACGCAGCCATAAATGTCAATGCTAGTGGTCTACCAGGTGACAGTACCACAGATGGCCTATCCTATGGGCCCACAATACCCACCACAGAATAGAGGGTGGGGCCAAGTAAGAGGCCGAGCAAGAGGAGGAATGTTCCAACAGATGCCAAGGCAAGGCACAGCTCCTATACAAAGGAGGGGAAATGGATGCTGGAACTTCCAAGACCCGAATCATCTAATGAGGGACTGCCCTTTTCCACCACAACAACCACGAAGGAACCCTAAACAAGGTCAAGGCTGGCAGAATGCCAGAAACTGGACAGGACAATGGATGGGGCCAAATCAGCAGGGACCTGCCCCAATGATGCCTGGAGGAAGTCCAATGGGACCGTCCCAGGAAAACATGTGAAGGGGCCCAGAGAAGCCAGAGGGGGAGCTGGTACAGTGCCCCACCTCACTGTACCCTGCACACGAACCAACAATCATGGTGGAAGTAGGAAGTAAGTTCCAGGCACTCTTTCTAGTTGACACAGGTGCAACGTTCACAAGTATTGGAAAAGAAGGCTCTAAGCTCCCCCTCTCTTGGAAAATGATGAAGACAGTAGGCTTCTCGGGTAAAACACAGTCTTCAAGATTTACAGAGCCCCAAGACATAACGGTGGCGGGAATCACCGTCCAAGCGCCACTACTATTCTCCCCTGATACCCCAGCAAACCTCCTAGGCAGAGATGTACTCCGTAAGCTAGGAGCAAAGATACGCTGTGGACCCACAGGAATGTGGGTCGAACTTCCAGAATGTCTGATACAGCAATGTGTTGTAGGAGAAAAGAAAGTAAAGCAACACATACTGGACAGAGTATATTGGTTGGAAATTAAGGACACCTCAAAGGGTCTGCATAACCTGTACACTCAGTGGAGCCAAGATTGCCAGCCTGCCAGAAAACCATGGCACTGTACTATCAAGTATGATGAGGGGGGACACGACGAAGCATTAAGACAGTGAACATAGTCATGGGACCCCAAGGGGTAGCAGCGACAGTGCAGCTGCCCAGTCAAATTGCTCAGTGGTACCAGGTTGAAAATGCTGCTCCACATGTTTCCTTGATGGTCGGGCAAGGTTTTGAATCAAAAGACTTAGGACCAATGGTCAGGGAGGCAGGTCAAATAGCTAGTTGGACATCTGTAGGTGAAGGTATAAGTGTGTCAGCTGACAGAAAATATCTTAGAATTGAACAGTCAGCCACAGACATTACAGAGGCTAGAACACTGCTAATTAGCCGTCAGACTAGTGGTAGGGTTCAAGTAGAGATGACAGGACAATGGTCTCAGCAAACAAAAGGGGAAAAGCAGTAGAGGGAATAAAGTCAACCATTGAAGGGTTAGTTGAGGCAAAAGTTTTAGTCCCAACAAGAAGCCCTTGCAATACCCCCATTTTTCTGGTCAGAAAACAAAATTCAGATAAATGGAGACTGGTCCATGATTTAAGACCAGTCAATCATGTGGTGGTGACAGAAAATCCTGTAGTACCAGGCCCACACACGTTGTTGTCAAATATACCAGAAGGAACAAAGTGACACATGGTGATTGATCTTTGCTCAGTAAATTTTAGTGTACTGGTGCACCCGGAATCTCAGTTCTTATTTGCCTTCACGTACGGCGGACAACAGTGTACTTACACCAGGCTACCACAAGGGTACTCTGAAAAAGCCCCTCAGTTTTAACCTAGTGTTGGCCTGGATGTTCCTAGTATGGTGCGGGAGTACATAGACAATCTATTGACTTGCAGCCAAACGAAGAAACAATTTTTGCAGGATTTGCTAAAATTGCTGAAAATGCTGGCTCAAAATGTGCACAAGGTAAACAGAGACAAGTTACAGTTCCGCCAACAAAAGGTGGAATATCTAGGTAGAGTGCTCGAAGGCACTACAAGAAAAATCTCACCAGCGCACGTGGAAGCAATTTGGAAGGCACCGCGGCCTCAAACTGTGCAGCAGATGCTGTCATTCCTGGGCCTAGCAGGGTTCAGTAGACCCTGGATTTGTGATTTTGCACTGAAAACACAGCCTCTTAGAGATATGATGAAGGCGGCCGACCAAACAAAATCAAGCACCCCATTAGTCTGGACAGAAGAGGGCAGGGTAGCATTTGAGACAATTAAAAGCGCCCTTGTTTCGGCCCCAGTGCTAGCCTGCCTGGATTATGGCAAGCCATTCTATAAATACTAGCACAACAGCAACAAGGCATGGGAGGGAAACCAACTGCCTATCAGAAGGCATCCACAGTCGCAATGGGGCACCCGGTAACTCTTTACACTTTGCATGCATTACTGACAAGTCAAAAGTTGTGATGACCAATGCGTGCCGAACCGTTTACAATGTAATCTTGTCAGCACCAGAGCTGACGATCGAACGGTGCCCCACAATAAATCCAGTTGACAGAATAGTGTTACCCGATGAGGGAACCCCACATGAATGTATTAAAGAAGCTGGAAAATTCCTGAAAGCTAGACCAGATCTAGAGGCCCAGCCTCTAGTAGACGCCCAACACATGTTCTTCGTTGGAGGCTCGTGCTACCGCATTAACGATGGCAATAAAGCAAGCTATGCAGTAACTCAATACAACAAAGAATCGTTCGAGGTAGCATCAAGCACTAGTGTACCACAACCATGCTCTGCCCAATTGGCAGAGATCAAGGTGCTAACAGCAACATGCAAATTAGGGGCAGGAAAATCCTGCACCATTTATACTGACTCAGCATATGCGTATGGGGTTTGTCATGTGTTTGGACCAATTTGGGCTCAGAGAGGCTTCCAGAGGGCTGATGGTTTTTCCACGGGCCAGCAATTTCAGATTTGCTCGGTGCAATGATGCTGCCAATAGCGCTAGCCATAGTAAAATGTAAAGTACATAAGACAGATGGTGATTGGGTTAGCAGGGGCGATGGGGCGGCAAACGGAGCAGCCAAGAAAGCAGCCATAGGAGAAGGGTGTGTAAAAGTGATAATGCAGGTAGGAGAATTAGAGGAGGAACACGTCTCAGAGAATGACATTAGGGAGTACCAAGAGGTAACAAGCGGAGAAGAGAGAGAAATGTGGAAGAAACGAGGTGCAGTACAGGACCCCAACACGGGGATATGGAGAAGTATGGATGGTATGTGGGTAGCGCCACTAGGGTTATAACCTATGCTCATCAAGGAGGCACATGGTGTTGATCATTGTAATCGTCATGAGACCATAAGCACAGTAAGCTATAGGCAGAGCAGGCAATTGCCTAGGGTCTCGGGCTTGGAGGCAGCTCGTGATACAGGTATGTATTTTATATATATATATGTATGTATGTATATATGTATGTAATATATTATAATATGTATTTCTGACTATAGACGTGAATTTAACTAAACGGAGCCTTGTTCTGCCGATTCGTGTCAGCGCCATTTGAACATGGATCATTAAATTCACATATGACGCTTTGAATCTGAGCTGATCGACTGTACAGTGAATCAGCAGGAGCTGATTTTCAAAATACTAAAGAAAATGTAAAAGTTTAATGAATAAAGTTAGTAAATATACACAAGTAATGATAACAGGTTTTGTATGAATAAAAAGGTTAGAAATTTTATTTGTTTCAAGTGCTTTTTATTTATTCTGAAGTGTGGAGGGAAGGAGGCCAGGGGGCCTCCAATATAAATTTTGCCTAGGGCCTCCAAATGTCTAGAACTGGTCCTGCTCAAGGGCCATACAACGGCCCCTTGTTGGAACAACTGGAGAATGAGATGTCTAGTTATGTCAAACATTTAACGCAAATACACAGAACATTGTGTTTGCAGGTTGGTGAAGCTACACACAGCACGTGTATTGAACAACCCCTTCGACAGGTCGAGCTTGGTGACTATGTGTACATCAAAGTGTTCAAGAAGAAACACTGGAAACAGCCACGGAGAGAAGGGCCCATTAAGGTGGCACTAGCTACTCCTACCACAGTCAAGGTTGAAGGGAAAGAGCACTGGTATCATCTAAATCATTGTTGCAGGGCAGCGGTCAAGGAACCGGACTGGGAAAAGTCCAGAACACGTCAAATACAACATGCAGCATGCTGTTTGGTTTAGAGACAGTGTCACTGATGAAGAGACAGGAGGAGTCAGAGCTAGAGGTAGCAGAGCTGAAGATGTTGAAGTTCTCTTTGGGAGTGATAAGGTTGCACAGGATTAAGAACGAGTACATCAGAGGGACAGCTCATGTTGGACGTTTGGGGACAAAATTAGGGAGGCCAGATTAAGATGGTTTGGACACGTTCAGAGGAGGGAAAGTGAGTATATTGGTAGGAGAATGTTGTACATGGAGCTGCCAGGCAGGAGGCAAAGAGGAAGACCAAAGAGGAGGTATATGGAAATAGTGGGTGCAAGTGTTGAGGATGCAGAAGATAGGGATAAATGTAGAGTGATTATTCGCTATGGCGAAGAAGAAGAAAAAGGACTGTTAAAGGAAATGCACCTGGAGACGACAGTTCGTTTACTGTATATATATATATATATATATATATATATATATATATATTTGTTATGCTCTAGTGTTCTCTGTCTCTGTTGTCTGTCTCGTTTGTCTTCGTCCTTGGTGTTCTGAGCAGTCCCAGATGGTGGTGGCGATACGCTCATGGTCACAACGCAGAAAGATCCCCGGGTTAAGCAGGCAAGGTCTGCAGTATAACTTCCTGGCTCATCACTTCCTTACATGTGAAGAGTCGCAGCTCAACCACCACAACCACGGTGCCTGTCCTCGCCCATCGGCGAATGCCAATGCGGGACCTCGGATCTGGGAGTCTCTCTCCTGGGAGCGATATGAGTGGACATTGGATCCAAATGGATGGTCCTGTTCATCGTCTTCTCTCTAGACGGGACATGGCTTCAGTCTGTTCAGTACTCTGTCTGTGACTTGGGTAAAGGCTTGCAAATGACAGCACAGGTTTTACCTTACGCCGCAGTCAGAGTGTTTCAGCGCCCCTACCCCGCTGGTGTCAGAAGTGGGATACATGACCATTACAAGTGACACCACCAGCAGTGTCCAGGTGTCAGTGTGCTTAAGAATTGGACTCAATGAGTTGAGAGACTGGACACATGTTGCTTTATTACTCAGTGTTTCTGTATGTTTCCATATTCTCCTTACGAATCCTTTGTAAAAATCCTGACACAGGGTGACCCTGGTGGTGAATCCACTGTCGCGCTATGTACGGGCAGAGTGGGAATTTTCCCTGGAAATTGGGCTGAATCAGGGTTTTTCGCCCACTCCTGGTTCACCGTGTCGTGATTAGATATTTATGCTGAAGAGGGAGTGATGTCGACATAAATGTTTGGTGTCTGTCTTTTTGGCAAATGTTGTACAGGGTGCCTGGTGATGTGCTAGTAACCTCTCCCAGGGCCCCGACAGACCCTCTACGATACGCAAAGTATCTGGGTCGGAAGATAGGAAGATAAATGTTGTAAAATTGTAAAATCTATGTCGCATAAGGGAAGATATGGGGATGCCAACTAATAACTGGGAGAAAGGTTTGTTAAGGTGTGAGACTTAAACAGTCTCAGAGGGGGGAGTGATGTCGGAAAAAATATCGAAATATCGCTTAATCAGCTTAGTAGCCAGCTTTGACTATATTAGTAGTATAGTAGTAGTAGTATTAGTAGTTTATGGTTTGTGTGCTGTTATCAAAGGTATAAGTCTGGTGCACTACATGCAGAGGCAGGAAGTGGACGAGCTCAGCTGCAAGATCAGGCAGTTGGTGTGACAGAAGGCACACTGAAGGTTACATCCGGTGTGTCTATGAACCTGAGCTAAAGTAGAGTAGAGAATAAGATTAATCATAAGGCTAGCTTTAGGGCAATATATGGTAGAAACATTATCTCTTGGTACAAGTTAATCAAGCATAAATAGTAATAATGACTATGCATAATCTAGAAAATATAAGTAGGAGGATGTAAACAAGCAGTAAAAGCAAGAGCTGCTATAGTCAAGAAAAATGCATTTTAAGCATAAAATAGCCACGGCCATAAAAGAACAAAATGAGAATAAAGCAAAACTTTCATGTGGCAGGAGGTACATCTGCACGTTGTTGATTCAGTGTAAAAAGAATGAGTACAAAATAAAGCAATAGAGCGAATAGGGGAAGTGAGGGCTTCTATACAGCAGTTTAGGCCAGGGGTCAAGAGACATCTCAAAACAAGATGAGAAGTCTAGATGTGGTTTAGAACCCCATTTTTCAGACAAGAAAAACAGGATGTGGGGTCTCAGAATACAGAAGTGTCTGGGTAACAAGTCAACAAGTCTGGTTAACAAGTCAACAAGTCTGGGTAAGGGGAAATTCTAAGAAGACAGACAAGGTCGGTAGGAGGGGATAATGGGAAATGGTGGAGTGTATGTAAAATAGGATAGGGGGAGTTAAAATGGTTTAAACTGAAGATAATGGGAAATTACTGACATAGGCGGACCAAAAGGGGGTGGCGCCAGCAGGCGTCTGGGTATGTATGCAAGGGAATTTGGAGGACTCGGGGCACTCAGGGAAGGACTCTGAGTTCCGACAAGGTAAAAGTTGAGAAATTGTGTGGAAAAAACATCACAATATTGTGGTTTTATAAAACAAGTTATTCAATTTATTTTACTTGATCAACCTATGGTATTGAAAGTCCCAGTGAAAGAAGTGCTGAAACCTGAAATAAGTGCTATAAGTGCTATTAAAATTGCTAACAATTGAATCAAGTTAAAAGTGCTATCAAAACAAGTGCTATTTAAATATGTTTTAAAAAATGTTTACAAAAAACAGAGGACAAAAAAACAATGGGAGAAAGAAGAGAATACTGTAAAAAGAAGAATGGATAAACCCTATCTCCTCTCTCTATAGGTATTTCTGGCTCCAAGTCTCCAAGTCTAAGATGTTATCCTAATATTGAAGCCATGAGGATGCTCTGTGTGCAGTTTACTTATCCAATATGCTTCTCTTCTTCTTCTCTGTTCCCTGTCCCATGCTCTATTGGCCTCCAAACCTGAGATCCTGAGATTCTGTATCCCAGCCATTGCAAAATGGCATATTAAGTGTGTGTTGCATGGTCTGTGTTGAATGGAGTATATGTGTTGTTTCAGCCTTTGTTCCAGACTGTATTCAGTTTCTCCAATTTATCTCTTATGGCAGCGTGTGCAAGTGATCATGTAAATGATATTCGTGGTCTTGAGGTTTGTTCTTTTTGGAACTAGGTGTCCTTTGTTTCTCATCTCCACTGACCTAAGTTGTTGAAAATGTGTTGCTAATATAGGAGGAGTCACTCGTCGGTCTGATTTCAAACCGGCCCTGACCAGGAGATCCCGTAGATTTTTGTTTCTTCGATAAGCTGATATCGATTTGAATGACAGAAGCGGTGCGTATATTTCTTGTGTTTTTTGGAATTGTTGTTTAAGCTTATTGTTGAGAATTTTGGATGTTTCTGAAAAGGTTGTGACTATGGGGATGACATCCTTGGGTTCTGGCACCAATCGTGTTGGGTTATTTCTGAGATCATGTAACGTGTGTCTTTTAATGGCTCTCAAGAATCTCTTAGAATACCCTCAGGGTCTAAGGGCTTTGAATAGAGTTTGTGTTGCTTCATGAAAATGTTGATCAAATGAACAAATTCTATGAAATCGGATGATTTGTGATTTGATTACCCCCTTGAAAGTACGTCTAGGATGATAATGAAGAGAGTGTGAATCAGTGGGTTTGAAAAAGACCTTAGTATGTAGTGTTTTGGAAATATTCTCCGTCGGGATGGCAAAAACTGTAGTGTCTAAAAAGTTAATGTTATTCGAAGTAAGAGTTGCTTTGACTTTAATGTGTTTATGATGGGAATTGGCCAAATTCAAAAAGGTGTCAAAATGTTCCCTGTCATGGTGCCAGACTCCAAAGATGTCATCCAGATATCGATAATACACTGCGGGTAAGTGGGGACACTTTGGAAACAATGTTTCTTCCCACTCAGACATATAAATATTCGCGTAGGCTGGAGCGAATTTCTTCCCCATAGCAGTTGCTTGAACATGTAGATATAATTGAGAGTGGAATTCAAAGTCATTGCGGGTTAAATTTATTTCCAACAGCTGAAGAAGTTCTGCATCTGGCTGGTTTGAATCTGGATACCTGTTAAAACATTTCGTTATTGCCTGCAATCATGCCTCTGTACTGATATTTGTGTAAAGGCTTTCCACATCAACAGTGAATAGGAAAGCCAAGTCTGGAATTGTCATGTTCTTGATTTTGTTTATGAATCTGTATCTTTTAAGTAACTGGGATGAAGTTGTGAGACAGGATTGAGGAAATAATCAATATATTGTGCCACATTGTAGGTCTCACTCCCACAATCCAACACAATCGGGCGTCCATGTGGAACTTCGGAACCTAGGTGGGTTAGGGGTTAGGGGTTAGGGTTAGGGTTAGGTTTAGGGGGTTAGGGTTATTGGGTTAGGGTTAAGGTTAGGGTTGGGGTTAGCGGTGGGGGTTAAGGTTAGGGTTGGGGTTAGTGGTGGGGGTTAAGGGTTAGGATTAGGATTGGGGTTAGGTTAGGATTAGGGTTGAGTTTAGCGGTTGGTCTTAAAGGTTAGGATTAGAGATGGGGTTAGGATTAGGATTAGGATTAGGGTTAGAATTAGGGTTGGGGTTAGGGTTAGGATTAGGGTTGGAGTGAGAATTAGGGTTAGGGTTAGGTTTTGGGTTGGGGTTAGGGTTAGGATTTGGGTTGGGTTCAGGCTAAGGGTTGGAGTTAGGGTTAGGCTAAGGGTTGGGGTTAGGAATAGCGTTAGGGTTGGGGTTAGCGGTAGGGTTAGGGTTAGGGTTGGGATTGGGGTTAGGGGCAATACCACCCTGACTCTGGTATCTTTTATAGCTCCCACAGAAGAAAAAGAGCAGAGTGCCATATGATACTTAAAAAAAGGTTATGGGGTTGGGGTTATGGTTAGGGTTAAGGGCTTAGTGTAAGAGTCAGGGTTTGGATTAGGGTTATGGTTAGGGTTAGAGTTAAGGTTAGGAATAGGGTTAGGGTTGGGTTGAGAATTGGGGTTAGGGTTGTGGTTAGGGTTCGTGGTTGGGGTTAAGGATTAGGATTAGGGTTGGGGTTAGGGTGAGAATTAGGGTTAGGGTTTGGTTAGGGTTAGGGGCAACTCCACCCTTACTCTGGTATCTTTTATAGCTCCTACAAAAGAAAAATAGCAGAGTGCCAGTGAGTGAGTGGATGGGTGGGTGATAGCTATCTCTAAGTGACTGGGAACTAGTAATCTGGCTCAATGTAAAGTGACTTGAGCAACCGCACTACCACCCTGATAGGTTAAGTGGATTAGGGTTAGGTTTAGGGGGTTAGGGTTAGGTTTAGGGGGTTAGGGTTATGGTTCATGGGTTAGGGTTATGGTTAAGATTAGGGTTGGGGTAAGGCTTAGGGTTGGGGTTAGGGTTAGGAATAGGGTTAGGGTTAGGACCGGGGTTAGGGTTAGGAATAGGGTTAGGGTTGGGGTTGGGGTTAGTGGTTGGCTTAGGGTCAGGGTTGGTGTTAGGGTTAGGGGCAACACCACCCTGACTCTGGTATCTTTTATAGCTCCCACAGAAGAAAAAGAGCAGAGTGCCATATGATACTTACAAAAAAAAGTTTTGGGGTTAGGGTTATGAATAGGGTTAGGGTTAGGGCTGGGGATAGGGTTAGGGTTGGGGTTGGGGTTAGTGGTTGGCTTAGGGTCAGGGTTGGTGTTAGGGTTAGGGGCAACACCACCCTGACTCTGGTATCTTTTATAGCTCCCACAGAAGAAAAAGAGCAGAGTGCCGTATGATACTTTAAATAAAAAGTTATGGGGTTGGGGTCAGGGTTATTGGGTTAGGGTTAGGGTTTGGATTAGGGTTATGGTTAGGGTTAGAGTTAGGGATAGGAATAGGGTTAGGGTTCGCGGTTGGGGTTAGGGTTAGGGTTGTGGTTAGGGTTAGGGTTTGCGGTTGGGGTTAGGGTTGGGGTGAGAATTAGGGTTAGGGTTTGGTTAGGGTTAGGGGCAACTCCACCTGGTATCTCTCTCTATCCAACTCTGGTATATTTTATAACTCCCACAAAAGAAAAATAGCAGAGTGCCAGTGAGTGAGTGGATGGGTGGGTGATAGCTATCTCTAAGTGATTGGGAACTAGTAATCTGGCTCAATGTAAAGTGACTTGAGCAACCACACTACCGCCCTGATAAGTTAGGTGGATTAGGGTTAGGGTTAGGTTTAGGGTTGGGGTTAGGATTAGGTTTAGGGGGTTAGGGTCAGGGGTTAGGGTTATGGTTCATGGGTTAGGGTTAGGGTTGGGGTTAGCAGTTGGGGTTAAGGGTTAGGTTTAGGATTGCGGTTAGGGTTAGGGTCAGGGGTTAGGGTTACGGTTCATGGGTTAGTGTTAGGGTTAGGGTTGGGGTTAGCAGTTGGGGTTAGCAGTTGGGGTTAAGGGTTAGGTTTAGGATTGCAGTTGGGGTTAGGGTTAGGGTTGGGGTTAGGTTTAGGGGCAACACCACCCTGACTCTGGTATCTTTTATAGCTCCCACAGAGGAAAAAACGCAGAGTTCCATATGACACTAAAAAAAAAAAGGAACACATGTAATTTGTAAATGTTTCAGCTGTGCTTAGTAAGAAAGGAGGAAGAATAACAGGTTTTAATACAAACTATAGCCCATTGCTTAAACACTGATTGGGGTTAGGGTTGCAGGGTTAGGGTTAGGTTTAGGGGGTTAGGGTTAGGATTAGGGTTAGGGTTAGGATTAGGGTTTGTGTTTAGGCTTAGGGTTGGGATTAAGGTTAGGGTTAAGGTTCGGTTTAGAGGTTAGGGTTAGGGTTAAGGTTATGGGGTTAGGGTTAGGATTTTGGGTTAGGGTTAGGGGTTAGGGTTAGGATTATGGTTGAGTTTAGCGGTTGGGGTTAAGAGTTAGGATTGGGATTAGGGTTAGGATTAGGGTTGGGTTTAGCGGTTGTGGTTAGGGTTAAGGTTATGGGGTTAGGGTTAGGGTTATTGGGTTAGGGATAAGGGCTTAGTATAAGGGTCAGGCATTGGATTAGGGTTAGGGTTAGGAATAGGCTTAGGGTTGGGGTGAGAATTAGGGTTAGGCTTGGGGTTAGGGTTATGGTTGTGGTTAGGGTTGGGGTTCGCGTTTGGGGTTAGGGTTAGGTTTAGGGTTAGGGTTAGGTTTAGGGGTTAGGGTTATTGGGCTAGGGATTGGGTTATGGTTGGGGTTAGCGTTTGGGGTTAAGGGTTAGGATTAGGGTTGGGGTAAGGCTTAGGGTTAGGGTTAGGGTTAGGGTTAGGGTTAGGGTTAGGGTTGGGGTTAGCGGTTGGCTTAGGGTCAGGGTTGGTGTTAGGGTTAGGGGCAACACCACCCTGACTCTGGTATCTTTTATAGCTCCCACAGAGGAAAAAGAGCAGAGTGCCATATGATACTAAACAAAAAAGGAACAGATGTAATTTTAAATGTTTCAGCTGTGCTTAGTAAGAAAGGAGGAAGAATATCAGGTTTTAATATAAACTATAGCCCATTGCTTAAACACTGACTGGGGTTGGGGTTAGGGTTAGGGTTAGGGTTAGGTTTAGTGGGTTAGGGTTATTGGGTTAGGATTAGCGTTAGGGTTGGGGTTAGGGTTAGGGTTAGGTTTAGGGGTTAGGGTTAGGGTTCTTGGGTTAAGGTTAGGGTTAGGATTAGGGTTGGGTTTAGGCTTAGGGTTGGGGTTAGGGTTATGATTAAGCTTAGTGTTAGGGTTAGGTTTAGGGTTAGGGTTGGGTTGGGGTTAGGGTTGGGATTTGCGGTTGGGTTGGGGTTAGGGGCAATACCATCCTGACTCGTATCTTTTCTAGCTCCCACAGAGGTAAAAGAGCAGAGTGCTATTAGATACTAAAAAAAAAGGGAACACATGTAATTTGTAAATGTTTCAGCTGTACTTAGTAAGAATGGAGGGAGAATAACAGGTTTTAATATAAACTATAGCCCATTGCATAAACACTGACTGACAGAGTGAGTGAGTGTCAGTCAGTGTGTTTTAGTATCATTTGGTTTTAGTATAATATGGCACTCTGCTCTTTTTCCTAACCCTAACCCTAACCACATAACCTTAACCCTAACCCTAACCACTAACCCTAACTTTAACCAAGTTCATACCGCACATCCTCCTGGGCACCCCAGAGATCTGATCAGGGTGAATGACCTAGGCCATCACCTCCCTCAGGCGTAGGACCAGTACTTTGGCCAAGATCTTGTAATCGACCATCAATGTGATCGGTCTCCAGTTGGCCAAATCGGTCCTATCGCCCTTCTTAAATAGGAGGGTGATATACCCCACCGTAGCTGAAGGTGGCAGAGCTCTGCACCTTATAGCCTCCCTACAGACTGCCAACAGGTCAGGACCTACCAAAGGCCAGAACATATGATACCATTCTGCCAGGAAGCCATCCCCACCAGGTGACACACCAGTCTTTAGGGAGAGCATGGCTCTCTCCACCTCCTCTAGAGAGATTTCTCTCTCCAATGCAGGTGTGCTGTCAATCGGCAACTTGCTGGCGACAGCGTCTAGAAAAGTTTTTGTATGGACGTCACTTGTCTCTCTTGCCCCGAAGAGATCGCCATAGAAAGAGCTAGTCATTTCCATCATCTCTTCGGTCAAGGTTACCAAACGATGGCCCTGTTTCAGGCCCTCGATGTACGACCTCCTCACTCTTCGCTCTCACACTACTGAAGAAGGTAGAGGGTCGGCTGCTCATCCTGCTCAAGCGCCTCCTTAGTGGCCTGAATAAAATAGCTCCGGGCCTCGGTCTCATAGTGGGCTCTAAGGGCCTCGCTAGCCTCTCTGAGCTGCCCATAATCGCCATCTATCCAAGCCTTACATAGTTTCCCGGACCACCATTTAGTCCGCTCCCTCCTTCTCCTCACCATTTCCTGTCCCCACCAGTGAAAGAGAATGGCAACCCTTCTCTTGAGGTCTTACAGGCATACAGACCTCGCATGCGCCGCCACCTGTAGAGGTGGCGAAACATCTCACAAAAGGAGGGGTCCTGAAGCACAGTCACATTAAACTGCCATAGACCCTGACCTCTCTGCCCCACCTCTACTTGTGTGCCCCCGATCACTTTACAGTGATCAGAGGCCCAAAAGGGCTGCAGCGTGCATGAATGCACCTTCGCCCTCTCCGCTATGAACAGGAGATCGAGGCACGCAGAATCCCCCCTGGAATTCCTCCAGGTGTGGCCTGGCGCATCTGTCTCATCCACCCTAAAAACATCCACCAGGGCCGCCTCCCCCATTACCCGGGCCAGGTCCCCCCCCCCCCCTACATCTACATTAAACCCCCCCTCCACCAAAAGTAGTCTGTTGGTGGAAAGGAGTGGCTGCAGGTGGCGAAAGAAGCCTCGCCTTTGTCCCAACCTACACGGTGCGTAGATAGCTATGGCTCTGAATTTTGAGCCTCTCCACGTGCCATCTACGCCCAGCACCCTCCCTGGCACTACAGAAACTGCTGCCTCTATGGCCCAGTCAAAAGATCTAAAAAGAATCCCCACCCCGGTCCCCCTCCCTGATCCCACCCTTTAGAAAAAGTATCCCTCTCGGCCTCCAAACTCACTCCTGTAAGAGCAGAATATCAAAAGAAACATTATGCACACTCAAAAAAACTGAAGCCCTCTTCAGAGACTGTTTGATTCTCCTAACATTTAGGGTGCCTAGTGATAATGAAAACATCAAAAAGGCTTAAGGAAACTTATCAAAGAACACAAGACCAAAAACCAAAATCTAGAATAAAATGTGCGTGCACCACTCACCCACCTTTCCCTTCTAGTCCATTCACCCATTCCCTCTAAACCATCCTCCCACACCACCCTCTCCCCCATCTGCCCACCCCTCTCCTTCCCCCAGACCTCCATTCCCCCTCCTCTATCCCCTCAGAACCCCCTCTGCCTGGGTCCATGCTTCTCAGGAACCATCATTGTCCATCCCTTTTTTCCCCTACCCCTCCCCAATACTGTTCTGGCACACCGTGCCAGCACCTGGGTCCATCCCTCCTCCTCTGTTACCCCTTCCTCCTGTTCTCTATTTTCCCCCATTTGGCAGTCTGTTTGCAGTGGGGGAGGGTTTTCTAATCCCCCTGCGCCTCCTCCCCTTCAGTCTCTCTCACCTCTCTGATGCCTGCAGCTTCATAGATTCATAGCGTCATAGATCAAATTCCTGGCTCTTCTCCAGCCGGGATCTCTTTGGATTCCTCTCCTCAGTTGTAGCTTCTGCCGCCCTAGTCTGTCCAATCCTGAAGGAGCCGGCCTCTTCCTCCATTGCATATTCCTCATCCTCGACCTCCAGACCATCAAAGAAACCCATATTGGCCCAGTCAGATCAGGCCGAGCTGGAGGTCCCCTCCAGGCCCTCCAGGGCCTCTGCCCAGCTCTCGGGGGGCCAGGCGCTTTGCTCCAAACTGGGTTCCAGCTCCGAACCCTCCAGTGCTGACAAACGCCTAGCCGGTGCCTCCGTTCCGGGCAGCCGAGGCTCTGCTGGGCACCGCCTGGTTGCCTCAGGTGCTTCAGTTGGGGCGTTCCTCCTTTCTGGCGGGAAGCTCTCCTCCTCAGTTTTCTGGGTCTCCCGTACTGGTGCTCCTGACGACTCTTCTGCCATTTCTGCTCCTCCAGCTGCCTCCTCCTGCTCTCGCTCCCTTGGAGCCACCGCAACCTCAAAATCCTCCACAAAAAGGCTTGCAAACGTGCCTTTCCAGGAGGGGCAGTGGCGGTGGAGGTGTTGCTCACTTCCACAGAGGCTGCAGGTCTTCGGCGCCCCACACTGCCGCCACATGGTCCTCTGCTCCACACAGCTGTCACCTCCGACCAATGCAGGCCTCTTTTGCATGGCCAAGCGCTCCACACCTCCGACAGTAAAGAGGTTGGCCTGGGTAATACAGGAGGCCCCTGTGAGGTCCGATGAGGGCCATCACCCAGCTAAGTCAAGTGTCATGTCTGTTTTTGTCTGTTCAATTCAATTCAATTAATTTTTATTTGTATAGCGTTTTTTACAAAGGTCATTGTCTCAAAGCAGCTTTACACAAACAGAAGTAAAGTGAAGTGTGTGTGTGTGTGACGTCTCTGATGAGCAAGCAGGGCGACGGTGGCAAGGAAAAACTCCCTGAGATGGTGATAGGAAGAAACCTTGAGAGGAACTAGACTCAACAGAGAACCCATCCTCATATGGGTTTACACTGTAGTGCGCGTGTGTGTGTGTACAATGTGCGTTTGTGTAGTCCATAGAAAACAGCTGAAGCGTCTTCGTGGCAGTGTGAAGCATTGCCGATGGACAGGTCCAGAGTGAAGGGGGGGAGGTCTGGATCACCAGCAGCTCAGGAGTGATGCTCATCTGGTCCAGAGTGTAGGGGGGTCTGGATCACCGGCAGCTCAGGAGTGTAGCTCGGCAGAAAGAGAAGGAAAGTGGTTAGGTACACTCACAGTCACCGAGTGGAGATAAACTTAATGAGGAGTGCAGGGGACTCTGGCAGGACTAGCTATAACAGCATAACTAAAAGGAGAACCAGGGGAAAACACAGACGTGAGAGATCCCTGATATGTAAGGCATACAGTCACTCTGCCGTCACAAACCTGAGTGACTAATGATAGTGAGGAAGACAGCATCCAAACACACCAGATCACCATAACACTCAACATCCACGAGTCCCCCAGATCTACTCCTTTGTCTAAAACACTAGTCGCTAAATGCTAGGCTAAATAAATAAGTCTTCAACCTCGACTTAAACACTGAGACCGTGTCTGCTTCACGTACATTAACTGGGAGGCTATTCCATAATTTTGGGGCTTGGTAAGAGAAAGCTCTGCCCCCTGCCGTGGTTTTGGCAATGCGTGGTACTGATAGACAGCCTGCATCCTTAGAGCGAAGTAGGCGCGGCGGAACGTAAGGTACTAA
>CM040978.1:24194414-24223075 GCA_022985145.1 Pangasius djambal
AGTCAGGAAGGCTTTGAAGAGGATGAAGAGTGGAAAGGCAGTTGGTCCTGACGACATCCCGGTGGAGGTCTGGAAGTGTCTAGGAGAGGCAGCAGTGGAATTTTTAACTAGTTTGTTTAACAGGGTTTTAGAGAGTGAGAAGATGCCTGAGGAATGGAGAGGTAGTGTATTAGTGCCAATCTTTAAGAATAAGGGTGACATGCAGAGTTGCAGCAACTATAGGGGGATAAAGTTGATGAGCCATACAATGAAGCTATGGGAAAGAGTAGTGGAAGCTAGGTTAAGGAAGGTAGTGGAGTTTTATGAGCAGCAGTATGGCTTCATGCCCAGAAAGAGCACAACAGATGCAATTTTTGCTCTGAGAATTTTGATTGAGAAGTATAGGGATGGTCAGAGGGAGTTGCACTGTGTGTTTGTAGACTTGGAGAAAGCGTATGACAGGGTGCCAAGAGAAGAGCTGTGGTACAGTATGAGGAAGTCAGGAGTAGCAGAGAAGTATGTCAGAGTGGTGCAGGAGATGTATGAGAGGAGCAGGACAGTGGTGAGGTGTGCTGTAGGTCAGACGGAGGAGTTCAAAGTGGAGGTGGGACTGCATCAGGGATCGGCTCTGAGCCCCTTCCTGTTTGCTATGGTGATGGACCAGTTGTCAGAGGAGGTCAGACAAGAGTCCCCTTGCACAATGATGTTTGCGGATGACATTGCGATCTGTAGTGAGAGCAGGAAGCAGGTGGAGGAAAACCTGGAGAGGTGGAGGTTTGCGTTGGAAAGAAGAGGAATGAAAGTCAGTCGTAGTAAGACTGAGTACATGTGTGTGAATGAAAGGGAGGGAAGTGGAACAGTAAGATTACAGGGTGAAGAATGTACAGGAGTTTAAGTACTTGGGGTCAACAGTCCAGAGTAATGGAGAGTGTGGGCAAGAGGTAAAGAAGCGAGTGCAGGCAGGTTGGAATGGGTGGAGAAAGGTGTCGGGAGTTCTGTGTGATAGAAAAATATCAGCGAGAATCAAGGTGAAGGTGTACAAGACAATGGTGAGACCGGCCATGCTGTATGGTTTAGAGACAGTGTCACTGAGGAAGAGACAGGAGTCAGAGCTAGAGGTAGCAGAGCTGAAGATGCTGAGGTTCTCTTTGTGAGTGACAAGGTTGGACAGGATTAGGAACGAGTATATCAGACGGACAGCTCATGTTGGACGTTTGGGGGACAAAGTTAGGGAGGCCAGATTAAGATGGTTTGGACATGTTCAGAGGAGGGAGAGTGAGTATATTGGTAGGAGAATGTTGGACATGGAGCTGCCAGGCAGGAGGCGGAGAGGAAGGTCAAAGAGGAGGTATATGGACGTAATAAATGAGGATATGAAGCTAGTGGGTGCAAGAGTTGAGGATGCAGAAGATAGGGATAGGTGGAGAGTGATGATTTGCTGTGGCGACCCCTGAAGGGAAAAGCCGAAAGAAGAAGAAGAAGCTAGACTCCAGTCCTGGATGACCACAACACTACAAAAATTAATAGAGCCGAATCAGGCAAGTAAACCAATCACTATGCAGGATTGTCTTATGAGAACATTACGAACCTAAAGAAATAGTAAAATTTGAATAATTAAAATCAACTTAGTAGGTTCTAATATATCAATGTTTGATATTCTGTGCCAAGACCTATTATGTTGCTGCTGCTGCCCGATGAGATGCCGTTGACCCTGACGCCTTCCGTTGTAATTTACTTTATTTAAATACAGTTTGCATGTTTAAATGTTTTAACTGATAGCAGGGACATGTTAAAAACATACTACTTACAGTAATATACATGCATTTATTGACTGCTATTATATACACATATACACACACACACACAGTCAGGTCTGGAAGTATTTGGACAATGACAGTTTTTGTGATTTTGCCTTTATACACCACCACAATGGATTTGAAATAAAACAATCAAGATGTGATCGAAGTGTAGACTTTCAGCTTTATTTTAAGAGGTTCCACAAAAATATGGCATTTACCATTTAGGAATTACAGCCATTTTCAGCAAAGTACCTCCATTTTCAGGGGCTCAAAGGTATTTGGACAAAGTGACAATTGTAAATATAACCATAATTTTAATACTTGGATGAAAATCCTTTGCAGTCGGTGACTGCCTGATGTCTGGGGCCCATGTTCTCAAAACTCAAATTCTGAGTTTCCTCCCTGGAGATGCTTTGCCAGGCCTTCACTGCAGCCACCTTCAGTTGCTGCTTGTTTGTGGGTCTTTCTGCCTTCAGTCTTGTCTTCAGTAAGTGAAAAGCATGCTCTATTGGGTTGAGATTAGGCGACTGACTTGACCATTGAAGAATATTCCATTTCTTTGCCTTCAAAAAGTCTTGAGTTGCTTTCGCGGTATGTTTAGGGTCATTATCCACCTGCATTGTGAAGTGGCATCCTATCAGTTTTGTAGCATTTGGCTGAATGTGAGCAGAGAGTATAGCCCTGTACACCTCAGAATTCATCTTGCTACTTCTGTCAGCAGTCACATCATCAAATGGCAAATCTGATACCTATAATTTAATCCCTTGGCAGAATTCAGCTCTAGCCACTTCACATACATGGCATGTTTGACCATTTCTTTTATTTACAAAGTGCAATAAAATCATGAAAATGTCTTCAGAACAAATGACACTGATTAACTGTCTCCATCAATTTACATAGCTTGACCGCTAGAAAATCACTTGTGCTTCTCAGATTTCATGTGAGAATCCAATGCCTTAATCTCCATTGGACATAAATGAAGTGTCTTCACATTTTGCATCTAACCAAAAACAGTTGCTTGTTGGGGCCAGGTAGTCCTGGTATTTCCCTCTAACATTTTTCATTGTATTTCCCCTTCTAACAAGTGGGAGAAAAAAAGGTCACAACAGGTTATGTGACCCAGTGCTAGGTACGTGAATACATACAAAATGGAAAAGTTAAAAATAATAATAATAATAATAATAATAATAATAATAATAATAAATCGGCATTCGAGTGGGGAAAAATAAACAATTAATACATAAAAGGACAAAAAGTTAAATTCTCACAGACATTACTGTGTCCAAAAAGATTTCTAAATCATCCTTAAATCATAAATTCAGAATACCTAATAATTAACAAAAACATTTAAGACATTTCAAAATGTTACATTTCAAAGATCTTTAAGATAAAACTGTTAAGGATCAGCTGCAACCATGATTGAATTTCGAGGTGTGTTTTTACCTGAGGTTGATACAACTCCATTGACTCCAACTCCCAGAATTCCTTCCTCTTTACTCTTCAGTGCCATCAGCTGTTCCGAAGTCACCAGTGCAGAGGCAGCAAACTGTGCACTCGCAGAGTCTAAGATCATGGATGAAAAAGTCTAAAACCAAACAAACAAACAAAAAAAAAAAGACAGGTCGAATGTATTTCATTTTTAAAACTTTTGCTTTTCTTTTGTTAATATAATTAACAAAAGAATATGATCATAGGTTTTATATGAAAATTATAATAGCTCCTTATCCACCTGACATCACACCCATATGTGGGCCTTCACCAAAATGTTACTCCGAAGTTGGAAGCACAGACATGTCTAGAATGTCTTATGCATAGCTATAACAGCCTCCACTGTTCTGGGAAGGCTCCCCTGTATATATGCAGTATACTGAACTGTGCAAAAGTCTTAGGCACATGCAAAGAAATGCTGTCAAAAATAATGAAATAAACTTTTTCTAAATTTAACAGATTACTGTTAACAGTAATAAATGTCAATATTTGGTGTGACAACCCTTTGTTTTAATAAAAAAAAAAAAAAAAAAAAAAAAGAAAAATTAGTAGACTTAGGTTCAATTTGTGCAGTTTTATAAGGAAATTACCTTGTAAGATTTACTGAGCATCTTGTAGAACCAGCTACAGTTCTTCTGGAGACTTCTGACTGTCGCATTTGCTTATTTTTACATGCAAAATCCAGCAGCTTTCATTAAGTTTTTGTCTGAAAAGTGGTCTCATGTAATATGCTGCTTTCTTTACTGACATACAAACATTTTTATGTAACATTTAATTTTTAACATTTAAGTCTAAAATGATTTTGGACTAACTCGATAATGTAGAAGTCGTAAAATAAATATATAGATATATATTAGTAATAATAATAATTAGTTAGATCCTAATTATTAATAGTTAATATTAGAATAGTTGGATGCAAATCCTTTGCAGTCAATGACTGCCTGAAATCTGGAACCCATGAACATCACCAAATGCTGAGTTTCCTCCCTTGGGATGCTTTGCCAGGCCTTTACTGCAGCTGCCTTCAATTGCTGCTTGTTTGTGGGTCTTTCAGTCTTGTCTTCAGTAAGTGAAAAGCATGATTAACTGGGCTGAGGTCAGGTGACTGACTGCCATTTAAAAACATTCCCTTTCCAAGCTCTTGGGTTGTTTTTTTTCAGTACATTTTGGGTCACTGCGGTACTGTGAAACACTGTCCTATCAGTTTTGCAGCATTTGACTGATTCTGAGCAGAAAGTATAGCTCTATACACTTCAGAATTCATTCTGCTATCAGCAGTCACATCAATAATCACCAGTGACCCAGATCCACTGGCAGCCACAAATGCCCATGCCATAACACTGCCTCCACATATTTGACAGATGATATGGTGTGCTTTGGATCATGAACCCTTCCTTTCCTTCTCCATACTCCCCCCTCTTTCCATCATTCTGGTACAATTTAATCTTGCATCAGAACTGGTCAGGCTTTTTTTTTTTTTTTTTAAGCAAAGTCTAATCTGGCCTTTCTGTTCTTGAGTGTTACCAGTGGTTAGCATCTTGAAGTATTTACATTCATGAAGGCGTCTCTGGATTGTAGACTTTGATGATGATTTGCCTACCTCCTCGAGTGTGTTCTTAACTTAGCTAGATGGTGTGAAGGGTTTTTCTTCACAAAGGAAAGAATTCTGTGATCATACACTTTAGTTGTCGTACTTTGTCTTCCAGGCCTTTTGGTGTTTGGGCTCGCCACTGCATACCTTCTTTTTAAGAATATACCAAATTGTTGATTTGGTCACTCCTAAAGTTTCTGCTATCTCTCTGATAGGTCAGTTTTGTTTTTTCAGCCTAATGATGGCCTCTTTCACTTGCATCCACACCTCTTTGGACTGCATAGTGAGAGTTCCCATGAACAGCTACCAAATGCAAATCCAACACTTTGAATCCAGACCATTTATCTCCTTGATTTGTCATGAAATAAGGAGGAAACAGGCCACATCTGACCATTAAACTACTCATCAGTCAATTGTCCAATTACTTTTGAGCCTGTGAAAATGGAGGTACTATGTTAAAATGGCTGTAATTCCTAAATGATTAATGCAATATTTTGTTAAACCCCTGAATTAAAGCTGAAAATCTTGTACTACTTGTGTGTGGTCTCAATTGACATAAGGAACTGATTATGAAGACCCTGTTTACATTACATTAGTTTCGATTGGATGACAAACAGTTGGATTTTGTGAGGGTCAAAAGGGCACCAAACACATGTCAAGTGTCTTGCTTACAAACAAAATGTCCTGCGACCTACTGTTGATGTTTAAATGTTTCGAATGGACAAAGCTAGTTAGTTCAAAAGCCTTCAACACAACAATTTACCTAACTCAATAATCTACATATGGAAAACAGGGCCCCTGCTTACAGCTATTGCACTGAGAGATACAGACACCCCTGTGTTGGCTTATCTTAAACTTAGTGTTGTCTTCAATGTATTAATGCACACAGTTTTAAGTATATTAATCATGGGAGGTATTTCAAAAAAGCAAGCAACTTCTACAAGCCTAGCTATTTTCCTAGGTCCACAAAGAAAGCTAATTAAGACCCACACAATTAAATGCTATAGTAAAATGTTACACTGCAGATTCAACCAAATGTGTACAATGCACCAGTGGTAATACTGCAAATAGACTCACACACACACACACACAAACCAAACTCTCAGACAGTCCTTCCGCGGTGATTCAATCCACGTTAATGAAATCACTGTGGCGATATCACTGTGGTGATAAGGAAGTTTATATTCTATAGCAGAGAATGAATGATTAAAAACACCCCTAGCACCACAGAGAGCAACGTGACTGACAGTACAACTAGCTAACAGCAGAATGGACAAAGCTCCATGTTTCTGACGCACTCGCCGGAGTCACACCAGTGAAAACTAATGTTTAATTAGCCATGACCAATTTTGTTTCATTCTAAAGCATAGCTTTCGTTTTATTACACGCTGCTACAAATCTGAATGGAGCACACAAACACTGTGTAATTATCAAGTATTATTGTACTTTCATAATGTTTAATATTTTATTCGTTCACTGAATCATCTAGATCTGCCACAATCTCACCAAAACCATAAATTTTATTGTCGAGGGGTTTTTAGAGCTGCTGTTATCTCTCTCAAGTCTCAAAAATGGAGGAGTCAAGTTTCTCAATAATATCAACCACCAAACATGTCCTACATCTTCCCTGCTCTATTTGATGTTTTAATCAATTGGAAATGGAAACCTAAGGCACATTCAGGCAATGCTCATTTTTGCTACAGTGCATTCGGAAAATATTCACAGCACTTCACTTTTTCCAAATTTTCTTATGTTACAGTCTTTTTTCAAAATGGATTAAATTAATCATTTTCCACAAAATTCTACAAACAATACCACATAATGACAACGTGAAAAAAGTTTGTTTAAAAATAAAAAAAACGAAAGAAATCACATGTACATAAGTATTCACAGCCTTTGCCATGACACTCAAAATTGAGCTCAGGAGCATCCTGTTTCCACTGATCATCCTTGAGATGTTTCTACAACTTGACTGGAGTCCACCTGTGGTAAATACAGTTGATTGGACATGATTTGGAAAGGCACACACCTGTCTATATAAGGTCCCACAGTTAACAGTGCATGTCAAGCACAAACCAAGCCATGAAGTCCAAAGAATTGTCTGTAGACCTCCAAGACAGGATTGTATCAAGGCACAGATCTGGGGAAGGGTACAGAAAAATTTCTGCAGCACTGAAGGTCCCAATGAGCACAGTGGCCTCCATCATCCGTAAATGGAAGAAGAAAAACAGGATGTGGAGTCTCAGAAAAACAGAAGTGTCTGGGTAACAAGTCAACAAGTCTGGGACAACAAGTCAACAAGTCTGGGACAACAAGTCAACAAGTCTGGGTAACTGGAAATTAAGGGGAAATTCTAAGAAGACAGACAAGACAAAAGGTCAGTGGGAGGAGATTCCAGAAAAATCAGAAGATAATGGGAAATGGTGGAGTGTATGTAAATTAGGATAGGAGGAGTCAAAATGGTTTAAACTGAAGATAATGGGAAATTACTGACATAGGCAGACCAAAAAGGGGAGGCGCCAGCAGGCATCTGGGTATATATGCAAGGGAATTTGGAGGACTCGGGGCACTTAACTCTCCTGCGTGAGATTGTTGCGTCACCGCTGCAGGTATTCACCTTCCTTGAGCTCATTGGAACGTGTTGTACTATTTCTGCATTAAAGAAGTTTGCTCCTTCTCATCCAATGACTGGTGATTCTTCATTAAGGCTAATTCTTGAGTGAGTACAATAAGTGAGATATAGGTAAACGGCAGATGTTGCAGTCCACCCATTGATGTATCCACTCAGAAGGAGACTCTGAGTAACGACATATTTTATTGGCGCCCAACGTGGGGCTCGACAGGTCAGGGCACAGTTCAAACCTGAGCTGGGACTGCGTAACCAACGGGCTACAGACGCCAGCAACCAAAATTAAAAGGTAAGCAGATGCCTGTTACATTCAAAAGTCTGTAATAAAATTATATCTGTAGCCTGTGGGGAACAGCCCCGGGGAGGGCATAGACTGCTGACCTCGAGCCAAGAACCAGTGGGTGGAAAGCAGGATTGGATGGGAACAAGCAAAGATTAAGTCTTGTTTGAGACAAGTGATCAGTGTAATTTTGTATGATTGCCTTGGAGCATCACTGCACATAGGTTAGGTGCAGGGTGGGACCCGAGTGGTTTAAAAGAGTATAAGATCGGAGCATCACTGCATATTAAGGCAGGGTGGGACCCGATAAGAGTTGAACTGTGTATTGTGTATTGGTGCGTCACTGCTACGACTGCAGGGTGGGAACCAATAGTGTTGAATTGTGTATTGTGTATTGGTGCGTCACTGCTACGACTGCAGGGTGGGACCCAATAGTGTTGAATTGTGTATTGGTGCGTCACTGCAAAGACTGCAGGGTGGGACCCAACAGTGTTGAATTGTGAATTGTGTATTGTATCGGAGCATCACCAACCCGATTGTGTTGTGAATATAGCAAATGTTTGTTGTGTTATATTATGCTGTATTAATTATATCGGCAGTTATAATTTATCATTTATAATTATATTTTATATAATATATTATTATAATTATATTTTATAATCATTGGAATATTGCTGGAAGAGTTTCCAAAACATTTTGGAAGAAAAATAGTTTTTATTATACGGGTGGTGCGCATGGCGTGCGTACTGAACTATGCTTTGGTGGATTTTGCAATGTGCGCAGGAGGTTGAAAAGGAGGAAGTGGGTAAGTTGGGTAAGCACACACACGCAGACACACACGCAGACACACACGCAGACACACACGCAGACACACACGCAGACACACACGCAGACACACTTATTTTTAGATGAGTAACGTCACGGAAAATAATGACAGTGGTGGAGGAATAAAATAAAATAACAGACATGCAGGCAGGCAGTGTATGGCTTTGCTGGATCTAGATGTAGAAACAAGAACTCATAAGAACTCGTTTCTGGGACGAGCAAACATGAAGATAAAAACGGAGTTGAGAGGGGGCAATCAGAACAGCAGATAAGGGATAAATTGTGGGCGATCACACGATTCCACGGGTTTGATACATTACAAATTTTGTTCCCTGAAGATGATTTTGGTATGGGAGAATTGGAGCAATCTGGAGGCCTCGGCTGCTAAGCCCAATATTACTTGCCCTGGTGAAAACCCCAAGGCCCAGGCAAGCTGTAGTTTATTTGTTTGATTTTATAAAAGATCCATATGATGAAGATGGTGAACCAATAGTTGAATTGTTCGCAGAATGACCCAAACAGGCTGATTATTGTTCAGGACTGACAGCAACTGTTACAGTGGAGCCGAGGGAGGTGCAGTGGGAACGTGGTATGGTTGCATCTATCTTAGTGGATAGAATGAACTTTTTAGGGGAACAAATCCGGAAGAATCTGGTGTAATCAAATATTACTGTAGGGAAGATAAACGTACAGTTAAAGTGGGCGAACGCAAACCGTAATCCAGGACACCAAAGTGAAGCAAGCAGAGTGAGACGAGGGTGCGTCATGAGTGCAGAAAAAGTCAGTCACACCCGTGACCCCTGAAGCATAAGGAGGCAGAAAAAGAAATTAAGAAATACATGAAAAAATGGAAGAATCAGACAAAGGGAGAATTGCAATGGCCAGCAGAAGGGACATTTAACAAGGAGAAATGTGATAAGATGAAGGATAGATAGGATTGGGGGGGGGGATGAAAAAGGAAGGTGAGGAAAAGCTGAAGAGAAAAATGGAAATAGTGGAATGGTTCAAGCAGGAAGGGAAGTTGCAGAGAGAACACAGGGAAAGAGAAAAGGAGAAGAAAGAGATGGAAATAAGTAAGGAAAAAGAGGCAGTGAAGGGATCAGCCCCACCATTCGAGGAACATGGGGAGCAGACCCGACCACCGCCTTACCACCGACCACCAGCTGAGGGACGAGTGCGCCCCGTGGATGCAATATGTGGTGGTGAGAAGAAAAGCTGCATCGCTCCTGGAATTCACAAACGTGAACTACCAATCAAAAGAAGAAATGGAAACGTCCTCAACTTCTTCCTCAAGGTCTGAAGGGGGTAGAAATCCCGCGTGAGTGATTAGGAACAAGGAGCAAGCGAAGAAGCCCATGTCAGTGGAACCTTGAGAATGACCCACGCATGGAAAAATGGAGAAAGTAGAGTGAAATGCGGAGGAGACGGTGGAAGAGTGCTGCAAACTGCGGCAAGAAGTGCATAGGCTATAAGATGTCCAAGGAGAAGCAGCCATACACAGCCGAAGGGAAGTCTGGGGTGGAGCTGTGCCAGCAACTACTGAGGGAAACCAAGAAGCATCTAATCAATGCCAATCAGTCACTGGAGGCTGCTGAACGAGGGCGTGGTAGGACATTACGGAGAAAAGCACCAATGGCCCAGTCAACACCAATAGTAACCAGAGCACGGGCACAAAAGATAAACCAGGAAGCTGACACGGACGAGGAAGAGATAGAGGCAGAAGAGAACGAGGTTGTTCCCCAGATGCCAGTGGTGTTAAAGGGAAAGGACATAATATACTTTCATGGACTTAAAAGGACTGATAGATAGGCTACCTAGCGTATGAGAGGTTTGAAGAACAGACCATGGGCCAGCTATTGGCCATAGGTGACATTAAGGCCATTCTCTCACAATCGTTGGGAAAAGCCAAAATGATAGAATTGTATTCAATACAGCTCAGATTAGAAATATGGCAACAGACCAAAAGTATGACTCTTACTCATTTGGGCTAAGGAGAAATGCAATCTGGGACGCCCTCCGGGCGACCTACCCGACCCAGGATGACCCAGGTAAAGTGGAGAAATTAAAACTGGAGGAAGACGAGGGAGTTCCCCACTTTATCCTTAAGCTACAGAAGGCATGGAGGGAAGAAATGGGGTCAGCATGGGATGAAACAGGGGCAAGTGAAACTTTATTCAAAATGATGCTGAGAAAGGCCCTCCCAAGTGAAGTCCAAGACCAGCTCGAGACGGTGGTAGGGTTAAGCACAATGCCCTGGCCAACCTTTGAAGCCAATGTCATAAATTACGTTGAGCTACACCTAAAGAGGGAAAAACAGCCAAAAAGGCTGCCGAAGACTTGCTGACGCAGCTTCATAAGGCCCAATTGGGGGAGCTGGCACGTAACAAGCAAGAAAACCATGAAAAGAAAAAACAGGATAAGAGTGCTGCAAGGCAAGTGGCAGTAATGGTGGCGCCAGCAACAGCACAGCCAGCCCCTGTCACCCAAGTGCCCCGACAAGCCACATGACTGGCACAGCCAGTGATGATGACGCAGCCACAAATGGTATTTGGTATGCTACTGGCAACACCACAAATGGCCTATCCCATGAGCCCACAGTACCCGCCACAGAGTAGAGGGTGGGGCCAAGGAAGAGGTTGAGGGAGAGGAGGAATGTTCCAACAGATTCCAAGACAAGGTGCTGCTCCAATACAAAGAAGAGGAGGAGGATGCTGGAACTGTAAGGATCCTAGTCATCTGATGCGAGACTGTCCATATCCACCACAGCAGCCACAAAGAAGCCCCAACCAGAGCCAAAGCTGGCAGAATACTAGGAATTGGACAGGACAATGGATGGGACCGAACCAGCAGGGGCAGGCCCCACTGACACCTGGGGGAAGCCCACTGGGGCCACCCCAGGGTAACATGTGAAGGGGCCCAGAGAAGACAGGGGGGGAGCTGGTACAGTGCCCCACCTCACTGTACCCTGCACAAGAACCAACGATTATGGTGGACATAGGAATTAAGCTCCAAGCGCCATTTCTAGTTGATACCGGAGCAACATTCACAAGTATTGGAAAAGAAGGCTCTAAGCTCCCCCTCTCTCGAAAGACAATAAAGACCGTATGCTTCTCGGGTAAAACACAGTCTTTACGATTTACAGAGCCGCAAGAAATAACAGTGGAAGGAATCACCACCCAGGCGCCATTATTATTATCCCCTGATACCCCAGCTAACCTCCTGGGAAGAGATGTACTCTGCAAGCTGGGGGCAAAGATACACTGTGGACCCACAGGAGTGTGGGTTGAACTCCCAGAATGTCTGGTTCAACAATGTGTTGTGATAGAAAGAAAAGCAGAGCAACACATACTGGATAGGGTGTATTGGTTAGAAATTAAGGACACATAAAAGGGTCTACGCAACCTGTACACTCAGTGGAGCCCATGGCTCACATACATGCGCCCTGACTGCTGACCCACCAGAGAACCATGGCGTTGTACAGTCAAGTATGATGAGGGGGGAGGAAATGAAGTGTATGAAGTGCTGTGGGATGAACAAGTAGAAGAAAACCAATACAGCGTCAAGATAAACAATCATAGGGCCCCAAGGGGTAGCAGCAACAGCACAACTGCCCAACCAGATTGCCCAATGGTATCAAGTTGAGGGTGCTGCTCCACACGTTTCCTTGATGGTCAGGCGAGGTTTTGAATCAGAAGACTTAGGTCCAATGGTCAGGGAGGCAGGCCAAGTACCCAGTTGGACATCTGTAGGTGAGGGCATGAGTGTGTCAGTTGACAGAAAATATCTCAGGATAGAACAGTCAACCATAGACGTCATGGAAGCCAGAACGCTACTAATTACTCATCAGGCTAGTGGCAGGATTCGAGTAGAAGTGACAGGGCAATGGTCCCAGTGGACAGAAGGAAAAGAACTCACTGAGCAGGAAGTGGAACTTGTAGGATTAGTAAGGTCATCAGGGCTAGTGAAGATTCAGCTCAAACCCAACATGCAGTTGCCCTATCAGAGGCATTACCCGCTGTCAAAACAGGCAGTAGAAGGAATAAAGCCAACAATCGATGGGCTAGTTGAAGCAAAGGTCCTGATCCCAACTAAGAGCCCTTGCAACACCCCTATTTTTCTGGTCAGAAAGCCAAATTCAGACAGATGGAGACTAAGACCAGTAAATCGGGTAGTGGTGGCAGAAAATCCTGTAGTGCCAGACCCACACATGTTATCAGACATACCTGAAGGGACAAAATGGTACACAGTAATTGATTTGTGTTCAGCCTTTATAATGTGCCACTGCACCCAGACTCCCAGTTCTTGTTTGCTTTCACATACGGTGGACAACAATACACATATACCAGGTTACCACAGGGATACTGTGAAAGCCCCTCAATATTTAACCAAGTGTTGGCTCGTGACTTAGCGAACTTGGACGTCCCCAGCTTAATACTACAGTACGTCGATGACCTACTGATTTGTAGCCAGACGAGGGAGCAACGTTTGCAGGATTCACTAAAAGTATTGAAGACATTGGCCCAGAATGGGCACAAAGTGAGTAAAGACAAATTGCAGTTCTGTCAGCAGAAGGTAGAGTATTTAGGCATTTACATTTATGGCATTTGGCAGACGCCCTTTTCCAGAGCAACTTACATTTATCTTATTTATACAACTGAGCAGTTGAGGGCCTTGCTCAAGGGCCCAGCAGTGGCAGCTTAGCGGTACTGGGGATCGAACTCATGACCTTCCGATCAGTAGCCCAACGACCTAACCACTGAGCTACCACTGCCCATAGTGCCCGAAGGCACTACACGAAAAACAGTCCGAAAAGCACCGCAGCCTCAAACTGTGCAACAGATGCTGTCATTTCTGGGCTTGGTGGGGTTTAGCAGACCCTGGATTTGTGACTTTGCACTAAAAACACAACCTCTTAGAGATATGATAAAGGCAGCTGATCAGACAAAATCAAGCGCCCCACTAGTCTGGACAGAGGAAGGTAGAACAGCATTTGAGGCAATAAAAAGCACCCTAATCTCAGCTCAAGCGTTAGCCTGTCCAGATTATGGTAAGCCGTTCTATCTCTATGTATCGGAGAGGCATAGGTTTGTGTCAGCTGTATTGGCACAACGACAACAAGGCATGGGAAGGAAGCCAATTGCATACTTTAGCACAGCGCTCGATAGCGTGGAGAATGGCATGCCACCATGTTCGAGGGTTAGCAGCGGCAGCGTTCACCTATCAAAAGGTGTCCACAATCACAATGGGGCACCCGGTAACTCTTTACACCTCTCATGCATTGCATGCGTTATTGACAAGTCAGAAGTCTGTGATAACTAATGCCCGCCGAACAGGATATGACGTGATCCTGTCAGCACCTGAATTGACGATTGAAAAATGCCCCCCGATAAATCCAGCTGACAGAATAGTGTTACCTGATGATGGAACCCCACACGAGTGCACTGAAGAAGCTGAAAAATTCCTGAAAGCTAGACCAGATCTAGAGGCCCAGCCTCTAATAGATGCCGAACACGTGTTCTTCATTGATAGCTCATGCTACCGCACTAACGATGGCAATAAAGCAGGCTATGCAGGGATTCAATACAACAAAGATGCGGAATTGTTCGAGGTAGCATCAAGCACTAGTGTACCACAACCATGCTCTGCCCAATTGGCAGAGATCAAGGTGCTAACAGCAGCATGCAAATTAGGGGCAGGAAAATCCTGCACCATTTATACTGACTCAGCGTATGTGTATGGGCTTTGCCATGTGTTTGGACCAATTTAGGCTCGGAGAGGCTTCCAGAGGGCTGATGGTTCCTCCATTACACACGGGCCAGCAATTTCAGATTTGCTCGGTGCAATGATGCTGCCAAAAGCGCTAGCCATATTAAAATGTAAAGCACATAAGACGAGTGGGTTAGCAGGGGCAATGGGTGGCAAAAGAGGCAGCCAAGAAAGCAGCTGTAGGAGAAGGGTGTGTAAAAGTGATGATGCAGGCAGGAGAATGAGAGGAGGCAGGAACACGTGTGTCAGAGAATGACATTAAAGAGTACCAAGAGGTAGCAAGCGGAGAAGAGAGAGAACTGTGGAAGAAACGAGGTGCAATACAGGACCCCAAAACAGGGATATGGAGAAGCGTGGATGGTATGTGGGTAGCGCCACTAGGGTTATTACCTATGCTCGTCAAGGAGGCACACGGTGTTGGTCATTGTAATCGTCATGAGACCATAAGCACAGTAAGACAGGATTGGTGGTCACCGTACCTGGCCAGTATGGTGGACAACTTCCTAAGGTCTTGTGAACTGTGCGTACAGCGGAATGTGAGGAAACATTTTACAGCACCCATTAGCCACATACCAGTACCAAGAGGACCGTTTAGGCACCTGATGATGGACTTTGTAGACATGTTGGACAGGAAGGAGGGAAAGAGGTACATTCTATTAGTAACAGATCGCTTCAGCAGATGGGTAGAGGCAATAGCAACAGCCAAGTGTGACGCTAAGACGGTAGCTAAATTTCTGTGCAGAGAGGTAATCCCGCGATTCAGCATCCCCGACCAGCTGAGCTCAGATAATGGAACACATTTTGTAAATGAAGTGATCAAAGCAATTTCAGAGGCACTTTGCATTAAACAACGGATGGGGTGTGTGTACCACCCACAGTCACAGGGAATGGTTGAAAGGGCAAATGGTGTACTGAAGGAAAACATAGCAAAAATTTGTGCGAGCACCAAGTTGAACTGGGTTCAGGCGCTGCCATTGGCATTGAAGAAAATGCGGTCACAGACTTATCGCAGCACACATTTGACACCACATGAAATGTTAACAGGTCGCCCAATGCCAGTTGCCTTCTCTCGAGGGCCATACAAAGGCCCCTCGTTGGAACAGCTGGAGAGTGAGATGTCTAGTTAAGTCAAACATTTAACGCAGATACACAGAACTTTGTATTCGCAGGTTTGTGAAGCTACACACGGCACGTGTGTTGAACAACCCCTTCAACAGGTCGAGCCTGGTGACTACATGTACATCAAAGTGTTCAAGAAGAAACACTGGAAGCAGCCACGGAGAGAAGGGCCCTTTAAGGTGGTACTAGCAACTCCTACCGCAGTCAAGTCGAAGGTAAGGCGCACTGGTATCATCTAAATCATTTTTGCAGGGCAGCAGTCAAGGAACCGGACTGGAAAAAGTCCAGAACACGTGTAATACAACACGCAGCAGCAGACGATTCGGACGGGGACGACACCTACGGAGCAGGGCCGTCACAGGAACCTGGTCCAGCACCCCGAACATGAGCCAGAGCCCCCCGTGTTGAGCCAGACGTAGAACCCCCAGACATAACGAAACCCAAGCCAGGCCCAGGTGGTGGTGGCGAGACGCTCATGGTCACAGCGCCATAAGACCCCCGGGTTAAGCAGGCAAGGTCTGCAGTATAACTTCCTGGCTCATCACTTCCACTGTCTGGCATGCGAAGAGTTGCAGTTCAACCACCACGACCACGGTGCCTGTCCTCACCCATCGGCGAATGCCCACCGGGAGGCTGTTGCACAGCGGGACCTTGGATCTGGTAGTCATATCTTCTCTCCTGGGAGCGATATGAGTGGACATTGGATCCTGATCCAAATGGTCCTGTTCGTTGTCTTCTCCATCATGCCAACCTGTTATCTATAGAAAAGACATGGCTTCAGTCTGTTCAGAACGCTGTCTATGACTTAGACAAAGCCCCCTAACGTGGATGACAGTAGAGATTTGTTGCCTTTGCAGAGCAATAGTACAACCTTGTACAACGCCAAGGTTTCCTGTGCACGGAACATGTGACACAACACACTTTCTTGTATCATTACACAGTTATGTCTTATGAGAATGGCCAGCTTGGACTAGCCTTAACAATAAGTCAACAATTAGTTGAGAGACTGGACACATGTTGCTTTAATACTCAGTGTTTCTGTATGTGTTTTCCTTGTTTCCATGTTTTCCTTACGAATCTTTTGTGAAAATCCCGGCACAGAGCGACCCTGGTGGTGAATCCACCGTCGCGCTATGTACGGGCAGAGTGGGAATTTTCCCTTGAAATTGGGCTAACTCAGGGTTTTTCGCCCACTCCTGGTTCACCGTTTCGTGATTAGATATTTGTGATGATGAGGGAGTAAAGGGTGCCTGGTGATGTGCTAGTAACCTCTCCCAGGGCCCCAACAGGCCCTCCACGATACGCAAAGTAACTGGGTAGGAAGATAGGCTGATACCAAAAATGTAAATGTAAATGTAAAATGTTGCATAAAGGAAGATGTGTGTGGATGACAGCTAGAGGTAAACCCGGCATGGGGGTGCCAACTAAGTATATTACCTGACCTATGCACGAGAATGACAGCAGTACTGGGGGATAAAAAAGTGTAGAGAGTGGACACCAAGATAGGTAGGTGAAGATTAGAAGAAGCGGGTCATGAAAAGATGGTCTGACTAACTGACGGGACTGACAAGCGAAACAGATGAGGAGTGTAGAAGACTGGAAGAAAGGTGTTTTAAAGTGTGAGACTTAAAAAGTCTCAGAGGGGGGAGTGATGTCGAGAAGAATTATAAAAAAAATTAATTAGCTTTATTTAACTTAATTAGCTTATGGGCAGCTTAGTAGCCAGCGTTGACTATATTAGGAGACATAAGGAGTTTATGGTTTGTGTGCTCTTATCAGAAATAGGGGTCTGGTACACGGTGCGCGGAAGTGAGAAGAAGTGGGCAAGTGGACAAGTGCAAGAGCAGACAGTTGAACAGAGAATAAAATTTAAATTAAAACCAAGGGAGCATAAATGAGCATTAAAGCTAGCTTTAGGGCAAGATATGTTAGAAGCATTATCTCTTGGTACAAGTTAATCAAGCATAGGCGGCCATACAGATCACCATAACCTAAGAAGTATAAGCAGGAAATATAAACAAGTAGTATGAGCACGAGCAGCTGTAGTTGCATAGATGCATTTTAATCATATAATAGCTGCAGTCATAAAACAACAAAATGAGAATGAAGCAAAACTCATGTAGCAGAAAATAAATCTATGCGTTGTCAATTCGGTATAAATTAATGAGTACAAAATAAAGCGAATAGAGGAAGTGACGGCTTCTGTATAGCAGTTTACTAACTAGGCCAAGGGTCAGGAGACATCCCAAAACAGAATGTGGAGTCTCAGAAAAACAGAAGTGTCTGGGTAACAAGTCAACAACTCTGGATCAACAAGTCAACAAGTCTGGGTAAGTGGAAATTCTAAGAAGACAGTCAAGACAAAAAGGTCAGTGGGAGGAGATTCCAGGAAAAGTCAGAAGTTAATGGGAAATGGTGGAGTGTATGTAAATTAGGATAGGAGGAGTCAAAATGGTTTAAACTGAAGATAATGGGAAATTACTGACATAGGCAGACCAAAAAGGGGAGGCGCCAGCAGGCGTCTGGGTATATATGCAAGGGAATTTGGAGGATTCGGGGCACTTAACTCTCCTGCGTGAGACTGTTGTGTCACCGCTGCAGGTATTCACCTTCCTTGAGCTCATTGGAACGTGTTGTACTATTTCTGCAATAAAGTAGTTTGCTCCTTCTCATCCAATGACTGGCTATTCTTCATTAATGCTAATTCTTGAGTGAGTACAATAAGTGGGATATAGGTAATTGGCACATGTTTCAGTCCACCCACTGATGTGTCCACTCAGAAGGAGACTCTGAGTTCCCACACTATATAAGGTCCCACAGTTAACAGTGCATGTCAGAGCACAAACCATGAAGTCCAAGGAATTGTCTGTAGACCTCCGAGACAGGATTGTATCAAGGCACAGATCTGGGGAAGGGTACAGAAGTTTGGAATCACCAGGACTCTACCTAGAGCAGGCCGTCCGGCCAAACTGAGCGATCGGGGGAGAAGGGAGTCAGGGAAATGACCAAGAACCTGATGGTCACTCTGACAGAGCTCCAGCGTTTGTCTGTGGAGAGAGGAGAACCTTCCAGAAGAACAACCATCTCTATAGCACTCCACCAAGGCCTGTATGGTAGAGTGGCCAGACGGAAGCCACTCCTCAGTAAAAAGCACATGACTGCCCGCCTGGAGTTTGCCAAAAGGCACCTGAAGGACTCTCAGACCACGAGAAACAAAATTCTCTGGTCTGATGAAACAAAGATTGAACTCTTTGGTCTGAATAGCAAGCGTCATGTCTGGAGGAAACCAGGCACCGCTCATCACCTGTTTTTCAGCGGCAGGAACTGGGAGACTAGTCAGGATCAAGGGAAAGATGAATGCAGCAATGTACAGAGACATCCTTGATGAAAACCTGCTCCAGAGCGTTCTGGACCTCAGACTGGAGCGAAGGTTCATCTTCCAACAGGACAACGACCCTAAGCACACAGCCAAGATAACAAAGGAGTGGCTACGGGACAACTCTGTGAATGTCCTTGAGCGGCCCAGACTTGAACCCGATTGAACATCTCTGGAGAGATCTGAAAATGGCTGTGCACCGACGCTCCCCATCCAACCTGATGGAGCTTGAGAGGTCCCACAAAGAAGAATGGGAGAAAGTGCCCAAAAATAGGTGTGCCAAGGTTGTAGCATCATATTCAAAAAGACTTGAGGCTGTAATTGCTGCCAAAGGTGCTTCAACAAAGTATTTAGCAAAGGCTGTTTATTTTTAATAAATTTGCAAAGATTTCAAACAAACTTCTTTCACGTTGTCATTATGGGGTATTGTTTGTAGAATTTTGAGGAAAATAATGAATTTAATCCATTTTGGAATGAGGCTGTAACATATCAAAATGTGGAAAAAGTGAAGCACTTTCCGGATGCACTGTATATTGAAAATGCATCAGACACATCACCGTATCATACCTAATCTGAATTCCCCCAACTTTTACTTGTTTGTTGTCACTGCTCTCATACACTCACTTCTGTCTTGGCATTGACTCGGTGCTGCTGCTGTGCCTGCTCCAGCTGGTCTTTCTTCATCAAGGCTAGCTGCTCCTGATGGTGATGGTACTGCTCAGCCGTAAACACTGCAACACACAGGAGAGAGTTAATGCCAAAGCTACAGCCTTTAAATACAATAATGATATTATAAATAATAATTATGGCTGTAATGATATAGCATAGACTTGTAACCATACAATCATTTGTATCGTATCACTCAAACAATATGTTTAAAAGACTGCATAATAAAGTGGGTTAAAATTACTGCTTTATTACACAAAGTGAAAAACATTTTAACAATCAAGCCCCTGAAAAAAGTAGCTTCCTCTTTATCTAGAAACAGGAGAGGCTACAGGGATGTAAGTAAAACATTCTTTTCCTAATCATGCTGCTTTTATATGCTAGCATAGCCAGGGTTGTTAACACATGCATGTGAAAACAGAATGCAGGATACAAAAAACTTCTGAGTTACAGAGAGCTGGCTGACTCTGACAGCACAATTTGCTATAAGCAGAATACTTCCCATGCTTCAGATACAATCCTTTGAGAGTGACTCTAGCAGGGCTGTTATATTTATATATTAGGGCTGGGCAAGTTAACGTGTTATTATTGTGTTAATGGGCGTCATCACGCATGTCAAACAATGAGAACATTTAGGGTGGGCCTAAGACTGCTGAAGCGCGCACATGAACCAGGAAAACGGAGAAAGGTACCGAACTTTTACATGGACATTTTCAGTTTAAATCTCTTCCAGATGGCGGAGTTGATAGAACAAAAGTTATATGTAACCACTGCAAAGCTGAATTTTCTTATCACCGGAGTACTTCGAGTCTGAAGTATCACTTAAACGCAACACACACCGTTGATGCCAGCAAATCACCCACCCAAACAAACAGTGGAGGCAGGCTTTCCAAAAGAAATCCAGTACAAACATGGACTTCACAGACTAAAAAGTCTTCTGCACAGTAAAACTTTTGTGTGTGCTTGGCCACTTTACCTCAGTCAGGGACACTTGCTACTGAATATAGACTGTTTATGCTGCTCCCTGATAAAAGAAAAATGTTTCTGCTGGTACATGTTCAGACCATGTTCATTTATAAAAGTTAACTTGCTGTTGCTCTGAAGGTGTTATAATGTTATGATCTGAGCTCTGGGCTCTGAGCATAACCTGTTTTTCTATAACAAACTAGACTAAATGTTAATGCCCTGGCAGTGGCAGATAGCTTTGGTTTTATATGTAATTTGATTAAATTAATGTTTAAGTTGAGATTTACAAGAAATATTCTACATTAAGATTTTTAACTGCTACTATGTAAAGGGAATACTGATGTAAAAAACACCTTATCTGTTTAAAGTGTTTGCAAACCAAATGTTATCGCACTTTTGTTCATATAGCAGTACTTTTAAGATAAAAGTGAATACACTACTTTTGAATTCATTATTTAATTTTACGCTTAACAATGCGATTAATTGTGATTAATCAGAAAAATTATGCGATTAATTGCGATTAAAAATTTTAATAGTTTCCCAGCACACACACACACATACAGAGTCAGATCCAGAAGTATTTGGACAATGACAGTTTTTGTGATTTTGCCTTTATACGCCACCACAATGGATTTGAAATAAAACAATATGTGATCAAAGTGTAGACTTTCAGCTTTATTTTAAGAGGTTCCACAAAAATATGGCATTTACCATTTAGGAATTACAGCCTTTTTCATCAAAGTACCTCCATTTTCAGGGGCTCAAAGATATTTGGACAAAGTGACATAATTGTAAATATAACCATAATATTAATACTTGGATGAAAATCCTTTGCAGTCAATGACTGCCTGAAGTCTGGAGCCCATGTTCTCAAAACTCAAATTCTGAGTTTCCTCCCTGGAGATGCTTTGCCAGGCCTTCACTGCAGCCACCTTCAGTTGCTGCTTGTTTGTGGGTCTTTCTGCCTTCTTGTCTTGTCAGTAAGTGAAAGGCATGCTCTACTGGGTTGAGATCAGGTGACTGACTTGGCCATTGAAGAATATTCCATTCCTTTGCCTTCAAAAAGTCTTGAGTTGCTTTCGCAGTATGTTTAGGGTCATTATCCACCTGCATTGTGCTATCAGTTTTGTAGCATTTGGCTGAATGTGAGCAGAGAGTATAGCCTTATACACCTCAGAATTCATCTTGCTACTTCTGTCAACAGTCACATCAGTAAACACCAGTGAGCCCATTCCATTGGCAGCCATACATAACACTGCTTCCACCATGTTTGACACATGATGTTGTATACTTTGGATCATGAACTGTTCCTTTCTTTTACCATATTTTTCTCTTCCCATCATTCTGGTACAAGTTAATCTTGGTTTCATCAGTCCAAAGAATCTCATTCCAGAACATTTGAGGCTTTTTTTTTTTTTTTTTTAAAAAAAGATGTTTTCTGGCAAAGTCTAATCTGGCTTTCCTGTTCTTGAATGTTACCAGTGGTTTGCACCTTGTTGTAAACCCTTTGTATTTACATTCATGAAGGCGTCTCTTGATTGTAGTGATAGTGAAGTGACTTGTGGCCAAGTATGGTGACCCATACTCTGAATTTGTGCTCTGCATTTAACCCATCCAAGTGCGCACACACAGTAGTGAACACACACCCGGAGCAGTGGGCAGCCATTTTAGCTGCGGCGCCCGGGGAGCAGTTGGGGGTGCCTTGCTCAAGGGTCTCACCTCAGTTGTGGTATTGAGGGTGGCAGAGAGCACTGTCATTTACTCCCCCCACCTACAATCCCTGCCGGACCCAAGACCTTCGGGTTCACCTTCAGGTTACAAGTCCGACTCTCGAACCATTAGGCCACGACTGCCTAATTGTAGATTTTGACAATGATACGCCTACCTTCTCCAGAGTATTCTTGACTTCTGTTGATGTTGTGATGGGTTTTTCTTCACCAAGGAAAGGATTCTGCAATCATCCACTTTAGTTGTCTTCTGTGGTCTTCCAGGCCTTTCGATGTTGTTGAGCTCACCAGTGCTTTCCTTCTTTTTAAGAATGTACCCAACTGCTGATCTGGCCACACCTAAGGCTTTTGCTATCTCTCTCATAGATTTATGTTGTTTTTTCAGCTTAATGATGGCCTCCTTCACTTGCACTGAGATCTCCTTGGACTTCATGCCAAATGCCAACTACCTGATACCTGATATCAACTCCAGACCTTTTATCTGCTTCATTTGTCTTGAAGTAACGAGGGAATGGACCGCACCTGGTCAATTAACTTCTTGTCAATCAATTGTCCAAATACCTTTGAGCCCCTGAAAATGGTAAATGCCATACTTTTGTGGAACCTCTTAAAATAAAGCTGAAAGTCTACACTTCAATCACATCTTGATTGTTTTATTTCAAATCCATTGTGGTGGCATAAAAAAGGCAAAATCACAAAAACTCTGTCATTGTTCAAATACTTCCGGACCTGACTGTGTATGTGTGTGTGTGTGTATATATATATATATATATATATATATATATATATATATATATATATATATATATATATATATATATATATATATATATAAAAAACAAACACCAAATTGGACTAGTTTAAAACAACAAATCAGTAATGTCAAGTATCTATCATCAGGCGACTGCGATTTTGAAATCCAATGAAGCCACAGCCATGCGTGGCCCAAGAGACAAGGGCGCAAAATTGGCCATGCTCCACCCTCGCTGTTTGGTAGCTGTCGTGTGACGAAGGGAAAGTTAAAAAGTGGGTGGGAATTGGAAGGCCAAATTCACAAATGGTGAACAAGTTTACAACACAAAAACTAAAAAAGAAGAAAAACATGACTCCCATATCCAATGCCCAGTTTTCTGGGCTAGTTCCTAGTCTTTTTGTGTAGTTTTTGAGATATTGCTGAGACCTTGAGACCCTGCAAACCAGGTCTCTTGGTGAAAGAGCTGACTAGTTAGCCATGTTTAATTTTATTACATTCTAATGCACAGATATTTTTAGTTATAAACTATATGGCAAAATGTTTGTGGATCATCACACTAGTATGCTTTTTGAACATCCCATTCCAGCTTTGGTCCCCCCTTTGCTGTTATAATAACCTCCACTCTTCTGGAAAGGCTTTCCCCTATGATTTTGGAATGTGGCTGTGGAGATTTGCCCATTTAGCCACAAGAGCATTAGTGTGGTTGGGCACTGATGTCGGACGAGGAGGCCTGGGGGGGCAGTCTGTATTTCAGCTCATCCCAAAGGTCTTTAGCTGACTTGAGGTCAGAGCTGTGTGTAGGTGACTCGAGTTCTTCCACACCAACCTTGGCAATCCATGTCTTTACGGACTTCTATTTGTGCATTTCTATTTGGGCATTGTCAGGCTGGAACATGTCTGGGCTAGGCCCCTTAGTTCCAATGAAGGTAAATTCTAAGGCTACAGTACACAGACATTCTAGACAATTGTCTGCTTCCAACTTTGTGGCAACACTGTCGGAAAGGCCCATATAGGTGTGACGGTCAGGTGACCGTATGCTGCTAAAAGTCTGATTGGATCACTCAAACACTGTCATTATTAAAATTCAGTTATTGTACTTTTATTATGCTAAATGTTTTAATCAATCAACAATTGAAATCATTGCTAATTGAGGCAATGATTTTTTTTTTTTTTTTTGCTGTATTGAAAATGTATTGCATTTTCGAAAAACCACCGTATCAGATTTTGTGTGTAGTTATACCGCTAAATAACCATTTATAATGTATATTAGGAGCTTAGGTTTTTCCTACCAGGACAAAAAAATAAATAAATTGATTATTTTCCTATAACAACACACCCCATCATGTATTATTACATGTAATGTGTAACGAATCTGTTAATTTCCATCAAGCACTTCTTGTAGTACATTCTGTGGCTCAATCTCTAATTCTGTTCATAGGGCATAGTGCACTACATAGGTCCATCATTATATTACGATTCAGCCTAACTACTTGTTGGAAGTGGTTTATCCAGAAAAGAAAGCATAATATTGTGATACTATTTTGATTTCTATCTATGGCAGTGTTAAGTAATGTTATGCTACTGCTACTGTTTGTCATCTACGGCTGTATAAAATTATAGACTAAATAGGATTTGAATGTATTACAATACTCTTTTGGTCATCAAAAAGTCAAATATGACTTTTGAAGTTATTTGACAGCTAGTCCAGTATTAAAGGCCATGACCAGGGGCTCCACAGTAATGATTCATAAGATCTAGTCTTTAAACTTGCAACCCCCTGATCAGCAGCACAGTACTTTGTACTGTGCTAGTACAATCTATGTTTAAGAGTAATAACTAAGGAGGGGGAAAACTACAACAAAAAAAAGAAGTCGGTATGTGCCAACAAAATCTTACAGTTTCAAGTTAATCATGAAGGTACACACCAGTTGTGAGTGGGGCAGCAGCTGCTCTGCTTTCGGCACGATTTTTAGCTGGACTGAAGAGGCCAGAGCTCAGCTTCTGTGCTGAGCAGGGCTGGAGGTTATTGGGGTCATGGGTAAGAGCCGTCCAAGGTCTGAAGTGCCTCCAGCGACAGGCCTTAATATTATGGAGGATCTGCGAGAGGTCTGATGAGTATGTAGAGGAGCAGGAGGAAGGACCCGAGGCAGAGGTCCGGACAATGGTATGTGAGGTATCCATACTAGCAGGCTGGTGGGTAAAGGAGGGGGCGGGAGAACCTAAGCCCAACCCATGATACACAGCATTCCAGTCAGAGTAGGCCCGATCCAACAGAACCCTTAACACACACAGAAACAGAGAGATCTTAATCTTCACATGATGGTTCTTTTTGTAAGACAGCAATTATTTGTCATGAAAAACTCAAAGTGTAATGTGCCTCTCACCTGCCCCCTCTTCCAACCCTTCGTCGTGCTAATCCCACACATCGGTGAGGTATGGTGAGTGTGGTCAGAGAGTAACGGTAACGGGCATCTCCCAAACCACCCTCAGCAGGATCTGACCATGGCCATGATCCCTGCCCTCCACACACCTGTATATGAGAGAGAGAGAGAGAGAGAGAGAGAGGGAGGGAGGGAGAGAGAGAGAGAGAGGGAGGGAGGGAGGGAGAGAGAGAGAGAGAGAGAGAGAGAGAAAGAGAGTGAGGGAGGGAGGGAGAGAGAAAAAGGGAGGAAGGGATGAGTGACACCATATAGTTACAGAGAGTGTGTTAATTGAGTGTGCCCTGAAAAACTCACAGATTGATAGTGGCAGCCGGACCTGCGTCTAAATGCAAACACACCATCAGGATCATTCTCCTCTTCTGCCTCCGAGGAGCCAGAAAATAGCTGGGTGATAACAATCACAAACAAAAATAGCAGTGAGTGTCTAAGCTTGAAAAGTCATACTAGATTATTATTTTCCCCCTGTATAATATCCCCCCTTTCTCTGCTTTTTGTGTGTGCAGTTTTTCTTAAGAAAGAGACAAGCCTGTAGCTCTGCAGAGTTTTGTAGAGAAGCACAAAATTTTAAAACACTTGAACTTTAATTGATTCTGCAAAACAAAAACAAATCTGTTCTGAAAGGAGTGAACACTAAGAGTAATTTCAGCATATAGCTTAAATGTGCAGCTTTCCCAGCAGAGTAACCTACTGACGCACACACGGTGGTTACAAACAGCTAATTTGTTTACATCATTGTCAGACCTGAGATCTTCACTTCTGCAGCAGCAGCTACATGATATGGCCAAAAATTTGTCAACACTTTCTGCTAATGTCGGCATTCCAATCCATCCCAAAGGTGTTCAGTGGGGTTGAGGTCAGGGTTCTGTGTAGGCCACTCATGTTCTACCACATCAGCCTTGGCAAACCATGTATTCATTGACCTCTGTTTGCGCACAGGGCACGGTCATGCTGGAACATGCTTGGGGTAGGCCCCTTAGCTCCAGGCAATGTTTATACTGTAAACATTTTTTTTTTTTTTTCAAGTCTCCAAAACATGACTAAGTGCCAGATACAGGTCTGAAATGAGTCAATTCTCTTCCATATACAAGGCCAAGAGGGAAAAAAATTTATTCCTACTTGGAGGGATAAATCTGACTTGGTGAGCTACAACAAAGAACAATGGATATTTTTGCACTACCTACCATGCACCATAACATCTTTACCCAACACACGAAGGACAGTTGTATTCTGTGCAAAGATAAATATTAACTCTCACATTTGCCTTGCTATCACAGAGTTTTTCTTAATCAGTGACAGAAACAAGCATAATAATTATGTAATTATTAGCGTGACTACCCTATTATAACACACAATTGTCTTAATTCTGGTGAGTTAGCAAGAATGTTGTCAAAGCGTTAGTGCAGTTGTTTCTATAGCTAACCTAGCTGTGGACGTGGAATTTACTAGACTAAGAAACTTGGCACATCATCCACTGAGAAAAGACATCGTTTAGAAGAAAATGAGTCACTGTCACAATCTAATGTGTCACTAGTTACAACCAGACTCCAGTGTTAGATGCCTGTTTTGCCATCACTTGGTCACTGTTGCTGTAAACTGGTAAATAAATAGGATGAACGAGGATGTTCTTTGAGAGATAAAAATAATAAATATAGCTTGCTGTATCACTATAAAGGAACTGTGTTGTGCTGAAATGACTGGCCTAATAGGCAACGACTTGAAATGAATTGAGAATTTGCCGCTTAAGTTAAGGTTCACACTACCTGAATCATGATTGGTTTATTAACTATACTTACATGCAAAGATACAGATTCCTAATAAACTGTTTATATGGATCCTAAACTGGGCACTCTATAGACAATATTCGGTTACAATATATGCATGTTACTTCACTTGAAATGTGATCCAAATTTATACTTGTGCAGGGAGCAAGGATCAGCATTACCATACATGAATCCGGTCAGTGCATTCAGCTTTTTAATCATGCTGATTGCGTGTTTTATGCATTTTAAATTATATCCTTCTCAGGAAAAACTTCAATCAAGTGTGAATTTTTTTAAACAGACAGTAAGAAGTGTGTAAGTGCAGTAAATCTGCCCATCATTTCATATTTACCCAACATTCATGCCTCGTTGTTAAAAAATAAAACTCAAACGGACGTTATCCACTGGTATAACGCCTTCACTGATATACTAAAGCTACCAACATTAAAAGTTACTGTCTAGGAATAACTGCATGAAAAGTATTTTTTAAAGAGATTTAAGCTTTATTAAAAAATTTTAAATATCTATGCTCTGCATTACACACGTGTAGAAAGCATGCACAGATTCTGATACAGAAAGTAATCCAACGAAAACTTTTACATGGCTGTTATTTTCCTATTTAACTTAAAGGACATTAATTCACCTCGTTCATTTGGATACAAATTTAATTTGGATTGGCCTCAATTGGTTTACTCTATTGCTCTATTTTTAAGTCAAGTCAAGTCAAGTGGAGTTTATTGTCATTTCAGCCATATACAGTATAAATAGTGAAACGAAACAACGTTTCTCCAGGACCAAGGTGCTACATAAGACAAACACAGAACACAGAACTACAGGTACTACATAAATTAAACAAAGTGCACAAATGCAAACATGCGCAGACAGCACAAGACAGAACAAGACAGTACAATGACTACAACGCCGACCAGTACGCAGTTCTGTTTGAAAGTGACCTAGTGACAATAGTGCAAATAATACAGAGTTTGATATAAATAGCTGAAAGTAGTGTAAACATAATAGTATTATGTTATGTGTAAACATAATAGTAGCAGCAGCAGTATAAAACATGTGCAAAACATGTGTAAAACATGTGCATAGAGGATGGATGATGCTCAGCTGTGTGTGTATATATACACACTATATTACCAAAAGTATTCGGTCACCCATCCAAATGATCAGAATCAGGTGTCCTAATCACTTGGCCTATGAAATTTCCTCGCTCCTAAATATTCCAGTCAACTGTCAGCTTTATCATAACAAAATGGAAGAGTTTGGGAACAGCAGCAACTCAGCCAAGAAGTGGTAGGCCACGTAAACTGACGGAGAGGGGTCAGCGGATGCTGAAGCGCATAGTGCAAAGAGGTCGTCGGCTTTCTTCACAGTCAATTGCTACAGAGCTCCAAACTTCATGTGACCTTCAGATTAGCCCAAGTACAGTACGCAGAGAGCTTCATGGAATGGGTTTCCATGGCCGAGCAGCTGCATCCAAGCCACA
>CM040978.1:24223175-24240323 GCA_022985145.1 Pangasius djambal
TTTGGCTTAGTGTATTTTGCCCAAAAAAAAAAAAAAAAAAAAAAGGCAGTTCTGTTAATTCTTAGCAAAGCTCAGTACTGACAACCACAAAAGCTATGGTTTATTTCCTTAACTCCCAATTGGGAAATCTTTTACTTCTGTGATTTTCTAATAACATTTTTCAACTTTTTTTCCCTCTTCTTAAACCATATTAAAAAATATCAATTTTTTTAATGGAGCAAATCTAAGCAAGACATGTTAGATAAAACACTAGGTCAGGGAGGAGTCCAAAATGAGATTTATAATACAAGTTGTTAATATAGTGTGTATGATGAAATGGAGACTATCATTCAAGAAAAATGTACATTCAAGAAGAATTTTCTATCAGCAGGGAGATGTACAGATCTACAGACATGAATAAGAACAAGGAAAAACTGGTTCCAAATGTGTATTTTCACAGTCTGTGATAGAAATACTTGCATTTTTTGAACTGTTTCAAATGTCACCTTTGTGAAAGCATTGAAATTCCTTTCCAGTGCTTCAAGATGGCCCTTAAGTGGATCAAGTGGACCTTTGTTTAATGGGTAAATCAAATGGTGTTTCATCAGAAGAGAGAATTCTTGATATTTACACTCACACAGATAAACAGGGTGCAAACCAAAACCAGACTATTTCTTTTCTATACTTTATTTTAAAAACCTGTGCTTCTATAAATATATAATTTTGGAAGCAAATAATTATAATTTTGGTTATAAATTTATAGCCATATTAAACAGCATTCCTATTTAAGTAATCTAATCTCTCCTCAGTAATAGCTTTTCAATGTTACATTGATTCAATTGATTCATTGATTCAATTGATTCAACATGTAGCTGTTGAAAATGCTAATTATGAGTTTGTCATATCCAAGAGGGTTGTCCATTTTATTCAGTTTACCATGAAATAGTGCAGATATATTCATGTGCATTATATAATTATAAATTTGTTTGCTCTAATAGATGAAATAAAATGGGTTAAAGGTTCTTATTTGTTGATCAGATAAAATATTATATAACATAGTTCTCACACTCCTGCTAAAAAAACAACAACACAGAGACCAGTATTAGCTACTAATTATTGCTGGTTTAGCTTGTAAATAAGGAAAGTCATGCTGGGAGACTAGAAAAACCAGAATGAACGTACTGGAAGACCAGCAAGAACTTATCTGACCTAGGATAATTAATTGTCTGTAGTGAGTGAATGGGTGTGTGAGTGTGTGTGTGTGTGTGCCCTGCGATGCGTTGGCGCCCCGTCCAGGGTGTCCCCTGCCTTCTGCCCAGGTTCTGTCCAGGTTAACTGTGACCCTGTGTAGAATAAGTGGTAGAGAAAATGGATGGATGGATGGATGGTTTTAGTGGGGAAAAAGAAAAAAGCTTACAACAACCTGGTTGCACAAGTGTGCACACCCTTTTATAATGGGCCATTTGACTGGGTTCATAATTCACCAATCACTTTCAAACTCATGTTCAAAAGTAAATATCATACAGCTGTCATCAATTAAGTGATTCTGATTAACCCCTGATCAGCTGTGTCTGTAGGATTTTCTTTACATTATTTTGGTTTCATTCGACTGCTGAAGCCACGGTCCATAAAGAGCTAACAGGTTCACCTTCGGGTTACAAGTCTGACTCTCTAACCATTAGGCCACAACTGATTAAAGGAGCTGCAGAAATACCTGGAAAGTACTGGTCACACCTTACATGTAACAACAATCTCTTATATTCTGCATATGTCTGGACTATGCGGTAGTGTATCTAGAAGCTCTTTCTCATGAAAAAAAATTCAAGCCCACATAAATCACCCCAAACTACGTGGAAAAATGTGTTATGGTCTGATGAGACCAAGGTAGAACTTTTTGGGCATAATTCTAAAAGATTTGTGTGGTGCAAAAACAAGACAGCTTATCAGCCAAAGAACACCATGCCCACGATGAAGCATGGTGCTGGCAGCATCATGCTATGGCCTGCTTCTCATCAGCTGGGACTGGAGCTCTAGTCAATATAGAGGGAATCATGCATAACTCCATATACCAATCTATTTTGGCACAAAACCTGCAGGTCTCTGTTATACAGCTGAAGATGAAGAAAAGTATCACCTTCCAGCATGATATGAATATGATAATATTTCACAACAATTCATTTAGTGAATTTCAAAAGTGGTGAAGTTTGTGTAAATATGTTTTTTCCACTGTATGGGCAAATGAGCATGTGTAATTGGTTTATTGGTAAAATACAGCCTAAAATGCAGTCCAGTGAAAACCCATGAGTAGAAGAAAATGAGGAGTAGGATTGGCCGGTAGGTTTGGCATAAATAGGGGATCGGATACGAGATGCGGGTGGTGCAAAAGCAAAAAATTTCGTAGCTTGGAGCTTGAGGAAAGAAGTTAATACAGTTATAGCACAGATTTTCTAACTGATAATCATCACAGGAACTGTTGCTCATCCCCAGAAAAGTGCTTGCGCATACACTTGGGAAGTGTTTCTAAACAATATACTTCATAACTTTGCCAGCCTTGCTAAGCAGCCTGTATGTATGCTAGCAATTACTGAAATAGTTTAGCCACCGTGAACTGCTGACACCTCATGAGTAATGTGTTGAAATTCGATAAAAATCCATGATTTTTTTTTTTTTTTTTTGTCTGTTTGCCTCACTCGCCACTTTTCTACTCCTAAACCAGATAATGCTGTGAGTGGCCAAATGGCTCAGAGTTCCTCTGGCTCTGAGGGTTGATGCCCTACAAGGGCAACACGTGCTAGCTACCATGCCACTGACACATGTGAGGGGTCTTCGATGCTAAATTGCTGAAAGAAATGAAACTGCAAAAAAAAGGTACCGTTTTGTTTTGTCTTGCACTGATGAGTGAAGCGGCCAGTTACGTTTGGGCCTCTACATTCCCAAACATTGAATCAGGCCAGCAACATTGGTTTTGGTTTGAAATTTTCCCTTTCGTTATGTTTTGCCCCTTACAGGCAATTGCCTTTATCTGGAAGGAGGTCAAAGCAACCAGGAGTGTCTCCTTACCACTGTAGCAAGGCCAACTATACTTAGCCTGTGACTGTTTGATGCTGGTTGACAGAGAGCTTGTATTTCCTTCAGAAATTGCTGCCACCTCACTAAGGCCTGACTTGGTGCTCTGGCACTCTTCACTCAAGAAGGTTTACATCATCAAACTCACTGTGCTTTGCTATCAAAGCTTTGTCAGAGGCAGCAGTGGATTAAAAATCAGGACCTCAGCTAGGCGCTGTCGAGAAAAATATAGAAATATCGCTTAATCAGCTTATGGGCAGCTTAGTAGCCAGCTTTGACTATATTAGGAGACATAAGTAGTTTATGGTTTGTGTGCTATTATCAGAGGTAGAAGTCTGGTGCACAACACGCAGAGGCAGGAAGTGGACCCGCGAATGTGTCCACTCAGGGAAGGACTCTGAGTTCCGACATATTTTATTGGCGCCCAACGTGGGGCTCGATAGGCCAGCGTAAGGTCAAAACCTGAATTGGGACTGCGTAACCCAGCCTGCAGACGCCGGCACCCAAAATTAAACGGTGGCAAGCAGACGCCTGTTATACTCAAAAGTCTGTATTAAAATTATATCTGTAGCCTGTGGGGAACAGCCCCGGGGAGGGCGTAGACTGTTGGCCTCGAGCCAAGAACCAGTGGGTGGAGAACAGAAATTGGATGGGAATAAGCAAATAATTTCATTATTATTTATTATTATTAGCTAGATATAGTATGTTTATGTATTACTCGGAGCGTCACTGTACATAGGTTAGGTACAGGGTGGGACCCGAGTTTTTGTTTATATATAACTCGGAGAGTCACTGCACATAGGTTAGGTGCAGGGTGGGACCCGAGTCTTTGAAAAAGTGTAAATCAGAGCGTCACTGCATATTAGGGCAGGGTGGGACCCGATAGTATTGTATTGTGTATTGGAGCGTCACTGCAAGGATTGCAGAGTGGGACCCAACTGTGTTGTATTGTTGATTGTGTATTGTATCGGAGAGTCACTGTAGAAGCTACAGGGTGGGACCCGATTGTGTTGTGTTGATATATGTATTGTGAATATAGCAAATGTTTGTTGTGTTATATTATAATTAATCATTTATAATTATATTTTATATAATAATTATATTTTATAATCATTGGAGTATTGCTGGAAGAGTTTTCAACGAGTTTTGAAAGAGAAATAGTTTTTATTACACGGGTGATGCGCATAGCGTGCACACTGAGTTATGCTTTAGTGAATTTTGCAATGTGTGCAGGAGGTTGAAAAAGGAGGAAGTGGGTAAGTCGGGTAAGCACACAGACACACACACAGACACACGCACACAGACTTATTTTTAGATGAGCGACGTCATAGAAAATACACACCTGCATACATACACAGAATACACGAGGTGGTAATCATGACATAGAGTGGTGGAGGAATAAAGTAAAAAATAAAATAAAAATATAAAATAAGAGTACAGGCATACAGTGTGGGTGTGCAGTAGTAGGCTAGATGTAGAAACAAGAGGTATAAGAACTCATAAGAACTCGTCTCTGGGACAAGCAAACATATGAAGATAGAAACGGAGTTGAGAGGGGGCAATCAGAACAGCAGATAAGAGATAAATTGTGGGCAATCACACGATTCCACAGGTTTGATATATTACAAATTTTGTTCCCTTAAGAAGATTCTAAATTTCTTTTTTTTTGGAATTGGAGCAATCTGGAGGCCTCGGCTGCTAAGCCCAATATTACTTACCCTGGTGAAAACCCCAAGGCTCAGTCAAGCTCTAGTTTATTTGTTTGAGTGTATAAATAATCCATATGATGAAGATGGTGAACCAATAGTTGAATTGTTCGCAGAACGACCCGAATAGGCTAATTATTGTTCAGGACTGACAGCAACTGTCACAGTGGAGCCGAGGGAGGTGTAGTGGGAACGTGGTATGGTTGCATCAATCTTAGTGGATAAAATTAACTCTTTAGGGGACAAATCCGGAAGAATCCGGTGAAATCAAATATTACTGTAGAGTAAACGTACAGTTAAAGTGGGTGAACGCAAAACGTAATCCAGGACACCGAAGTGAAGCAAGCAGGGCGAGACAAGGGTGCGTCATGAGTACAGAAAAGGCCACACCCACCCCAGTGGGAGTGGTGATTTTAAAGCATAAGGAGGCAGAGAAAAAGATTAAGAAATATATGAAGAAGTGGAAGGACCGGACAAAGGGAGAATTGCAATGGCCAGAAGAAGGGACATTTAACGAGGAGAAATGTGATAAGATGAAGATTAGAATGTTGGGGGGGGGGGGGAATGAAAAAGGAAGGTGAGGAAAAGCTGAAGAGAAAAATGGAAATATTGGAATGGTTCAAGCAGGAAGGGAAGTTGCAGAGAGAACGCAGGGAAAGAGAAAAGTAGAAGAAGGAGATGGAAAGAAAGGAGAAAGAGAAAGAGAAGGAAATAAAGAAGGAAGAAGAGGCGGTGAAGGGTGAATGAATCAGCCCCATCATTCGAGGAACATGGGGAGCAGACCCGACCACCGCCCTGTAGCGAGCCACAACAACCACCCAGAGTGACGGGAATATACCCACAACTTCAAGAAGACAGAGAATTCCAGGATGTGCAATTGGAAATAATGGGCGGACAATTCAAGGGAAGAGTGAGACCCATGTCACCGGAGGAAGATGAAGGGGAAAAGCTAAAAAGGGAAAAGAGGGGTGGCCTGAATTTAAAGGCTAAACGAGAGGATAGCCTGGAGTGGAACTACGACCTGAACCCAAACCCAGGGGAATGGGAAGAGGAATGCCAAAGACTAGAGCTAGATGAGTACTCAGGACAGAGATGCCTGCCAGACCAGCTGAGGTACGAAAGTGCCCCGTGGGTGCAAGATGTGGCAGTGAGAAGAAAAGCTGCATCGCTCCCAGAATTCACAAACGTGGACTACCAATCAAAGAAGAAATGGAAATGTCCTCAACTTCTTCCTCAAGGTCTGAAGGGGGCAGAGAATCCTGCGTAAGTGATGAGGAACAAGGAGCAAGTGAAGAAGTCCATGTCAGTGGAACCTTGAGAATGACCCCGCTGCTCCCATGGCAGAATGACCGTATAAAGGAGGAACTATACTGCCTGCGGAAAGAAGTGGTAACTCACTTGGAGGGACGAGTAGAAGAAAAACAAGAAGTGCATAGGCTAAAAGAAGGAGAAGCGGCCATACACAGCCGAAGAGAAAGCCTGGGAAGTGACAGGGGAGGAGCTGTGCCATCAACTACTGAGAGAAATAAGCAGCATCTAATCAATGCCAATCAGTCACTGGAGGCTGCCGAACAAGGGCGCGGTAAGACAGTACAGAAAAAGGCACCAATGTCCCACTCAACAACAATAGTAACCAGAGCACGGGCACAACAGATAAACGAGGAAGCTGACACGGATGAGGAGGAGGTAGAGGCTGAAGAGGGTGAGGCAAATTCCCAAATGCCGGTGGTATTGAAGGGGAAGGACGTGATATACACCCCTTGGGCATTCATGGACTTAAAAGGACTGATAGATAGGCTGCCCAGTATATACAGAACAGACTATGGGCCAGCTATTGGCCATAGGCGATATTAAAGCCATCCTCACCCAGTCATTGGGAAAAACCAAAATGATAGAGATATTGGACACAGCCCAGATCAGAAACATGGCTTGGGATGAGATGGCAGCAAGTGAGACTCTCTTCAAAATGATGCTGAGAAAAGCCCTTCCCAGTGAGGTTCATCTTGAGACAGTGGTAGGGCTGAGCACGATGCCCTGGCCAACCTTTGAAGCCAACGTGATACACTATGTTGAGTTGCATCGAAAAAGAGAAAGAGCAGCCAAAAAAGCCACAGAGGATCTACTAACACAGCTTCATAAGGCCCAACTGGGAGAATTGGCATGCAACAAGCAGGAAAACCAAGAGAAGAGAAGAGAAGAGAAGGTTCCACTTTTTGATTGACTTCAAAGCACTATTGTAAGTCGCTCTGGATAAGGGCATCTGCCAAATGCCGTAAATGTAAATGTAAATGTAAGAGAAAAGTACTGCAAAGCAGGCAGCAGTAATGGTGGCACCAACGATAGCGCAGCCCGTCCCTGTTGCCCAAGCACTCCCACAGCCCACACCAATGACACAGCCAGTAATGATGACGCAGCCACAAATGTCAATGCCAGTGGCGTACCAGGTGCCAGCACTACAGATGGCCTATCCCATGGGCCCACAATACCCACCACAGAATAGAGGGTGGGGCCAAGTAAGAGGCCGAGCAAGAGGAGGAATGTTCCAACAGATGCCAAGGCAAGGCACAGCTTCTACACAAAGGAGGGGAAATGGATGCTGGAACTGCCAAGACCCGAATCATCTAATGAGGAACTGCCCTTTTCCACCACAGCAACCACGAAGGAACCCTAACCAAGGTCAAGGCTGGCAGAATGCCAGAAACTGGACAGGACAATGGATGGGGCCAAATCAGCAGGGACCTGCCCCAATGATGCCTGGAGGAAGTCCAATGGGACCGTCCCAGGGAAATGTGTGAAGGGGCCCAGAGAAGCCAGAGGGGGAGCTGGTACTGTGCCCCACCTCACTGTACCCTGCACAAGAACCAACAATCATGGTGGATGTAGGAAATAAGCCCCAAGCACCCTTTCTAGTTGATACTGGAGCAACATTCACAAGTATTGGAAAAGAAAGCTCTAAGCTCCCCCCCTGTCAAAAGACAATAAAGACAGTAGGCTTCTTGGGTAAAATGCAGTCTTTACAATTTACAGAGCCCCAAGAAATAACAGTGGAAGGAACCACCGTCCAAGCACCGCTACTATTCTCCCCCGATACCCCAGCGAACCTCCGAGGCAGGGATGTACTCTGTAAGCTAGGGGCGAAGTTACACTGTGGACCCACAGGAGTGTGGGTTGGACTTCCAGAATGTCTGGTTCAACAATGTGTTTTGGTAGAAAGGAAAGCAGAGCAACACACTGGACAAGGTGTATTGGTTAGAAATTGAGGACACTTCAAAGGGTCTGCATAACCTATACACTCAGTGGAGCCCAGATTGCCAGCCCGCCAGAAAACCATGGCACTGTACTATCAAGTATGATGAGGGGGTACACGATGAAGCATTAAGACAGTGAACTTAGTCGTGGGACCCCAAGGGGTAGCGGCAACAGTACAGCTGCCTAGCCAAATTGCTCAGTGGTACCAGGTTGAAAATGCTGCTCCACATGTTTCCTTGATGGTCGGGCAAGGTTTGGAATCAAAAGACTTAGGACCAATGGTCAGGGAGGCAGGTCAAGTAACCAGTTGGACGCCTGTAGGTGAGAGTTTGAGTGTATCAGTTGACAGAAAATACCTCAGGATAGAACAGTCAACCACAGACATCATGGAAGCTAGAACATTATTAGTTAGTTGTCACGCTAGTGGCAAGATTTGAGTAGAAGTGACAGGGCAATGGTCCCAGTGGGCAGAAGAAAGTAAGAGCAAGAAGTGGTAAGAGTGCTGAAGCAGGTTCCAGACCAATTATGGACAAAACACCCCACAGACGTAGGATTAGTGAGATCGTCAGGGTTGGTAAAGATTCAGCTTAAACCTAACATGCAGCTGCCCTACCAGAGACAATATCCACTGTCAAACCAGGCAATAGAAGGAATAAAACCAACAACCTATGGGTTAGTGGAAGCAGGAGTCTTGATTCTGACTAAAAGTCCTTGCAACACCCCCATTTTTCCAGTCAGAAAGCCAAATTCAGACAAATGGAGTCTGGTCCATGATCTACGACCAGAAAATTGCATAGTGGTAGCAGAAAATTCTGTAGTACCAGACCCACACACGTTGTTCTCAAATATACCCGAAGGAACAAAGTGACACACGGTGATTGATCTGTGCTCAGTAATTTTTAGTGTACTGGTGCACACGGAATCTCAGTTCTTATTTGCCTTCACGTACGGCGGACAACAGTGTACTTACACCAGGATACCACAAGGCTACTGTGAAAGCCCCTCAGTTTTAACCTAGTGTTGGCCTGGATGTTCCTAGTATGGTGCGGGAGTACGTAGACAATCTACTGATTTGCAGCCAAATGAAGAAACAATGTTTGCAGGATTTGCTAAAATTGCTGAAAATGCTGGCTCAAAATGTGCACAAGGTAAACAGAGACAAGTTACAGTTCCGCCGACAAAAGGTGGAATATCTAGGTAGAGTGCTCGAAGGCACTACACGAAAAATCTCACCAGTACACATGGAAGCAATTCAGAAGGCACCGCGGCCTCAAACTGTGCAGCAGATGCTGTCATTCCTAGGCCTAGCAGGGTTCAGTAGACCCTGGATTTGTGATTTTGCACTGAAAACACAGCCTCTTAGACATATGATGAAGGCGGCCGACCAAACAAAATCAAGCGCCCCATTAGTCTGGACAGAAGAGGGCAGGGTAGCGTATGAGGCAATTAAAAGCTCCCTGGTTTCGGCCCCAGCGCTAGTCTGCCTGGATTATGGCAAACCATTCTATCTCTATGTATCAGAAAGACGCGGGTTTGCAACAAGGCATGGGAAGGAAACCAATTGCCTATCAGAAGGCATCCACAATCGCAATGGGGCACCCGGTAACTCTTTACACTTTGCACCATTTATACTGACTCAGCATATGCGTATGGGGTTTGCCATGTGTTTGGACCAATTTGGGCTCAGAGAGGCTTCCAGAGGGCTGATGGTTCTTCCACGGGCCAGCAATTTCAGATTTGCTCTGTGCAATGATGCTGCCAAAAGCACTAGCCATAGTAAAATGTAAAGCACATAAGACAGATGGTGATCGGGTTAGCAGGGGCAATGCTGCAGCAGATGTAGCAGCTAAGGAAGCAGCTGTAGGAAAAGAGAGTGTAAGGGTAATGATGATGGCAGGGGAACTAGAGGAGCCAGAAAACCAGGTGTCAGAAGATGATATCAGGGAGTATCAAGAGACAGCAAGCGGGGAAGAGAGAGAAATGTGGAAGACAAGAGGTGCAGTGCAGGATCCCAGTACAGGGGTCTGGAGAAGCGTGGATGGCATGTGGGTGGCACCTTTAGGGTTACTGCCAATGCTCATTAGGGAAGCACATGGTGTTGATCATTGTAATCGTCGTGAAATCGTTGGCACTATAAGACAAGATTGGTGGTCCCTGTACCTGGGCAGTACAACAGAGAACTTTTTAAGGTCCTGCGAACTGTGTGCAAAGCGAAATGTGAGAAAGCACATGGTCACAGCGCCCATTAGCCACATACTTGTACCGAGAGGCCGTTTAGGCACTTGATGATGGATTTTGTGGACATGTTGGACAAGAAGGAGGGAAAGAGGTACAGTCTAGTAGTAACAGACCGCTTCAGTAGGTGGGTAGAGGCGATAGCAACAGCTAGATGCGACGCCAAAACGGTAGCTAAGTTCCTGTGCAGAGAAGTGATTCCACGCTTTGGCATTCCTGATCAGTTGAGCTCGGACAACGGGACACATTTTGTAAATGAGGTGATCAGAGCAATTGCAGAAGCACTGTGCATTAAGCAAAGGCTGGGGTGTGTTTACCACCCGCAATCACAGGGAATGGTTGAGCAAGCTAATGGTGTGCTGAAAGAAAAGATTGCAAAAATTTGTGAGAGTACAAAGCTAAACTGGGTTCAGGCGCTACCTTTGGCACTAATGAACATGCATTCACCATCGCAACACACACCTGACACCACATGAAATGTTAACAGGTCGTCCAATGCCAGTTGCCTTCTCTCGAGGGCAGGGCCGGCGCTAGCTATAGGCAGAGCAGGCAATTGCCTAGGGTCTCGGGCTTGGAGGCAGGGCCTCCATAACCGTATCAAACCTATACTCAAAAGAAACAAAGAAAGTGCAGCTCGTGATACAGGTATGTGAGCTGTCATCATGTATTTTTGACTGTAAATGTGAATTTAAATAAACGGAGCCTTATTCTGCCGATTCGTGTCAGCGCCATTTGAACATGGATCATTATTTGCAGCCAGTTTGTTCTGAGTTCAAAACAGTGCGAGCGCCGTGACGCGTTAAATTCACGTATGATGCTTTGAATCCGAGCTGATCGACTGTACAGTGAATCAGCAGGAGCTGATTTTCAAAATACTAAAGAAAATGTAAAAGTTTCATAAATAAAGCTAGTAAATATACACAAGTAATGATAACAGGTTTTGTATGAATAAAAAGGTTAGAAATTTTATTTGTTTCAAGTGCTTTTTTATTTATTCTGAAATGTGGAGAAAAGGAGGCCAGGGGGCCTCCAATATAAATTTTGCCTAGGGCCTCCAAATGTCTAGAACTGGCCCTGCTCAAGGGCCATACAACGGCCCCTCGTTGGAACAACTGGAGAATGAGATGTCTAGTTATGTCAAACATTTAACGCAAATACACAGAACACTGTTTGCAGGTTGGTGAAGCTACACACGGCACGCGTATTGAACAACCCCTTCGACAGGTCGAGTCTAATGACTATGTGTACATCAAAGTGTTCAAGAAGAAACACTGGAAACAGCCACGGAGAGAAGGGCCCTTTAAGGTGGCACTAGCTACTCCTACTACAGTCAAGGTTGAAGGTAAAGAGCACTGGTATCATCGAAATCATTGTTGCAGGGCAGCGGTCAAGGAACCGGACTGGGAAAAGTCCAGAACACGTCAAATACAACACGCAGCATGCTGTTTGGTTTAGAGAGAGTGTCACTGAGGAAGAGACAGGAGGAGTCAGAGCTAGAGGTAGCAGAGCTGAAGATGTTGAAGTTCTCTTTGGGAGCGATAAAGTTGCACAGCATTAGGAACGAGTACATCAGAAGGACAGCTCATGTTGGATGTTTGGGGGACAAAGTTAGGGAGGCCAGATTAAGATGGTTCGGACATGTTCAAAGGAGGGAGAGTGAGTATATTGGTAGGAGAATGTTGGACATGGAGCTGCCAGGCAGGAGGCAAGGAGAAAGGCCAAAGAGGAGGTATATGGAGGTAATAAATGAGGATATGAAGCTAGTGGGTGCAAGTGTTGAGGATGCAGAAGATAGGGATAGGTGGAGAGTGATGATTCGCTATGGTGAATGGGAAAAGCCGAAAGAAGAAGAAGAAGGACTGTTAAAGGAAATGCACCTGGAGATGACAGTTCCTTTACTGTATATGTATATGTATATATATATATATATATATATATATTGCATGTGATGAGTCGCCGCTCAACCAACACAACCACGGTGCCTGTCCTCACCCATGGGCGAATGCCCGCTGGGAGATCATTGCACAGCGGGACCTCGGATCTGGGAGTCTCTCTCCTGGGAGCGATATGAGTGGACATTGGATCCTGATCCAAATAGATGGTCCTGTTCGTCGTCTTCTCTCTAGACGGGACATGGCTTCAGTCTGGTCAGAACTCTGTCTGCGACTTGGGTAAAGGCTCACCTCTGCAGAGCAATAACAGTTGTTAGACGAGCCACCACCTTGTCGCCCCATGGAGACTTGGCCGTATTTGTGGTCCAATGACACCCTGTGCAGCGTGTCTCTCAAGTGATTATTCAATGGAACATTTGGGCGACCTTACGCCGCAGTCAGAGTGTTTCAGCGCCCCTACCCCGCTGGATACATGACCATTACAAGTGACACCACCAGCAGTGTCAGTGTGCTTAAGAATTGGACTCAATAAGTTGAGAGACTGGACACATGTTGCTTTATTACTCATTGTTTCTGTATGTTTACATATTCTCCTTACGAATCCTTTGTAAAAATCCCGACACAGGGTGACCCTGGTGGTGAATCCACTGTCGCGCTATGTACGGGCAGAGTGGGAATTTTCCCTGGAAATTGGGCTGACTCAGGGTTTTTCACCCACTCCTGATTCACCGTGTCGTGATTAGATATTTGTGTGGTGTCAGAAGTGGGATTGAAGAGGGAGTGATGTCGACATAAATGTTTGGTGTCGACTGTCTTTTTGGCAAATGTTGTAAAGGGTGCCTGGTGATGTGCTAGTAACCTCTCCCAGGGCCCCGACAGACCCTCTACGATACGCAAAGTATCTGGGTCGGAAGATAGGAAGATAGATGTTTTAAAATCTATGTCACATAAGGGAAGATATGGGGATGCCAACTAATAAATATATTACCTGACCTACGCACGAGAATGACAGCAGTACTGGGGGATAAAAAGGGTATAGAGTGGACAACAAGATAGGTAGGTGAAGATTAGAGAATTAGATGAAGAAAAAAATGGTCTGACTAACTGATGGGATTGACAAGTAAAACAGTAGAAGACTGGGAGAAAGGTTTGTTAAAGTGTGAGACTTAAAAAGTCTCAGAGGGGGGAGTAATGTCGAGAAAAATATAGAAATATCACTTAATCAGCTTATGGGCAGCTTAGTAGCCAGCTTTGACTATATTAGGAGACATAAGTAGTTTATGGTTTGTGTGCTATTATCAGAGGTAGAAGTCTGGTGCACAACATGCAGAGGCAGGAAGTGGACGAGCTCAGTTGCAAGAGCAGGCAGGTGGTGTTACAGAAGGCATACTGAAGGTTACATTCGGTGTGCCTATGAAACTGAGCTAAAGTAGAGTAGAGAATAAGATTAATCATAAGGCTAGCTTTAGGGCGATATACGGTAGAAACATTATCTCTTGGTACAAGTTAATCAAGCATAAATAGTAATAATGACTATGCATAATCTAGAAAATATAAGTAGGAGGATGTAAACAAGCAGTAAAAGCAAGAGCTGCTATAGTCAAGAAAAATGCAACTAGGCCAGGGGTCAAGAGACATCTCAAAACAAGATGAGAAGTCTAGATGTGGTTTAGGACCCCATTTTTCAGACAAGAAAAACAGGATGTGGGGTCTCTGAAAACAGAAGTGTCTGGGTAACAAGTCAACAAGGGAAATTACTGACATAGCCGGACCAAAAGGGGGTGGCGCCAGCAGGCGTCTGGATATGTATGCAAGGGAATTTGGAGGACTCGGGGGACACAACTCTCAGGCTTGAGATTGCTGTGTCACCGTTGAGGGAATTCACCTTCTTTGAGCTCATTAGAGCGTGTTGTATTGCTACTGCAATAAAGAAGTTTGCTTCTTCTCATCCAACGACAAATTGTTCAGTCCACCCGCGAATGTGTCCACTCAGGGAAGGACTCTGAGTTCCGACAGCGCCAAGGTAACCTAGGGAACAGTAGGACACAGAGGGGGGTGATTCTGGGACGCCAGAGTTAGCCGTTGAGCCCTCTGAAGGCATTGTGGGCTTATCAATGAAACATCAAGGAAGGAGGGTGCCCACTAAGAACTCCTGTGTCATTCTTCTCTCACTAGCTAGTTGACTTGGTGTTGCTTCAACAATCGGCAGCAGCTATCTTGTATGTGCTAGCACAAAAGGGTAGCAACATCTTATCCTGTGTATGCCTAAACTTGAACATTTGAGCATGGGCCCACTTAGTTTAAATGTTATCTAAGATTATGTGTCTATTAAAATGTCAGTGTCATGCCATATCAAAACTGTAATATAAATAATCAAGTTGTGGGTTGATTCATGAGAAGAGCTATTTGAAATTTGGTAAATTCTGTAGAAGTTAAAATCTTTATCGCAGATCGCTCCTGTTATAATAAACGACGGAATTTACACTGAAAGCGCGAAAATACCGCATATAATGACAATAAACTTGAATTAAACTAAACCTTTTTAAGCAATTCGCACCAACTTCCCCAACCCCTTGCACACATTGGAGCATTTTGGATGTAAACGTAAGGTTGTGTTCGTGCATCACTGCTTCACACACAAGCTCCGCTTTGCAAACTTTGCAGGTTACAATCTTCTTCGCGGTATTTAATATAAAATGCTCCCATACCTTAGAGGACTTGAGTCGCACACTTTTTTCCACTGTCACGATTACGCCTCCGTCTGATGGTGACTGAGGTCATGCTGAGTATAAAATGTAACGTTGACGTACAGAGTAAAATGAAGAAATTCATTTTTGTTGACTCTGGGTATTCTGCTAAAGCTAGCGGCGTCGCATTACGTGCATTTGACGTCATCTGCCAACATCTGGGAAACGGCTTATACTTCCGGTTAGTAAAAAAAACCCGTTGGTGTTCCACTTGAGACGATACCCTTCTAAAATTCATACATTAAACGGTAGAGTACATAGTGTATAGTGTATAGTTTAAGTGCATAGTGTATATTAAGTCATTTGGGACACAACGTTGGTCAGTTCTCTCTGCCATTTTTCCGGTGCGTGTTTACGCAACAGAAGTAACGCCAATGAGTAGACGTGCTCCGTGCAGTGACACCGTCGTATAATGTCAACATAATTCCAAATACAGTGTAGTGTTGTTGGTATTGTTCATAATAATTACAACAGGACAACGGTAGTGTAAACTGACCTGAGATAAGTCTGAATCAGTGGTACAGGACTAGTAAACCTCTGAGAGATGTGATTGGAGGTCAGGGTTGGGGAGTCAGTTGTGGTGGCTTATTTCAAGAGAGGCAGCTGTCACCCAGAGCCACCCTACTGACAAGTTAATAGGTATAACCAGTTCGTCCAGTGTAACGAGCTACTGCTTTTATGTAGCAAACGCAGACAAAGTGGAGTGATACGAACAATGAAATGTACCAGTGCTGTTATAATGATTATAAGCATTCTCGGAATGCCGCTTGTCCAAACAAATTAGCGGACTGGAATTACCTTACAGTAAAATACAGTAAGCATACTATATAAGCAAGTGGACACCTGACCAATACACCCATATATGGCCCTTTCCCAAACTGCTGCCACAAAGTTGGAAATACACAGTTTTTTAGAATGCCTTTGTATGCTGTAGCATCACAATTTCCCTTCACTGGAACTAATTGAACTAGCCCAAGCCTGTTCTGTTCAATTCAATTCAGTTCAATTTTATTTGTATAGCACTTTAACAACAGACATTGTCAAAAAGCAGCTTTTACAGAAAAAATACATCCAGGATATAAATTTTAAATGTACCAAATGTATCCCTAATGAGCAAGCCAGAGGCAACGATATGAGAAAGAAACCTTGAGAGGAACCAGACTCAAAAGGGAGCCCGTCTTCATCTGGATGACGGATAATGGATAGTGCAATTATAAATAAATCCCTGTTATAACTGTGTATAATATGGTCAAAAAGTTCAATTGTATAACCAGGAAATTCATTACAGTTTTCACATGAAGTCTGTTTTGTTGAACTTATCCACTGTTCACTGATGGAGACTTGCAAAACTGTTTGTGGCATTTGTAGTCCTAAAGTTATCATAGCAACTGTAGTCCTAAGCCATCATAGCATAACTGTTCATATGAATTGTGGTCCAAAGCCATCTTCATGGTTTTTAAGTGTTACCATTCACAGTAATCTCAATGATCTTCAGGCTGTCTGTGTGGGGCCATCCTCAACAGCAGCGAGTGACTTCCAATTGATGAGAACTCCAACCAGAAGTAGGGCATCAGGATGGATCAGGCAGGGCCAGAGCAGAGCAGAGCAGAAGGGGTCAGTGTGCATGTTTCTGTTGTGGTCTTATTTCTAGTTAATTTTCCTACAGTTTTAAATAAGAATCTAGGATTATTTTTGTTATCTTCAATTACTGTGGAGAGATACAAGTCTACCAATGGATCTATCAATGGATCTAGCAGCACTAAGAGATTTTCTATAGCTCAAGAGGCTCTCCTTCCATGCTGTTTGAAATACTACCAATTTAGTTTGACGCCATTTACATTCTAATATTCGAGTGGTCTGTTTTAAGGTGCATTTGTGATCATAATACCAGAGTTCTAGCTTTTTCTCTCTAATTATTTTTCTTTTAAAAGTGGAGCTGGCTTATCTCCACTGGATCAGACGGTGATCCAGTCATAATTGATAGCTCTGGGAGATTATTGATAAAATTCTATGCAGTAGCTAACGTGAATTTGATGCGTACATTTGATGCGGTAGCATGGCAAGGTGCATACAGTAATTAATTCAATTCAATTCAATTCAGTTTATTTGTATAGCGCTTTTTACAATGTCATTGTCTCAAAGCAGCTTTACACAAACAAAAAAGTAAGATGAAGTGTGAGAGTGTGTCTGAAGAGCAAGCCGAGGCGACGGTGGCAAGGAAAAACTCCCTGAGATGGAGAAAGGAAGAAACCTTGAGAGGAACCAGACTCAACA
>CM040978.1:24248204-24273443 GCA_022985145.1 Pangasius djambal
CAACCTACCTGTGGGGCATAATCACTAACAACATTAAACATCACCCCTTCAATCTCTAACTTCAGACTCATCACCTTGTCTGACACTCTCTTCACCTCCAGAACATTCCTCCCAAACTCCTCCTTCAGGACCACACCTACCCCATTTCTCTTACTATCCACACCATAACAAAACAGCTTGAATCCTGCTCCTATACTACGAGCCTTGCTACCCTTTCACCTGGTCTCCTGTACACACAGTATATCCACCTTCCTTCTCTCCATCATATCAGCCAGCTCTCTACCTTTCCCTGTCATAGTACCAACATTCAGAGTTCCTATTCTCAGTCCTACACTCTTACCTTTCCTCTTCTCTCTCTGTCTACACACTCTCCTCCCTCCTCTACTTCTTCGACCACCAGTAGCTCAATTTCCACCGGCGCCCTGTAGGTCAACGGCGCCGATGGCGGTCATTGTTAACCCGGGCCTCGACCGATCCGGTATGAAATTCAGAGTACTGATGATTCGCATGATTAAATCTGGCAATGTTTTACGCCGGATGCCCTTCCTGACGCAACCCTCTCTATTTATCCGGGCTTGGGACCGGCACAGAAGTCACTGTGCTGTGACCCCCATGGCTAGATTAGACTATGGTCAATGTATATGGACCTAATTCTGGTTGTCACAACTTGGTTCTTAATCCTGGCAAATCTACAGGGTAAATTAATAATTGAGGGAAACATAAATTTTACCTTATATCCTGACCTTGATTGTTCATCAGGCATAAATATCAGCCACATACAAAGTAGGACAATTACAATGTATTATCAAAAAATTTAATTTATGTGACCTGGAGGAAATTATATCCAAAAACAGAGAATACGCATGCTGCTCCTCAGTAACAAAAGGCTATTCACGCATTGAATATTTCCTAATCTCAAATGAAATTTTCCCCAATGTAGTGGACTGTATATACTGTATGTATTCATTATTATTTTGGACCATGGCCCAGTTTCTCTTATTTATAAAGACTCCAATATTAAAAGGGCCCACAAGATGGCATCTACACCCAAAATGGAGTTTGAATTCTAGAGCACATTGGATCACATATTGAGCTTTTCTTTAAAATAAGTAGAGATGAGACTTCTGCTTCTACTAGAAGGGATCAGTAAATGAAACTCTTAGAGAGAGAAGCTGGGAGTTTCTTGCTGAGCGGAGGCTATCCACACCGGATCCACGCCGTCTACAATAATATCAACAAATCTTCGACTAAGGTGCGTTAAACAACATGTCAAACATTCAGCTTGTTCAGTGTGTTGAGTGCAGGATGTTTAGTCACTCTTCCTCCATCGTTAGTAATAGCTTTATTTGTGGTAAATGCATGTTAGTTAGCTCTCTGACGGAGAAGATTGCAGCTTTAGAGGTGCGCATCCAGACTCTAGAGAGGGTTAGTGAGAGTGAGAGCAGCGTAGTTTCTGTAGCGGAAAGTCTGGATACCTTAGCCGGAGTTAGTAATCCCCCAACTCCGGCATTAGAGCCCTCACAGCGGGGCGAATGGGTGACGACTCGGCGGCATAATCGCAAAGCCAAAGCTAACGCTAAGGCTCGCCCACGGGAGCACCACTCCTCCCCGCTTCACGTGTCCAACAGGTTTGCTCTCCTCAGTGAAGCACCCGCTGAGAAACCTGAAAGAGCTCTGGTTATAGGAGACTCTATCTTGCGGCACGTGAAATTAGCTAGGCCTTTAGGGGCACCAGCATCTTTAGTTAGGTGTATACCGGGAGCCAGGGTGCCGGACATAGCAGGTAATCTTAGGGTCTTAGGCAAGCACAGGTTTTCAAAGATAGTTATTCATGTAGGAGCTAATGATATACGCCTTCGTCAGTCTGAGGTTACTAAGAGTAACATGGTAGAGGTGTGTAAATTAGCGAAGGCGATGTCCGATGCTGTAGTATGCTCTGGCCCCATCCCAATGCGGCTAAACCGACCGTCTGCTAGCTGCAATGAGTCGTCACTTAGGTTCCACCGTATTGAGACTGTGTCTGTTCCCCGAGCTAAACAAAATTATAGACATACTCAGACAATTTGTTTCAGCAACCTAATTAACATAAAATTAAATCAAACCGAATACATAGCCAGCACCGTTGATCTGAAGCTAGGACTGTTGAATGTTAGATCTCTTAGGTCTAAAGCACTTATTGTTATTACTGATCATGAGTTTGATGTACTGTGTTTAACAGAAACGTGGATTAAACCAAACGAGTTTGTAGCATTAAATAAAGCTAGTCCTCCTGGGTACAGTTACATACATCAGCCCCGTCTAACTGGCAAAGGAGGAGGCGTCGCAGTCATCTATAATCTAGACATCACACAAAAACCTAGTCATAAATTCAACGCATTTGAAGTTCTTTATTCTAACATAACATTTGTAGCCACTAAAAATAAGTCTACCAGGTGATTTCAGTAATTATTATTTACAGACCCCCAGGGCCGTATTCTGAATTCCTATGTGAATTTGCGGATTTCATCTCTAACCTGGTTATTTCGTTAGACAAAACATTAATTGTTGGAGACTTTAATATTCATTTTGATAATCCAGAAGACCCTCTGAGAACAGCAGTTGTGTCCATTCTAGATTCAGTAGGGGTTAATCAGAATGTAACAGGACCCACCCATAGTGGTGGTCACACTCTTGATTTAATACTAACATTTGGATTAAATATAGAAAATATAGTCTCATGTCCACAGTCTGATGCTGTCTCAGATCATTACCTCATCTCATTTAAAATGTCTCTTAATCATAATATATGCACCTTGCCACGTCACCGTGTCAAACGTACTTTCACATCAACAACTGCACAGAGTTTTATCAGTAATCTTCCAGATTTATCAACCATGATTGGATCACCGTCTGATCCCAAAGAACTTGACCAGGCAACTGAATGCTTAGAATCAACGTTCTGCAACTCGCTAGATAAGGAAGCTCCACTTAAAAGTGCTGCATATGATAGTGGAATACCACTATATATGATATGATAGTGGATACCATCATACCTGGCACACTGGTGGATGTTCATCCAGGGTTTGTTGTCGGGGTAAACCCGGATGTGTTTTTCAACAGTCACATTTTCTGTACAGGTCTTAATGTAGCACAGCACAGTCTCTGTATATTCCTCCAGGTCCTGGGACTCAAAAATACTTCACTCTGTATGTTCAAAACAGTCTTGAAACTGAGTAAGTGCCTCCGCTGGCCAGGTTCTTATTGTCCTCTTCTCTGGTTTAGTTTGTCTTATCAGCGGAGTATATGCTGGGAGTAAGAGCAGTGAGAGATGGTCACACAGGCCCAGATGTGGCAGGGGCACTGCTCTATATGCGTGTTTTAAGTTGGAGCACACACGGTCAAGTGTGTTCTTTTCCCTGGTGGCACACTGTATATACTGTACAAATTTAGGGAGCACAGTCCTTAAACACGCTTGGTTAAAATCTCCAGCAGCTATATGCACTCCTTGAGGATAATCCTATTGCTGTTTGTTCACAACGTCATGCAACAGCGCAAGAGCTATGCTAACATTAGCATCTGGTGGTATGTACACAGCAGTAATGAGCACTACTGAGAACTCTTGCAGCAGATAATAAGGTCTACATACTACTGTCAGTGCTTCCAGGTCCGGACAGCAGTGAGTGTATATGGTCTTACAGTTATACTGTATGGTATTATGATACTATACCAGCTGAAGCATTCTGATACCAAATGCACAAATTCTACACAGCATTTCATGCCACTTGAAAGGACTACTTTGTAATGTTGCTGTAGACATAAGTGTTCAAATTAATGTTTTAGAGGAAATAGTATTGACTGCCGCACATACAACATTACTTACGGTACCACCGTATTGACGTACTACCGTTTAAAAAAATACAGTTGCATCGCCGGTATTTTGAAGCTTTAGTATTGTGATACTACTGTCGTACCAGTATACCGTGCAACCCTATACATACTAGCATAATTTTTGCATTGTCGTTCACTGACAGGTTGGTCATATCAACTAAATGTTGATGTCTGTTTGTCAGTTTTTTTTGTAAAAGGAGATTCTTCACCATGCCTATACGAAGAAAGATTAGGAATCTGATGTGTAAAAACCACACAGCACTTCCATTGGGCTTAATCCTATTTGGTGATTTTGTCCACCCCAACATACAATTGGCAGCACTCGCACCCAGTTTAGACCTGTTTCTTGATTAACAATTTTTGCTTGATGATCTGATTTAAATGTTCCTCTGCCCCTGCAGTTTGAGGGTTTATGCCTAGTGTGCTTGAAAGGTGCTGAATCAATTTGTTCACAAAATGTCCACTATTGTCTGACAAAATTTTCAGTAGCACCCAAATTCTCTCATTAAACATTTTGCTATGGCTTGTACATCTTTAGCCGGAGTTAGTAATCCCCCAACTCCGGCATTAGAGCCCTCACAGCGGAGCGAATGGGTGACGACTCGGCGGCATAATCGCAAAGCCAAAGCTAACGCTAAGGCTCGCCCACGGGAGCACCACTCCTCTCCGCTTCACGTGTCCAACAGTTTTGCTCTCTTCAGTGAAGCACCCGCTGAGAAACCTGCACCAGCATCTTTAGTTAGGTGTATACCAGGAGCCAGGGTGCCGGACATAGCAGGTAATCTTAGGGTCTTAGGCAAGCACAGGTTTTCAAAGATAGTTATTCATGTAGGAGCTAATGATATACGCCTTCGTCAGTCTGAGGTTACATTAAACATTTTGCTATGGCTTGTACATCCTGTTTCCTTCAGGAAAACATTCTGGACATTTACTGAACATGTCGATCACAGAAAGTATACATAACTCTGACAGGGTGTCAGTTCGATGAAATTCGACCATAATATGTTCAAATAGAAACTCAAAATGGACACGGATGTGCTAATCGTTCTACCTGTGGTGTCTTACCTATATTGTGCCACGTACAAATTATACAGGATTTACAAGAAGCCAGGTGCACACCAGTTTCTGTTTACTGCTGCCAGCATACCCCCCTTTGATACGTGGTCTGATCCATGTATCAAGTTCACCAAGAAGGGAAAGCACATAGATGGAAGTGCTGGATGTCCATCAGAGTCACACCAAAGACCTGTGTAGGTGTCTTTTAACACAGTTAGAGTTCCAAAATTGCAGCTCTTTCATAGTTGCTGTAATTTTAAAAAGACCATCAGGGTTATAGAGTGAAAAATCATAAAATCATCACCGTCAACATGTTCAACGCGTTCTGGTAACTGTTACCTTCTGACACTCGTGTGCTTCCACCAGGTTTCCTGAAGCAATTCCTATGTGCACTCTGAAGTCTAAGACTGTCATCAGAGCACTCATTAAGTTCTGCACTACGTTTGGGTTAACAAAGTATATCCAGACTGACCTTGGGTCTAATTTTATGTCACAGCTGTTTTCTCAGGTAGTGAAAGAATTAAAGATTACCCATCAGGTCTCTAGTGCCTATCATCCCGAGTCACAAGGCACCCTGGAGCATTTTCATCAGACTTTTAAAACCATGCTGCACTCATATTGTATGGAAGCTGGGAAGGACTGGGATGAGGGTGTGCCCCTGTTTTTGTTTGCGTTTCGTGATGCTGTGCAGGAGTCACTGGGGTTTAGCCCATCTGAGTTGGTGTTTGGTCACACCATTAGAGGTCCTTTAAAAGTTCTTCAAGAACAGTGGTTGTCTGTGTCCCCAATTCACCAAGGGAAGTCTATTATGGAGTATGTTCATGCCCTTTGAGAACATTTAAGTTTAGCTAGAGACATGGCACGTAAAGTGTTAAGCTCCTCGCAGGAAGAAATGAAGAAGCAGTATGACCGTAAGGCAGTGCCCCGATCATTTAATGCTAGCGATCAGGTTCTAGCCTTGCTGCTTGTGCTAGGGTTTTCTCTTCAAGCTTGGTTTGTGGGACCTTACGAAGTTAAGCAGAAGCTAAGTCCTACTAATTACTTGCTTAGTACTCCTGATTGTAAAAACAAAACTCGTATTTGTCATATAAACCTATTAAAGAAATATGCTCGCACCGCATCACCAAAACCTAAATTGGATTCATCTGTGATTCCGGTAGTTGCTCTAGCTGCCGAAAGCCATGTTGCACCTTCAGAATACTCCCTGGAGTTAGATGATCTACACCTTGGCCGAAACTGCATGTCCTCTATGCATTCAGCCAATTCTGAGGTATTACAGCGGTTGCCAGAGAAATTAGCAAAATTGCCTGCATCTTTTCAGCAGGACATCAGGGCTCTGATAGATAGGTTTCCATGTTTGTTTGCTGATGTCCCATTGCAGACCACAGTCCTAAAACATGATATCAATGTAGGGGGTCATTCCCCAATTAGACATCATCCATATCGAGTTAACCCAACCAGAGTATTTGCTTAAAAATGGGTTAGCTGTTCCCAGTGTGAGTCCTTGGTGTTCTCCATGCGTTTTAGTACCTAAAGCTGATTCCTCATTTCGCTTCTGTACGGATTACAGAAAGGTTAATGCGGTAACTAAACCTGACTCGTTTCCTCTTCCTAGGATGGAAGACTGTGTAGATTCATTTGGCACAGCCACGTTCACTAGCAAATTGGACCTTTTAAAAGGTTATTGGCAAGTACGCCTCACTCCATGCACCTCTTAAATCTCTGCTTTTGTCACGCCTGATAACTTTCTCCAGTAAACTGTAATGGCTTTTGGACTCAGAAATGCACCTACCACATTTCAACGTCTGATGAACCAGGTACTGGGGAGGTCCCGAATTGTACTAGCCACTGTATAATTTGTAAATATTATTCTTTGTTAGTTTCACCAGTAGTAGGGGTGCAGCCGCAATTCTCCAGTCACTTCTTCTCTGATGCCCTTCATAACATGCCAGCTGAGTGACTGAAGCACACTGTCCTTTTTTTCCTTCCTTTCTTTCAGCATGCTTTGCATGAGCTACCAACTCTATGTAAGATTTGTTTTCCAAGTGAATACATGAAGCAGTTGCCATTTTTGCAAAATCTTTCCAAACTTCAACAGGATGCATACCGCTGTGGCTGTTCATCGCAACGTGAAGTTCAACAAAGTTTCCAACTGTTTCCCCTTTGCCAAATCCAGTCGCAGTGAGTCGGAAAAGCAGTTTTCAAAAGCTTTATGAGCAAATTCCACTGCATAGCCCATTGCACATCTGTTCTGTTCAGATTCTGATTCTAGTCTCCTTTAACTTTCAACCAACTGAATTTGCACATTTTGCATAAAATGATATTACAGTCTAGACCCGTTGGTTGATACATATTGTCCAACTGTGTAACATCCTGCACACACTGCACAATGTTAATCCACGGGTCTGTAATCTCTTTCGCCAGTTTATCCATCTCTGACATTTCAAAATAATGGTACACCTCAACCAACCAGTGCCATTTGGGCTTCATAGCCTTGACACATCCATATTCATATTTGCCATTTTGGATTAAGTTATAATCTCATTCAGAGACTGTCCAAAGTGTTAACCAGAGTCCTGTAATTTCAGGGATGCTGTACAGAGGCAAAATTACAAAAATTGTGTCACTGTCGAAATGCTTATGGACCTGACTGTACATGCTAGACTTTCATAGGTATTGGGATGAACAATTGCATGTTCTGTAATTGCTGCAGTAAAAATAACTGCACCATGGTCAACATTATGGTGGTTGAATGCCTCAGTCATAGTTTGGGCCTTTTTAAAATCACCTTGTAGTATCAATTCACCACATCTGCAGGACCTTGAGCTGGTACAAAAACTGTCACTTAGAATAAAAATAACAAGGACAAAGTCCAATCATAAAGAGACCCCTTTATTTAGAATAGGCCTTTTTAGACATCAGTTAATGTTGGATCGTGAATGATCAAGCACAGCATATAAAGTATAGAGTTTAGACTCCACTCGCATGTGGTCAATTCATATATCTTGAGTAACAGGATTATTCAGAAAGGATGCAGACTTAGATTTTTCCTTATTATTTTAAGCTATATCCTTAAATTTGAGTTAGTTCATTTGTTTCTCATCAGTGTGCAAACAATGCTTAAAAATAAATATACTGTAGCTGAAAGCTATAATTAAAGCAGCCAAGCACTTTCTGTCCCCACCTCTTAGCAACATGATCATAAATCATTAACAATTTAATTAGACTGTTTTTAATCCATACTCTGTTATACAGATTTAGAAACTTTATTAGAAACACCTGTATCCCTGCACATATAAGCATTTATCTGGTTATCGAATTATGTGGCAGCAGTGCAATGCATAAAATCATGCAGATACAGAACAAGAGCTTCAGTTACTGTTCACATCAAACATCAGAAAATAGGAAAAACGTGATCTCATTGACCTTGGCATGGTTCAATTTTCATGTCTCTGGAGTTTCCACAGAGTGGTTTAAATTTTTTATATAATGGACCTATTGGTAGGGAAATAAGGATATTGAAGATAAGCTTGCTCTGCGTTTGCATGATGTAAGAAAAAAATATAATGTATAAAGCTGTAACTTTATAATGTACATTTTCCATTGTAATTTTAATAATAAATTCACTTCATAATACCACCCTTCCAAATGGAATTTTGCCATGTTTCTTATTATAGTGATTTGTAACATCAATTTAATGTCCTCATCAGTAAAATAAAAAAAAATAAAAAAAATTTTTTAAATAATCTTAAATATGTGTTTTTTTGCATTTCTCACACCTAGCTACAGCATCTGAAACATCCATTACAAAACTTGCAAGCTGGGAATACCGAACTCTTGTATGGAATATGTACTGACATATTAGTGTTCAGGGTTTTTGGCGACCAACATAAAATAAATTTGTTTTAAATTTGTAATGTAAATTCACCTATTGAAAAATTATTTACTGTCTATTAAGCTCTAATTAGTGATGATTATAATTGTATTTCAGAATATGGAACACCATTTCAAGTATTAGTGACTTATTAGCTCTAAAGTAATAAACTGCTTCAGTCACTTGCCACTAGCTAAGACATTAAGGAATAACAAGCTTAAGGTTTTGCTAATTATACATTAGTAATTGTCATGACTATGTTCCCCATAGTCCTGGGATTCCCCTGGATCCATGCACACAATCCTCAGATCTCCTGGATGGAAAAAGAAATCACTTGCTTGTCATGACACTGTCTGGCTCAATGTCTCAAGCTCATGTCTGTGTGCATGGCTTCCATCACTGTTGAAATCCCAGAAACCAAGTCTCAATTGGAAATTCCTCCTGAATATCATGACTTAAAGGAAGTCTTCAACAAAACCAAGGCTGGTGGCCACCACCTCACCGCACCTATGACTGTGCTATTGAGCTACTGGCGAGTGCTCTGCCTCCACATAACCACATCTACCCCTTGTCCACCAAAGAAAATAAAGCCATGGATAAATACATTGAAGAGGCCCTGAAACAGGGGTACATTTGCCCCTCAACCTCACCAGCATCCACAGACTTCTTCTTTATGGAGATGAAAGAGGGTGGCCTACGGCCTTGCATCAGTTACCAAGGACTGAATCAGATCACTGTCAGTTATCATTATTCCCTGCCACTGGTCTTCTCTGCATTGGAGAGACAAGGTCATGGCCATCACCAATTTGCCTGTTCTGACTACTGATAAGGGAGCTGCAAAGATTCCATGGGTTGGCAAATTTCTACACCAGGTTCAGCAGGGGTTTTAGCACCACTGCCTCACCCCGGACGTCCCTGCTCAAGAAGGACCCAAGAAGCTGAAGTGGAACCCCTCAGCAAACCAAGCATTCGAATGCCTCAAGGAGACCTTTACCTCAGCCTTTCACATTGGAGGTTGATGCCTCTGAAACAGGGGTAGGGGCCATTCTTTTGCAGAGAAGCCCAATCTCCACCCCGTGGTCTTCTTCACGAGGAAGCTTTCCCCAGCCAACACAACTATGACATCAACAACAGGGAGCAGAGCATTGAAACTGGAGGAATGGCACCACTGGTTGGTGGGGGGCCTCCCATCCATTTATCATTTTCACAGACCACAAGAACCTAGAGTACATTAAGTCAGCAAAAAGACTGAACTCTCCCAAGTCACAGTGGGCCCTGTTCTGCATCAGATTTCAGTTCACCATCTCCTACAGACCTGGCTCCAAGAACACAAAGGCTGAGTGAGTACTCTGGAAAGGGCCAGGGTGGGCCAAGGTGGTCCTGTATGCTCCAAGACATCCACAAGTTCATCTTCACATGCTCCTCATGTTCCCAATCCAAAGTACCCCGAACCCTGCCCAAAGGTAAGCTACTCCTCTTGGCCATGTCAGACTGATCATGGTCACTGACCTACCAATTTCTCAGAATAACACGGTGGAAGTGGGGACATGCTCGAGCACCAGTTTGTGACTGGAGGACAGAGCCAGAGAAGGTGAGTGGTACCCTCACCTGAGAGGAATTCTACTAATGAATGTTTTGTGCAGTGAGTGGAGGTGAGGATAAAAAAGGAGAGAGACGAGTGCCTCTGGAGAGAGAGCTGAGAAAGAGCTGTGCTGCCCTGAGCTGTGTGCCTGTGTATGGTTTGAAATAAAAACGTTGAAATGCGAGTGAAGTCTGAGCGGCTAATAAAAGAGCCAGTGTTTTGAGTTGTTCCAAGCCTGCCTCCTGTGTCCTTATTCTCATCCTGACCCAAGTGTCACAAACACGTTCATTATGGTAATAGTAAGCCACTTTTCCAAATCTTTTCACCTGGTCCCCCTCTCGGGACTCCCTTCTGCCTTCTAGACTGCAGAACTCTACTTTGGCATCCCGGAGGACATAGTGGGTGACTGGGGAGCCCAACCAGGTGTGGCTGTCCACAAAAGACATCGAGGTCACCCAACGATGCAGAAAACTATCATGCCGCTGCACTGGCTTATTCAAGATTCTCCAAAGAATCAACAAGCTAACCTACAAACTTGACCTCCCAACCTATGGCCGCCTATCTTGATTGTTCCACATCTCCAGGTTAAAGCCAGTCACACCAGGTCCCCTTGCCGAAAGCCATTCCCCCTCCTCTTCCCCAGAACCCCTCAATATTGATGGAGAACCTACTTACACAGTCAAAGAAATCCTCAACTCTTGATGAAAGGACAGAAAACTCCAGTACCTCATTTTCCAGAACACAATGAGGCCTATAAATACGGAGCCCACGAACTACAAAATACTCAACAGCCACGATCAGGGTCACATTCACAGTCACCATCATGTTGATTCCCTGCACCTTTACTCAAACACAGCCACGCTATTTAAGGTCCCGCCACAGCATCTCAATGGGGTTCAGGTCTGTACTTTTTATCTTGACCATTCCAGCACTTTGATTTTTTTCCCTCTTTAGCCATTCAGATGTCGAATTGCCAGTGAGCTTGGGATCACTGCCCTGTTCCATGACCCAATTTCGGCCCAGCATAAGCTGCTAGACAAATGGCCTCATATGTGTCTCAAGAATATTCTAGTATAAAGTGGAGTTCATTGTTGTCTCAATGACTGCAATTTTCCCAGGTCCTGTGGCTGCAAAACAATATCCAATTCATCACCCCTCCACCACCATGCTTCACAGACTGTTTCTGTAGGATCCTCTTGGTCAGACAGACTGAAGCTGTCGAGAAAAATATAGAAATATCACTTAATCAGCTTATGGGCATCTTAGTAGCCAGCTTTGACTATATTAGGAGACATAAGTAGTTTATGGTTTGTGTGCTATTATCAGAGGTAGAAGACTGGTGCACAACACGCAGAGGCAGGAAGTGGACGAGCTCAGCTGCAAGAGCAGGCAGTTGGTGTGACAGAAGGCACACTGAAGGTTACATCCGGTGTGTCTATGAAACTGAGCTAAAGTAGAGTAGAGAATGAGATTAATCATAAGGCTAGCTTTAGGGCGATATACGGTAGAAACATTATCTCTTGGTACAAGTTAATCAAGCATAAATAGTAATAATGACTATGCATAATCTAGAAAATATAAGTAGGAGGATGTAAACAAGCAGTAAAAGCAAGAGCTGCTATAGTCAAGAAAAATGCAACTAGGCCAAGGGTCAGGAGGCATCTCAAAACAAGATGAGAAGTCTAGATGTGGTTTAGAACCCCATTTTTCAGACAAGAAAAACAGGATGTGGGGTCTCAGAAAACAGAAGTGTCTGGGTAACAAGTCAACAAGTCTGGTTAACAAGTCAACAAGTCTGGGTAAGGGGAAATTCTAAGAAGACAGACAAGACAAAAGGTCGGTAGGAGGGGATAATGGGAAATGGTGGAGTGTATGTAAATTAGGATAGGAGGAGTTAAAATGGTTTAAACTGAAGATAATGGGAAATTACTGACATAGACGGACCAAAAGGGGGTGGCGCCAGCAGGCGTCTGTGTATGTATGCAAGGGAATTTGGAGGGCTCGGGGCACACAGCTCTCAGGCTTGAGATTGCTGTGTCACCATTGAGGGAATTCACCTTCTTTGAGCTCATTAGAATGTGTTGTATTGCTACTGCAATAAAAAAAGTTTGCTTCTTCTCATCCAACGACTGGCAATTCTTCATTGTGGTGAATTTTCTGAGTGAGTACAATAAGAGACATGTACGTAATTGGCAGATTGTTCAGTCCACCTGCGAATGTGTCCACTCAGGGAAGGACTCTGAGTTCCGACATATTTTATTGGCGCCCAACGTGGGGCTCGATAGGCCAGCGCCTGTTATACTCAAAAGTCTGTATTAAAATTATATCTGTAGCCTGTGGGGAACAGCCCCAGGGAGGGCGTAGACTGTTGGCCTCGAGCCAAGAACCAGTGGGTGGAGAACAGAAATTGGATGGGAATAAGCAAATAATTTCATTATTATTTATCATTATTAGTTAGATATTGTATGTTTATATATAACTCGGAGAGTCACTGTACATAGGTTAGGTACAGGGTGGGACCCGAGTTTTTGTTTATATATAACTCGGAGCGTCACTGCATATTAGGGCAGGTATAAGAACTCATAAGAACTCGTTTCTGGGATGAGCAAACATATGAAGATAGAAACGGAGTTGAGAGGGGTCAATCAGAACATCAGATAAGGGATAAACTGTGGGCAATCACACGATTCCACAGGTTTGATATATTACAAATTTTGTTCCCTTAAGAAGATTTTAAATTTCTTTTTTTAGAATTGGAGCAATCTGGAGGCCTCGGCTGCTAAGCCCAATATTACTTACCCTGGTGAAAACCCCAAGGCTCAGTCAAGCTGTAGTTTATTTGTTTGATTGTATAAAAGATCCATATGATGAAGATGGTGAACCAATAGTTGAATTGTTCACAGAACGACCCGAATAGGCTAATTATTGTTCAGGACTGACAGCAACTGTCACAGTGGAGCCGAAGGAGGTGTAGTGGGAACGTGGTACGGTTGCATCAATCTTAGTGGATAAAATTAACTCTTTAGGGGACAAATCCGGAAGAATCCGGTGAAATAAAATATTACTGTAGAGAAGATAAACATACAGTTAAAGTGGGCGAACGCAAACCATAATCTAGGACACCGAAGTGAAGCAAGCAGGACGAGACAAGGGTGCAGAAAAGGCCACACGCACCCCAGTGGGAGTGGTGATTTTAAAGCATAAGGAGGCAGAAAAAGAGATTAAGAAATATATGAAGAAGTGGAAGGACCGGACAAAGGGAGAATTGCAATGGCCAGAAGAAGGGACATTTAACGAGGAGAAATGTGATAAGATGAAGATTAGAATGTTGGGGGTGGGGAATGAAAAAGGAAGGTGAGGAAAAGCTGAAGAGAAAAATGGAAATAGTGGAATGGTTCAAGCAGGAAGGGAAGTTGCAGAGAGAACGCAGGGAAAGAGAAAAGGAGAAGAAAGAGATGGAAAGAAAGGAGAAAGAGAAAGAGAAGGAAATAAGGAAGGAAGAAGAGGCAGTGAAGGGAACAGCCCCACCATTCGAGGAACATGGGGAGCAGACCCGACCACCGCCCTATAGCGAGCCAAGTCAAGTCAAGTCAAGTGGAGTTTATTGTCATTTCAGCCATATACAAGTACATAGTGAAACGAAACAACGTTTCTCCAGGACCAAGGTGCTACATAAGACAACACAGAACAACACAGAACTACAGGGATGACATAAATTAAACATAAAGTGCACAAGTGCAAACATGTGCGGACGCACAAGACAGAACAACACAGTACAATGACTACAGCGCCGACCAGTACGCAGTTCTGTTTAAAAGTGAACAAGTGACAGTAGTGCAAATATTACAGAGTTTGATATAAATAGCTGAAGTAATGTAAACATAATGGTATTATATTATGTGTAAACATAATAGTAGCAGCAGCAGCAGCATAAAACATGTGCAAAACATGTGTAAGACATGTGCATGGAGGATGTTCAGTAGTGTGTGTGTGTATATATGTGTGTGTGTGTGTGTGTGCGATCTGAGACAGTGCAATTCCCAAACCAGGCAGTGATGCAGCTGCACAGGATGCTCTCGATAGTCCCTCTGCAGAACATGGTGAGGATGGAGGATGGGAGATGTGCTTTCCTCAACCTTCGCAGAAAGTACAGGCGCTGCTGGGCTTTCTTCCTTATGGAACTGGTGTTGAGCGACCAGGTGAGGTTCTCCGCCAGGTGAACACCAAGAAACTTGGTGCTCTTGACGATCTCCACGGAGGAGCCGCCGATGTTCAGCGGAGAGTGGTCACTCTGTGCTCTTCTGAAGTCAACAACCATCTCTTTAGTTTTGTCCACATTCAGGGACAGGTTGTTGGCTCTGCACCAGTCCGTTAGCCGCTGCACCTCCTCTCTGTATGCTGACTCTTCGTTCTTGCTGATGAGACCCACCACGGTTGTGTCATCGGCGAACTTGATGATGTGGTTCGAGATGTGCGTTGCTACACAGTCGTGAGTCAGCAGAGTGAACAGCAGTGGACTGAGCACACAGCCCTGTGGGGCTCCAGTGCTCAGTGTGGTGGTGTTGGAGATGCTGTTCCCGATCCGGACTGACTGAGGTCTCCCAGTCAGGAAGTCCAGGATCCAGTTACAGAGGGAGGTGTTCAGGCCCAGCAGGTTCAGCTTTCCAATCAGGTGCTGAAGAATGATTGTATTGAATGCTGAACTGAAGTCTATGAACAGCATTCTAACATAAGTGTCTTTATTGTCCAGGTGGGTGAGGGCCAGATGGAGGGTGGTGGTGATGGCGTCATCTGTTGGGTGGTTGGGGCGGTAAGTGAATTGCAGGGGGTCCAGTGAGGGAGGCAGCAGGGTCTTGATGTGCCTCATGACGAGCCTCTCGAAGCACTTCATGATGATGGGTGTGAGTGCAACGGGACGGTAGTCATTGAGGCAGGACACTGAAGACTTCTTTGGCACGGGGACGATGGTGGTGGCCTTGAAGCAGGTCGGAACAACGGTGCTGCACAGGGAGGTGTTGAAGATGTCCGTGAAAACATCTGCCAACTGGTCTGCACATCCCCTGAGCACCCTGCCAGGAATGTTGTCTGGTCCAGCAGCCTTCCGTGGGTTGACTCTGTGTAGAGTCTTCCTCACGTCGGCCATGGTTAGACACAGCACCTGGTCATTGGGAGAAGGGGTGGTCTTCCTCGCCGTCACGCCGTTCTGTGCCTCGAACCGAGCATAGAAGTCGTTCAGCGCATCTGGGAGGGAGGCATCACCGTCACAGGCAGGAGGTGGTGTCCTGTAGTTGGTGATGGCCTGGATGCCCTGCCACATGCGCCGCGTGTTTCTGCTGGCCTTGAAATGGTTGTGGATTCTCTGAGCGTGTGCGCGCTTTGCCTCTCTGATGGCCCGGGACAGTTTGGCCCTCGCTGTTCTTAGGGCCACCTTGTCGCCTGCTCTGAAGGCAGAGTCTCGGGTCCTCAGTAGCGCACGCACCTCTGCAGTCATCCACGGCTTCTGGTTGGAGCGTGAGGTGATGGTCTTGGAGACGGTGACGTCATCAATGCACTTGCTGATATAGCAGGTCACTGATGTCGCGTATTCCTCCAAGTCGGTGAAGTCACCGTCAGTTGCCGCTTCCCTGAACATGTGCCAGTCAGTGTGTTCAAAACAGTCCTGAAGAGCAGAGATGGCTCCTGCTGGCCAGGTTTTCACCTGCTTCAGAACCGGTTTGGAGCGTCTGACTAGCGGCCTGTATGCTTGGATTAGCATAACAGAGATGTGGTCTGAGTAGCTGAGGTGGGGGCGGGGCTCCGCCCGGTACGCACCGGGGATGTTTGTGTAAACAAGGTCCAGCACGTTCTTCCCTCTTGTTGCAAAGTCCACATGCTGATGGAATTTAGGGAGCACTGACTTGAGATTTGCATGGTTGAAATCTCTGGCAACAATAAACAGTCCATCAGGGTTTGAATTCTGCAGCTTGCTAATAGCCCCATGCAGTACACAGAGCGCCTCCTTAGCATTAGCACTGGGGGGAATGTATACACCGATTATGAGAACAGTAGTGAATTCCCGTGGTAAATAAAAAGGTCTACATCTAACAGTCACAAACTCCACCAGTGATGAGCAGTAACTAGAGACTAGCACAGAGTTCTTGCACCATTCCATGTTGATGTAAACACACAAGCCGCTGCCGCGAGCCTTACCGCACAGAGCTGTGTTTCTGTCGGCACGAAACAAGGCTAGCCCAGCTAGCTGAATGGCGGCGTCGCTGAGCCACGTCTCCGTGAAAACAAAGACGCAGCAGTCTCTAAACTCAAGCCACGTAGTTTGCTGGAGTCGGATGTAATCAAGTTTATTGTCCAGGGAGCAGACATTGGAGAGCCACAACAACCACCCAGAGTGACGGGAATATACCCACAACCCACGACTTCCACAACTTCAAGAAGACAGAGAATTCCAGGATGTGCAATTGGAAATAATGGGCGGATAATTCAAGGGAAGAGTGAGACCCATGTCACCGGAGGAAGTTGAAGGGGAAAAGCTAAAAAGGGAAAAGAGGGGTGGCCTGAATTTTAGCCTGAAGGCTAAACGAGAGGATAGCCTGGAGTGGAACTACGACCTGAACCCAAACCCAGGTGAATGGGAAGAGGAATGCCAAAGACTAGAGCTAGATGAGTACTCAGGACAGAGATGCCTGCCAGACCAGCTGAGGTACGAAAGCACCCCGTGGGTGCAAGATGTGGCAGTGATAAGAAAAGCTGCATCGCTCCCAGAATTCACAAACGTGGACTACCAATCAAAAGAAGAAATGGAAATGTCCTCAACTTCTTCCTCAAGGTCTGAAGGGGGTAGAGAATCCCGCGTGAGTGATGAGGAACAAGTAGCAAGTGAAGAAGTCCATGTCAGTGGAACCTTGAGAATGACCCCGCTACTCCCACGGCAGAATGACCGTATAAAGGACCGTATGCCACCTGTGGAAAGAAGTGGCAACTCACTTGGAGGGACAAGTAGAAGAAAAACAAGAAGTGCATAGGCTAAAAGAAGGAGAAGCGACAGAGGGGTGGAGCTGTGCCATCAACTACTGAGAGAAACCAAGCTGCATCTAATCAATGCCAATCAGTCACTGGAGGCTGCCGAACAAGGGCGCGGTAAGACAGTACGGAAAAAGGCACCAATGTCCCACTCAACACCAATAGTAACCAGAGCACGGGCACAACAGATAAACCAGGAAGCTGACACGGATGAGGAAGAGGCTGAAGAGGGTGAGGCAATTTCCCAAATGCCAGTGGTATTGAAGGGGTAGGATGTGATATACACCCCTTGGGCATTCGCTGGACACATGGACTTAAAAGGACTGATAGATAGGCTGCCCAGTATATGTGAGGGAGCCCAGAAGTGGATAACAAGGTTTGAAGAACAGACTATTGAAGAACAGACTGGGCCAGCTATTGGCCATAGGCGATATTAAAGCCATCCTCACACAGTCATTGGGAAAAGCCAAAATGATAGAGATAATGGACACAGCCCAGATCAGAAACATGGCAACAGATCAAAGGTATGACTCCTATTCATTTGGGATAAGGAGAAATGCAATCTGGGACGCCCTCAGGAGGACTTATCCAACCCAAGCTGACCCAAGCAAGGTGGAAAAAATAAAGCTGGACGAGGATGAGGGAGTCTCCCACTTCATTCTCCAGCTGCAAAAGGCATGGAGAGAAGAAATGGGATCAGCTAGGGATGAGACGGCAGCAAGTGAGACTCTCTTCAAAATTATGCTGAGAAAAGCCCTTCCCAGTGAGGTTCAACTTGAGACAGTGGTAGGGCTGCGCACGATGTCCTGGCCAACGTGATACACTATGTTGAGTTGCATTGAAAAAGAGAGAGCAGCCAAAACAGCCGCAGAGGATCTATTAACACAGCTTCATAAGGCCCAACTGGGAGAACTGGCACGCAACAAGCAGGAAAACCAAGAGAAGAGAAGAAAAGAGAAAAGTACTGCAAAGCAGGCAGCAGTAATGGTGGCACCAACGACAGCGCGGCCCGTCCCTGTTGCCCAAGCACTCCCAGGGACCCACCCCAATGATGCCTGGAGGAAGTCCAATGGGACCGTCCCAGGGAAATATGTGAAGGGGCCCAGAGAAGCCAGAGGGGGAGCTGGTACAGTGCCCCACCTCACTGTACCCTGCACAAGAACCAACAATCATGGTGGAAGTAGGAAGTAAGTTCCAGGCACCCTTTCTAGTTGACACAGGTGCAACGTTCACAAGTATTGGAAAAGAAGGCTCTAAGCTCCTCCTCTCTCGGAAAATGATAGAGACAGTAGGCTTCTCGGGTAAAACACAGTCTTTAAGATTTACAGAGCCCTAAGAAATAACGGTGGAGGGAATCACCGTCCAAGCGCCACTACTATTCTCCCCTGATACCCCAGCAAACCTCCTACTGTACTCTGTAAGCTAGGAGCAAAGATACACTGTGGACCCACAGGAGTGTGGGTCAAACTTCCAGAATGTCTGATACAGCAATGTGTTGTAGTAGAAAAGAAAGTAGAGCAACACACACTGGACAGAGTATATTGGTTGGAAATTAAGGACACCTCAAAGGATCTGTATAACCTATATACTCAGTGGAGCCCATGGCTCACATATATGCGTCCAGACTGCTGGCCTGCAGTACTACTGATGGCACTATACTATCAAGTATGATGAGGGGGGGCATGATGAAGAGTATGAAACACTGTGGGACGAGCAGGTGGAAGGAACTCAACACAGCATCAAGACAGTGAATATAGTCATGGGATGCCAAGGGGTAACAGCAACAGTGCAGCTGCCCAGTCACATTGCTCAGTGGTACCAGGTTGAAAATGCTGCTCCACATGTTTCCTTGATGGTCGGGCAAGGTTTTGAATCAAAAGACTTAGGACCAATGGTCAGGGAGGCAGGTCAAGTAACCAGTTGGACACCTGTAGGCGAGAGCATGAGTGTATCAGTTGACAGAAAATACCTCAGGATAGAACAGTCAACCACAGACATCATGGAAGCTAGAACGTTATTAATTAGTCGTCAGGCTAGTGGCAGGATTTGAGTAGAAGTGACAGGGCAATGGTCCCAGTGGGCAGAAGAAAAAGAACTCACTGAGCAAGAAGTGGTAAGAGTGCTGAAGCAGGCTCCAGACCAATTATGGACAAAACACCCCACAGACGTAGGATTAGTGAGATCATCAGGGTTGGTAAAGGTTCAGCTTAAACCTAACATGCAGCTGCCCTACCAGAGACAATATCCACTGTCAAAACAGGCAATAGAAGGAATAAAACCAACAATCGATGGGTTAGTGGAAGCAGGAGTCTTGATTCCGACTAAAAGTCCTTGCAACACCCCAATTTTTCCGGTCAGAAAGCCAAATTCAGACAAATGGAGACTGGTCCATGATCTACGACCAGTAAATTGCATAATGGTAGCGGAAAATCCTGTAGTACCAGACCCACACACATTGTTGTCAAATATACCCGAAGGAACAAAGTGATACACGGTGATTGATCTGTGCTCAGTAATTTTTAGTGTACTGGTGCACCCGGAATCTCAGTTCTTATTTGCCTTCACGTACGGCGGACAACAGTATACTTACACCAGGCTACCACAAGGGTACTGTGAAAGCCCCTCAGTTTTAACCTAGTGTTGGCCAGTGACTTTGCAGGCCTGGATGTTCCTAGTATGGTGCTGGAGTACGTAGACAATCTACTGATTTGCAGCCAAACGAAGAAACAATGTTTGCAGGATTTGCTAAAAGTGCTGAAAATGCTGGCTCAAAATGTGCACAAGGTAAACAGAGACAAGTTACAGTTCCGCCGACAAAAGGTGGAATATCTAGGTAGAGTGCTCGAAGGCACTACACGAAAAATCTCACCAGCGCACGTGGAAGCAATTCAGAAGGCACCGCAGCCTCAAACTGCAGCAGATGCTGCCATTCCTGGGCCTAGCAGGGTTCAGTAGACCCTGAATTTGTGATTTTGCACTGAAAACACAGTCTCTTAGAGATATGATGAATGCGGCCGACCAAACAAAATCATGCGCCCCATTAGTCTGGACAGAAGAGGGCAGGGTAGAATTTGAGACAATTAAAAGCGCCCTTGTTTCGGCCCCAGTGCTAGACTGCCCGGATTATGGCAAACCGTTCTATCTCTATGTATCAGAAAGACGCGGGTTTGTGTCAGCCATACTAGCACAACAGCAACAAGGCATGGGAAGGAAACCAAGTGCCTATCAGAAGGCATCCGCAATCGCAGTGGGGCACCCGGTAACTCTTTACACTTTGCACGCCTTGCATGCATTACTGACGAGTCAAAAGTTGTGATGACCAATGCGTGCTGAACCGGTTACAATGTAATCTTGTCAGCACCAGAGCTGACGATTGAACAGTGTCCCACAATAAATCAAGCTGACAGAATAGTGTTACCTGATGAGGGAACCCCACATGAATGTACTAAAGAAGCTGAAAATTCCTGAAAGCTAGACCAGATCTAGAGGTCCAGCCTCTAGTAGACGCCCAACATGTGCTCTTCGTTGGAGGCTTGTGCTACCGCATTAACGATGGCAATAAAGCAGGCTATGCAGTAAATCAATACAACAAAGAATTGTTCGAGGTAGCATCAAGCACTAGTGTACCACAACCATGCTCTGCCCAATTGGCAGAGATCAAGGCGCTAACAGCGGCATGCAAATTAGGGGCAGGAAAATCCTGCACCATTTATACTGACTCAGCATATGCGTATGGGGTTTGCCATGTGTTTGGACCAATTTGGGCTCAGAGAGGCTTCCAGAGGGCTGATGGTTCTTCCACGGGCCAGCAATTTCAGATTTGCTCGGTGCAATGATGCTGCCAAAAGCGCTAGCCATAATAAAATGTAAAGCACATAAGACAGATGGTGATTGGGTTAGCAGGGGCAATGGGGCGGCAGATGGAGCAGCCAAGAAAGCAGCCATAGGAGAAGGGTGTGTAAAAGTGAAAATGCAGGCAGGAGAATTAGAGGAGGCAGGAACACATGTCTCAGAGAATGACATTAGAGAGTACCGAGAGGTAGCAAGCGGAGAAGAGAGAGAAATGTGGAAGAAACGAGGTGCAGTACAGGACCTCAACACAGGGATATGGATGGTATGTGGGTAGCGCCACTAGAGTTATTACCTATGCTCGTCAAGGAGGCACATGGTGTTCATCATTGTAATCGTCATGAGACCATAAGCACAGTGGGACGGGATTGGTGGTCACCGTACCTGGCCAGTACGGTGGACAACTTCCTAAGGTCTTGCGAACAGAATGGGAGGTAACATTTTACAGCACCCATTAGCCACATACCGGTACCAAGAGGACCGTTTAGGCACTTGATGATGGACTTTGTGGACATGTTGGACAAGAAGGAGGGAAAGAGGTACATTCTAGTAGTGATAGACTGTTTCAGCAGATGGGTAGAGGCAATAGCAACAGCCAAGTGTGACGCTAAGACAGTAGCTAAGTTTCTGTACAGAGAGGTAATCCCGTAATTCGGCATCCCCGACCAACTGAGCTCAGACAATGGCACACATTTTGATTAAGGCAATCTCCGAGGCACTGTGCATCAAGCAAAGGAATGGGGAGCGTATACCACCCACAGTCGCAGGAAATGGTTGACCGAGCCAATGGTGTATTGAAAGAAAAGATAGCAAAAATTTGTGCCAGCACGAAGCTGAATTGGGTTCACCATCGCAACACACACCTGACACCACATGAAATGTTAACAGGTCGTCCAATCCTGGTTGCTTTCTCTCGAGGGCAGGGCCGGCGCTAGCTATAGGCAGAGCAGGCAATTGCCTAGGGTCTCGGGCTTGGGGGCGGGGCCTCCATAACCGTAACAAACCTATACTCAAAAGAAACAAAGAAAGCGCAGCTCATGATACAGGTATGTGAGCTGTCATCATGTATTTTTGACTGTAAATGTGAATTTAAATAAACGGAGCCTTATTCTGCCAATTCGTGTCAGCGCCATTTGAACATGGATCATTATTTGCAGCCAGTTTATTCTGAGTTCAAAACAGCGCGAGCGCCATGACGCGTAAAATTCACGTATGACGCTTTGAATCCGAGCTGATCGACTGTACAGTGAATCAGCAGGAGCTGATTTTCAAAATACTAAAGAAAATGTAAAAGTTTAATAAATAAAGTTAGTAAATATACACAAGTAATGATAACAGATTTTGCATGAATAAAAAGGTTAGAAATTTTATTTGTTTCAAGTGTTTTTATTTATTCTGAAATGTGGAGGGAAGGAGGCCAGGGGGCCTCTAATATAGATTTTGCCTAGGGCCTCCAAATGTCTAGAACTGGCCCTGCTCAAGGGCCATACAACGGCCCCTCATTGGAACAACTGGAGAATGAGATGTCTAGTTATGTCAAACATTTAACGCAAATACACAGAACATTGTGTTTGCAGGTTGGTGAAGCTACACACGGCACGGGTATTGAACAACCCCTTCGACAGGTCGAGCTTAGAGACAGTGTCACTGAGGAAGAGACAGGAGGAGTCGGAGCTAGAGGTAGCAGAGCTGAAGATGTTACATTAAGATCAATAACATTAAGATGCTGAAGTTCTCTTTGGGAGTGATAAGGTTGCACAGGATTAGGAACAAGTACATCAGAGGGACAGCTCATGTTGGACGTTTGGGGGACAAAGTTAGGGAGGCCAGATTAAGGTGGTTTGGACATGTTCAGAGGAGGGAGAGTGAGTATATTGGTAGGAGAATGTTGGACATGGAGCTGCCAGGCAGAAGGCAAAGAGGAAGGCCAAAGAGGAGGTATATGGAGGTAATAAATGAGGATTTGAAGCTAGTGGGTGCAAGTGTTGAGGATGCAGAAGATAGGGATAGGTGGAGAGTGATGATTCGCTATGGCAAATGGGAAAAGCCGAAAGAAGAAGAAGAAGGACTGTTAGAGGAAATGCACCTGGAGACGACAGTTCCTTTACTGTATGTATATATATTTGTTATGCTCTAGTGGTCTCTGTCTCTGTTATCTATCTCGTTTGTCTTCGTCCTTGGTGTTCTGAGCAGGCCCAGATGACGGTGGCGAGACGCTCATGGTCACAACACGGTAAGATCCCCGGGTTAAGCAGGTAAGGTCTGCAGTATAACTTCCTGGCTCATCACTTCCTCGCATGTGAAGAGTCGCAGTTCAACCACCACAACCACAGTGCCTGGCCTCACCCATCGGCGAATGCCCGCTGGGAGATCATTGCACAGCGGGACCTCAGATCTGGGAGTCTCTCTCCTGGGAGCGATATGAGTGGACATTGGATCCTGATCCAAATGGATGGTCCTGTTCGTCGTCTTCTCTCTAGACGGGACATGGCTTCAGTCTGGTCAGAACTCTGTCTGCGACTTGGGTAAAGGCTGGCAAAATGACAGCACAGGTTTTTCACCTCTGCAGAGCAATAACAGTTGTTAGACGAGCCACCACCTTGTCGCCCCATGGAGACTTGGCCGTATTTGCGGTCCAATGACACCCTGTGCGGCGTGTCTCTCAAGTGATTATTCAGTGCAACATTTGGGCGACCTTACGCCGCAGTCAGAGTGTTTCAGCACCCCTACCCCGCTGGATACATGACCATTACAAGTGACACCACCAGCAGTGTCCAGGTGTCAGTGTGCTTAAGAATTGGACTCAGAATAAGTTGAGAGACTGACACATGTTGCTTTATTACTCAATGTTTCCATATTCTCCTTACGAATCCTTCGTAAAAATCCCGACACAGGGTGACCCTGGTGGTGAATCCACTGTCACACTATGTATGGGCAGAGTGGGAATTTTCCCTGGAAATTGGGCTGAATCAGGGTTTTTCGCCCACTCCTGGTTCACCGTGTCGTGATTAGATATTTGTGTGGTGTCAGAAGTGGGATTGAAGAGGGAGTGATGTCGACATAAATGTTTGGTGTCGACTGTCTTTTTGGCAAATGTTGTAAAGGGTGCCTGGTGATGTAACCTCTCCCAGGGCCCCGACAGACCCTCTACAATACGCAAAGTATCTGGGTTGGAAGATAGGAAGATAGATGTTGTAAAATCTATGTCGCGTAAGGGAAGATATGGGGATGCCAACTAGTAAATATATTACCTGACCTACGCACAAGAGTGACAGCAGTACTGGGGGATAAAAAGGGTATAGAGTGGACAACAAGATAGGTAGGTGATGATTAGAGGATTAGATGAGGGAAAAAAATGGTCTGACTAACTGACGGGACTGACAAGCGAAACAGTAGAAGACTGGGAGAAAGGTTTGTTAAAGTGTGAGACTTAAAAAGTCTCAGAGGGGGGAGTGATGTCGAGAAAAATATAGAAATATCGCTTAATCGGCTTATGGGCAGCTTAGTAGCCAGCTTTGACTATATTAGGAGACATAAGTAGTTTATGGTTTGTGTGCTATTATTCAATTCAATTCAATTCAGTTTATTTGTATAGTGCTTTTTACAATGTCATTGTTTCAAAGCAGCTTTACACAAACAAAAAAGTAAGATGAAGTGTGAGAGTGTGTCTGATGAGCAAGCCGAGGCGACGGTGGCAAGGAAAAACTCCCTGAGATGGAGATAGGAAGAAACCTTGAGAGGAACCAGACTCAACAGAGAACCCATCCTCATATGGGTTAACAGGAGTGTGTGTGCGTGTGTGTGTGTGTGTGTGTGTGTGTGTAAATGTGTATTTGTGTAGTCCATAGAAAACAGCTGAGGCGTCTTCATGGCAGAATGAGGCGCCGCCGGTGGACAGGTCCAGAGTGGTGGTGTTTGGGCGGTGGGCATCTGGAACACCGGCAGCTCAGGGGTGTAACTCGGAGAAAGAGAGGGAGAGCGGTTAGGAACGGTC
>CM040978.1:24279953-24293607 GCA_022985145.1 Pangasius djambal
TCTGTTTCATCATCTGCAGCAGTAAAAGACCTTGGTGTGATTATCGACTCTAGTCTTTCTTTTGAAGCTCATGTAGATAATATAACTAGGATTGCTTTCTTTCATCTCAGAAATATTGCTAAAATAAGAAATATATTGTCACTACACGATGCAGAAAAATTAGTTCATGCTTTTGTTACCTCTAGGTTGGATTATTGCAGCTTTGGGGCTGCGGTTGCCATGAGCAGCTTCGTACTTAGGACTCCATCAGTGGACAGTGGATAGATTTTAACCAACCAGACTTCTTGCGGAAACTGTGATGAATTTATTGGTTGCACGATTGCACTACTTGTCCTTATAGCGCACAATAATAGAAGGGATTTATTTATAATCGCACTATCCGTTGCACCCAGATGAGGATGGGTTCCCTTTTGAGCCTGGTTCCTCTCAAGGTTTCTTCCTCATATCATCTCAGGGAGTTTTTCCTTGCCACTGTTGCCACCGTCGCCACTGGCTTGCTCATTAGGGATAAATTCACAGTGATAAATTCAAATATTTACAGTTTGGTACGTATTTGTCAGAATTAATCTACACTCACGTCCCCTTTAATAGGAATGTATGCCTGTTCATTTTCGCAGTTATCTAATCAGCCAATCATGTGACAGCAACACATGTTGTAGCCAGTAATGAAGATCAAAGATCACTCCGGAGAGCAGAGGTTCGAGACCATAGACTTTATTCTTTCAAAAAATAAGGCAGAGCGGTTCTCTGTAGAGAAAGCTCCCCAATTCTTCAGAGGGCCATTCTTATATACATTTACATGAAAAAAAACTATCACATACAGTTTTTCACAAGACCCAATATTCCCATATATGCTTATGTTTGTGTTTAAGGCAGCCTTTCTCACTTAAATTTACAGCTTGTTCCTGCTCTCCCCACTTAGCAGAATAACAATGCCTATGTAAGGTCATAAAGATCACTTTCAGGCCTCCGTGTCACCTTGTGCACTATACCGGTTCCATACATCTATAACATTGAGGATTACATATTATCAAATATGACTACACATTTCATGGTTAACATTTTATGGTTACAATATTTCTATATATTTCCCCCCTCTGAGACTTAAGTCTCACTTTCATTACCTTCTTCAAGAGAGCAATCCCACAATCCAGTACTTTCAATTACCCCTCTCCAGTGACCTAAGTAGATCACCCAACCTTTTTATCAATGACTAAATTCTGGAATCGCTTTCTTGTGGATAATCGGGACCAAACATCTCCCTCCCCGCTTGACTAGGAAGGAGTAAAAGATCTCATCTCGCTAAACATCAAACACTGTTTTACAAGCATGAGTGGGCAATAAGTTCTGCGCTTGCCCGTGGGTATCACGGTTATGTAGATTATACACCAATCAATTATCCTTACACTATAACAAACACACATATTGTATATACAGTCTCTTTATATGCAGTAGCCGTATCCTGGTGTGCCGAGAAGTCTTCAACTCAAACACTTTACGTGTTGTGGAGAGTTACCCGTGGGGAGAGGTTAGGCTAGCACTTACACCCAGGGCGTGGCTCATCATTCATCTTCATCCTCACTTGACTTCTGTTTTTTGTGTAATATCCATTATATCTCTCCAAATGTCCCATGGGTCCTTTTTTGATAATTTCTGCATCACCATCATCTGTTTAGCAGCCGCATTGGCCACAAGAGTTCTAAAAGTAGGTAGGACACAACAAACCAACAGCCCACCAACAACTACAACTATGCCAGTCATTATTCCCAATTTAGTTAACCAAGCTCCCCATTTTCCTAAGTTTAGTTCACACCAGTCCCATGCACTGGCATCTCTGCTCACGTTTTTGGTCACTTCTTGTCTGAGATTTTTTTAGTTTGTTCATGGCTTCAGTAAATGTTCCTTCTGGTGCAGTATTAGTAGGGATATAGGTACAACATTGATCCCCAAACAAAATACACACACCTCCTTTTTCAGCCAATAACCAATTTAGTGCTCTTTTGCCATGTCATTTTGCTTGTTGCATCTAAATTGTTCTCCTAAGGCAGCTAATGCATCATCAGTATAATTAATAAATCTTAGCTGATTATAGTAAATATAATTTATCCATTCTGTATTTTTACCAGGGGTTAGCCATACTAGAATAGACTCAAATCCTGACCTCACTTCATCTCTGGCTTTGAATTCATTAGGTATGCTTCTTGGCTGTCCTATAGAATCTATGTACACTTTAGGATCAGCCTCTTTGCTCTATGGTTCTCTTTTGTGTTACTTCTAACAGGTTGTTCTATACTCCAATCCACTATTGAGATCTCTTGAATCCATACTCTAGTACAAATAATGTCTTTCAGAACAGACAATGCATCAGAAAGGCCTGTGACTTCATAGACATTGGTGTACTCTTCTCTACATTTAAGACACTAGCTAGAAGTTTCATGCCATTGCAGCACACATACTTTGTATCCCACAATGCTCCAGCAACAGACTGCAAACACTGGTTGCTGGAAGCATCCTGTGAAATAAAAGATTCAATAAATAAAGTTTGTCTTACTCATTTTGTCTGGATAAAAGTTCTATTTTTTTCTGCACGCTCATTGCAAAGTTATCTTCTAAAAAATTAACAGCAATTTGGAGAAAGAACCAAATGCAAACCTTTGCATATATGACAGTTGAATGCTGCCTGTAGCTGTTGTGCTTGGGAGTCTGTCATCACCAGTGTGGTTCTCCTGTTACTGGAGGCAATGTCAGAGAGCTCTTTCATTACTAAAGCGACTTCCTGTAGGCCTTGAGCAGCCAGCACAACGTCTTTAGTTCTTTCAAACACATCCTGCAAGCCACTGCTGCCATCATCTCTATGACTGAAATTATGAGACCAAAAAATAAATAAATAAATCTCATTCCTTGTTTTTAGGTAGTATGTTAGGGACTGACAGACAGGAATCATTCACTTTAGATGAATTTCTCCATAAAATGAAAGTGAACACTGACAGGCTATCAGTTGTCAATATTCTTTGATTGTCTAAGATTGTCTTGGACAAGTCATGCAGTATACTGGAACATGAGGGTGAGTAGATGACAACTGACTGTTAGGTATGTAACTAGGAAGCATGACACCGTATATACTGAGGCTTTGTATTTATTCCGAACAGCAACTCCACATGTTCACGCTAAGCACATACTTCTCTTCCACTAACTAAAAACTTTCTCCTTCCCCCTCTCAGCATCTCTAGCGGCAACACAAGGAATTACATAAGACACATTTCCCCTCTTTGTAAAAACACTACTTTTAACCAGAAGGAAACATGTACTCTATGAATAAAGTAGCTGTGACAACTTGGGCAACTATTCAGTAACAGCCTTTACAGAACATTCAGTGTCATATGTTGCCTTAACTCATGACATGAATACATGAACTGTCAGCAAAGAGTCTACTGATATTTGAACAAATTCAACAATATTCCTTTACTGTTACTTCAAACACTTTTGTAACCAGTAAGTGCTGAACTCGTACAGAACAATTTTCTTTCCTTTGTAAGCTACATCTTGTGCAACTTATATGCAAGACAGTCCTGTTTATGTTATCACATAGTCTTTGTGCCAATTAGGCTTACGCCTCATACGTGAGACTTTCACAGAACTGTGTGTAGTGTTAAGTGTTTGCTGTAACATGTTACTAGCACAGTCAGTCAATCCTGGTGAGTATGCCAGGTGAGCAGCATTCCACTTTTTACCATCAGTGAGCAAGAATGTGCTGGGTCCCACTCTCTTCTCTACTCTTACACTAGCAGAGAATCTCGAGCGACCTTTTGGGGTTGCATGAGGAAGCCTCATCCTAACTCAGCGAAGACAGCAGAAGTGAACTGGGAACCATTGTCCATAACGATACACTCTGGGTTGCCATGATGACTAAAGACAGTGCCCAGAAATTTGATAACATCCTCAGTAGTTGCACTGCTAGCAAATGCAAGCTCTGGTCACTTTGAATGATAGTCTGTGAATGTTATAGCATAACTGCAAGCAGGGGTCACGGTTTCGAATGGACCAACTACATCCAGACCCAGTTTTTTTCCATGGGCCCTCAGGAAACTGAACTGGCTGCAGGGGTGTTGGATGTGTCACAGTGGATTTGTCATTAGACTGGCAGGGGATGCATGTAGAGATTGTTGATTGGACCTGAGAGTCCATCTGCGGCCACCAGTAAAGTTCCCACAATCTCTGTTTTGTACGCACTACTCCCTGGTGAGCCTCATGTGCCAAGGAAATCACGGCGTATCATAGGGCTACAGGGACTAACAGCCTCGTTCCTCTGAAAATGAAAGCATCTTTTACTGAGAGTTCGTCTCTCACTCTGAAATATGGAATCAAGTCCTGACTCACTGCTTTGATGGAGGGTGGCCAGCCACGTGTGATTTTTTTTCACAGTTTTTCCAGTTCAGGACAAGCAGCACAGGCAGTTTCAAAGTCAGTCACTGAAAGAGTACAATGTTGAGGAAATAAATGCAACAATTTCAGGCTCTATGTCAGCAGAGGAATCAGCAGGTGCCGGTAGGGGAAGACGAGACGAGCAGTCTGTTGTGTGATTCAGGAAACCAGGCCGATAGACAACATTGTAATCAAAACAAAGCAGACGTGCTGCCCAACGAGCAATCCGCATTCCGGCTCTTCCCATTCCTTTTGTGGTTAGCAAGGTGGTGATTGCCTGGTGATCTGTGCGAAGTGTAAAGCGATGACCCCACAAGTATGTTCTCATACTTTCTCAGTAGCCCACAGACATGCCAGGGCCTCCTTCTCTACTATAGAATTTTTTTTTCAGCGTCAGTGAGTGTGCAGGAAGCAAAAGCCACTGATTTTTCTGTTCCATCGGATTGTATTTGGGCAAACACTGCACCCAACCCACTTGCATCTGTTGAAATTACTGAATGAAGTGTGGGGTCATAAATGGCTGGACACTAGCATCTTTTGAATGTCCTCAAAACTGTTTTGAGCAGCATAAGTCCAAGCAAACAGTATTTTTTCCTTAGCGCACTCACGCATTGGGGCAACAACTGTCACAAATCCAGGAAGGAATTTTGAGTACCAAGACACTAATCCTAGGAAGGATTGCAGAGATGCTGCATCCGAAGGAGGCGGAGCTTTACGGACAGCATCCAGATTTTCGATCCAGTTTTTGACACCTGGCACCCTCTCCAGGACGGTGGCCATCATTTTTTGAAAAGCGGAGGGTGCCGATGCCAGGCCGAAGGGAACCCTGCAAAATCTGAACAGGCCATCATGGGTGATGAAAGCTGTAATATCTCTACTGTCTTCGTGCAGGGGAAGCTGATAATATGCATTAGCTGGAAAATAGTGGAAAATACTGTAGCACCCCTGAGGCTGGTAAGCATTTCATCAATGTGTGGTAAGAGATAACAGTCAGTAATGATGGCTTTGTTAACTTCCCGTAGATCATCACACATTCATATCCCACCAGTTTTCTTCCCTGTAACCATGATGGAAGACACCCAGGCAGAAGCATCCACACGTTCGATCACACCAGCTTTCTGCAGACGGTCTATTTCAGCTGAAACGGAAGCTCGGACTGCAAAAGGTAAGTGTCACAATTTCTGATGTACAGGTTTCACTAAGGGGTCAATCTTTACTCTGTGGACAAAGTTCTTTACACATCCTATTTCGGTATCTTCCACAGGTGTGGTATTGGTGGCCATGACCGAGGTGCAGCTATCACCATTAATTCGGAGTTTTAGGGCGGAAATCAAATCCATGCCCAGCAAAGCAGTCCCTTTATCCACAATGAAAAAAGTGGCAGCAGCTGATGCATGCAAAGTGCGTATTCCTGATTATAAGTCACAAGTCGGATGGCAGGTGTAGATAATTGTGTGGCACTGAAGTAGCGTTTATAAATATGGAGGGGCAATATGGACACAGAAGAACCTGTATCCACAACGAATTGTACTGTGGTGCAAGGTGAAGCAGGAGTATTGACAGTCACTTTGCAATGTAGTTTCTTTGGTGCATCGGCAGAGTTCTCTAAATACAGCACTGTGACGGGATGCACATCACTCGCTGGGGCTGAACGGCACACTCGCGCAAAATGTCCCTTCTTGTTGCATAATTTACAATGAAGTTTTGCACCCAGACCTTGTGCTGAGTTAGCTAGGTGTTTGTCTGACCTGCATCTAAAACATGACTTACAGGCAGAAGAAGCGGAGGCAGCAGCTGGACGTGAACGGTGTTTCCCTCTCGCATGGTGTGACTTCACTTGTATAGCTCGCACTGGAGCAGCCCTGTCAGCCGTCATTCTCTTTGCGTGCTCAGCCGCGGCTTCTAATTGTATTGCAAGGGCAGTTGCTTTGTGTAATATCAGGTCCGGCTCGAGTAACAGTCTCTGTCTAATATCATCGCTTTGTAAATGTTCCAGCAATTGGTCGCGAATCATATCATCGACTTTATCACCACAGTTAGCAGCGAGTGCATGCAAAGCAGCAATGTACTGTTGTGTGTTTTTGTGTGGGGCTTGCACTCTTTTTCTGAACGTATGCCACTCCACAACAACGTTAATTTTTGGCATGAACTGTTTTTTTAAAGCAGCGACAGCAGTATCGTATGTCTCACCGGTGTCTGGCAGAGTATAAAAGATGCGTTGGCCCTCTGCGCCTAAACAATGAAGTAGTGTAGCTCTCTTCCGAGCATCAGGCCATGCAGAGTCCACCGCGTTGATTACCAGCAAATAGTTGTCAAAGATGTGTAGTTCTCTTCCACTAACTAAAAACTAACTTTCTCCTTCCCCCTCTCAGCGTCTCTAGCGGCAACACAAGGAATTACATAAAACACAACACTGACATTGAGGTTAATGTTCTTGTCAACTTTAGTCTCCATCATAAATTAACATCTGTGTTGAGTACTTAACCATTTCTGATCATTAGAAGTACTAATGTACTGTACTTGTGGGGGAAAAAAAAAAAGATGTATTGTGCCTAGGCCTCTTTCATTTGTACTCTTGTTGAAATCTTTTTAATTCCTCCTCTGAAACGGCAAGTATTTTGCGAGCATTTTGCTTCCAGTATTGTGAACCTGTAGATAACATTTGAATAAGCATCAAATTTGAATAAAATGTCAAATAAATAAATGAAACACATTAAACAGTATTAATGACCCTAAAGCATTCTGCATAAAAAAAATATGGCAATGAAATACCTTTGGTTCCTTCGGACTCCACTATTTCATTACCCTGAGCATCCGTAAGGATCAAGGGCTCTTCACTGTTCAGGGCACTTTGAACTTTAGCCGTAATGCCAGGGACTGTTGCTTCAAACTCCATAAACCTACACACACACACACACACACACATATATATATATATATATATATATATATATAATAAATATATATTATATATATCGTACACTCTCATCATGCGGTCTATAACCGCCACTAGCCAGCTATAACTTCATGGTGCATTTAACACCTTCGCCTAGTCAGTTTACATCCGGGTCTTTAAAGAATACCACAACATGAAATAACAAATAATAAGATAGCAAGAAACTATAAATGAGGTATATTTTAAATATTTTACATTTTGGGCAAAAAATACTTTTTAAACACAGTTATTTCATAATTTCATTTTCAGTTTAAAAAAGGAAAACGAAAAAGGCATCGTAATTCGAGTTTTATTTTTCAGTCTAGAATCAAAAATCGAATGAACGCAACGTACATGGACCAAATGGTGTTATTTTGGCACAAAATATCTCCCATAGAACGTTATTCCTTTTAAACTACCACTATTCCGATAGATCCCGCCCTCCTGCAATGGTTGGCTGAATAGCTCAACTCGACGAAGCAGTCACTAGCAGGATTAGCCAATCAGAAAGTCGTAACGTTGAGGGGCGGGGTTTGATGAAAACAGCCAAAACGAATGTGAACTAGGCTAGCGAGACCGGAAAGGAAAAAGAGAAGTTTTATAACTTGCCGCTATTTTAGACTTTTAATACCATGTAAACGCTCGGCAACGCAGAATACATCGAACAAGTTAACCGCACAGTTCTTTCTGAGCATTATGGGGACGAGATCGAGTCGGTTACAAGAAGAATCTGTGTGCGGACCGCTGGAGAAGGACGGCGGCGTAAAGCAAGAGCCTTTTCGGCGGATCCGCAGCTCCAGGCCCAGCAGCCTCGCGCTCGATTTCTCCTCCAGCTTTGATCGCGATTCAGAGGCGAACCAGAGCCGCAGTGAAGAAGGCAGTGACTCGGACACCGGCCGCCGCGTTCCCCCGACGGACGGCGATAACGGTACCGGCCGCAGTATTGAACCGGAGATCGATAACGATGACAACAGTCCCGGAAGCCCCGAGCGCTTCTCCTCACAGGAACCAGCGGGCAGTGTCGCGCTCCGGGCCTCAGCTGAGCGACTAGCCGGTGCACGAAGACACTTGTCCGGACGGAACAGCACTGCGAGATCGGCGCGGGTCCGGACTGCCAGACCAGTTTCTGAGGCGTGGATCGGACTATACAGAGTCAGACACAGCAGTATGTTAAACACAGAGGTGTTTATTATTATTCATTTAGCTAGCTAGCCGCTGTTAGCATAACATCAGGGTTGCCAGATGGAATCAGCTCGATTAAGGATTTCATTATCGAATTGTAATTAATATCTATGCGATTCTCTGTAAAGCTATGTAATATAGATAACTTAATCGACGAATTATGTTTCTATATTCAATATTATAAACGTCTTTAAATGCGAGTTACAAACTCTACCAAGAAGAGTTCAATCTGGCAACCCACTGTAATTGCGAAGTTACAATACAATATACTTTAATTACAGCTGTATGAATATTAATAGCTTTTAATTACTTTAATTACTTTAGTTACTGGCTTAGATTACAAAGACCAATAAAGTGTCAGTAAGGAAATATTAAACTGCCTTTAAAATAGGAAGTGATTCAGATTTAAAGCTTTACACAGATGATAACTCCGGGAAGTTTTTAGAAATGACCGATTACCCAGAATCCCTAGCGGCGGATGTAAACCGATCGCGCTGTCCATGCAGTGTAATATTTTACTTTCTCTCTCTCTCTCTCTCTCTCGCTCTCGCTCTCGCTCTCGCTCTCTCTCAGCAGTGCTGTGTCCCTTCTGCACCAAGACGTTCCCCGGAGGTCGTATCGAGGAGCACCTTCTCACCTGTCTCACCTCTCCACCTCTACCTTATAACAGTATGTTTGTTTTGTTTGCTGTTTTATTCACCTACACATGCAGTATTTGTGTCATGATGTAGAGAAAGGGATTATGGGTAAGTGTAGCTGTTGAAATGGAAAACCTCATATCTGCACAGGTCATGGAGTGAATGTGCACTGTGTCAGGAAGAAGCTGACTGGTTGAGCAGGTGGTGACTCCAGTGTGGGGGCATGGCCTATTTCCATCCAGATACTCAAATTTCCTCAAATGTAAATAAATAATCATCATTAAGAGTTTGTTTTCTTTTTACTGATTGAGAAGCAGACAGATTGATTTCGCTCACATTAAGGAGTGTTCACAAATCGCTAATGAGAAAACGACCTCACTTCTGTCATTTTTGTTTTGTTTGTCACGTAGATGAACTTTAACACAGAAACAGGAGAATGTGTGTGATTTGGAAGACGAACGCTTGTGATTAAGAAGCGTTCACAGCAACTCATACAGCAGCATGTGTAACATTCATTAGGGAAATAAATTATTGCTGATAGTGTTTCAGGTTAAACTGATCCTCAGGTACGGAGTATAAATACCTTGCCCTCTCTCTCCCTCATGCTCACAAAGTCAAAAAGTTGCTTTATTGGCATGCCAGATATTACCATTTGTATTAACAAAGCTTGGATACAGACTTTGGGTACAAAGTCTCTCTCTCTCTCTGGAACACCACACTTTCATTCTCTCACTTTTCCTCCATTCAGTGTTTGTTACTTGTGACACTAATTTGAATTATAAACCAGACACACACAGGTTTTGGAAGTTTCTGTGTAAGCAGTAATGGGCTGTGTCCTAAATCACACATTAGTACGCTAGTGTCCATGTGTGTGGTCTGTGTTTCCTGCAGCTGATGTTCTGAGTAAAGACAGTGGAGAGTGTTCCATCTGCCTGGAGGAGCTGCTGCAGGGGGACACCATTGCTCGCCTCGCCTGTCTCTGTGTCTACCACAAAAAGTAACCATACCCACTTTCTCTCTGTCTCTCACTCTCTCTTTCTCACCTCTCTCTGTCTCTTCCTCTCTCTGTCTGTCTCAGTCTGCGTCTCTGTGCCTCACCTTTCTGTCTGTCTCTCTATCTGTTGGTCTGTCTCTCTCACTGTGTCTCTGTCTGTCTCTCTCTCTCTCTCTCAGCATAAAGAATAGCGGATATCATGTCCGCAGTGTGTCCTGATCTTCCTCTTCCTCCTCTTTGTAGGTGTATTGACTCATGGAGCTCAGTGAAGCCCTGCTGCCCTGAACATCCTTTCAACTGACCATGGTTTCCTCTCTGGCTGCTCAACTCAGGTCAGATAACACTCAACCAACACCAACATTTCCAACACAACCTTCAACCACCTGAGAAAAGACTTTAAAGTGTGCATTAGAGCTGAGCAATGAATCAAATTAATGCAATGAGTAACCTGTAGTAACCTACAATCATGGAAACATGCACAGAGTATTCAGACAGCGAATAACTTTTGAATGGGTAAGAAAAGAAAATCAGAAGCAGAGCTGGAGGAGGCGGGAAAAACCTGCTCAATACATGTCAAAATAAAAGTCACTAATTTATACAGTGCAGTAACACAAATAATTTTAATATAAAAGCTAAAATTATTCTCTCACACTATTAACTGTATGCTGTGTTCTGATCTCACAGAATAAACACAATTAAACTGCAGCACTGAGCGACTGGGATAGCAGTTCACAAGCACAATGTTTTTGTGAATAATTTGGAAAATTTGATACTGCACCCCTTAAACTTTATCATTATCATATCATTACAGCAGCTCGAGTATGCAGTGAAATTCTCAGCTGTGTTTCAGTACCGTCTCTAAAGTACCCAGGAAACACTTACATGTGTAAGTTTATTTGCCAGGAAATCAGAGTGGGGAGGATAACACACACACACCTCAGCCTGCTAAATATGGCAAAGCATATTGTATAAAATCCTGCCAGATAAGTCAAAAAGGGCACTAATGTGTTTTTGGGACAAAGCTGTGAATCTGAGATCCACTGACAGAATAGTGGATGAGGGGAAGTGTACAGTGTTACTGGAACACAGTTTTTTAGTTTTGCAAAATTAAGTGTGTGTGTGTGTGTTTGTTTCAGGACTCCATGCTGCTGCTCACTCTGTCAGTGTGCTACAGTGCGGGTGAAGGAGGACTGAAATGAGTTGCTGTTTTACTTTGCACCACCACAGGACATGAGGACACGCTCGCTGTGAGACACTAAAACAACTAAATAAAGCCTAAAGATGAGCAGAACTGATTCACACTCAGAAAGGAACAAGCCTCGTGTGTGTTGGTTGGAGATTTATTTTATGAGATAAAGGAGTTTATTTTATTATCTGTAAATGCTACTTACGTTGCACTGGAGATGAAAACGGCATGCAATTTTTTTATAAGTGCAGTTCGGACCTTCAGCCTCGTCTCGTTACACAATTTGGATGCTTTAGGTTACAGTGACTTTTTTTTTGGGCTGGCGTTTGATTGGCTGTGTCATTGTGTGTGTGTGTGTGTGGGGGGGGGGGGGGTTATTGTTTGGTGTTTGGGTCGGGGACGGGGGGACAGAGATATGCGGATGAACAGGACTCTGACGTCCTTATGACTCTGCTTGGACAGAAAGTGGACTTCACACACGATCTAAGAAAGTGAAAATGTTTTACTTCCTCTTGACCTTTACCCTCACATTAAGGCATGTTTTACACTCACACACAGCCTTTACAGAGTTTTTGCTTTTTCCAACATAACACACACATTTATTAAACACAGAAATACTCTGTTTATTATTATAATAATAATAATAATAATAATAATAATAATTAATAGCATCAAATCAGATCTCATGGTGCTTTACATTAAAGTCTGCCTGTTTTTTGTTATTATTATTATCAGCCTCGCTCTGGATTTTTGCCAAATGTGGTGTTGTAAACATATTTATAATAAACTTTACTTCTGTAGCATTTTTATTGCAAACATATTAGTGTGTGTTTCAGCCTTTCGGGTGTGATGTCATCAGTACTGTTCTAATCATCATCATCATCATCGCTATTATTTATAAGTGCTTTGAGATGATTTTCCTCTGGAGTGTGTGTGTGTGTGGCAGTGTTTAAAGGCAGTGTGATTTCACAAACAATTCTGATATACACGTTGGTGACGAAGGTGATGATGGTGATGTAATTTACAGCGAGTGAAATGCTGACACATCTCAACACCTCATGATTGAATCTTTTTTATATCTACACTGTGATGTTACATGTTGGTGTGAGTTAAAATTTGAATAAGAATTGTCTGCACACACTGTTTATTTATTACAGTGTAAACATCTTCACCAGTTTCATTTTGTACGTCTGTAAAGAAAAATGGTTTTATATGTATTTTTACAATAAAGATGTTTAAGATTGAGACCTTGAGAGAGAAAGAGAGAGAGTGTGTGTGTGTTAATCAGCTGCTCGTTATCATATTGTCTAATCTGATACACAACTTAATCTTTTCCAAACTTTATATAAAAATAATTATTTTCTTTCTTCAGGCTTCACAGACTCACAATATTTTTACAAAAAAAAATGTTGGCCCCAGAAAAGTGTTTTTCGCACCAGTCACTAGCTCAGTACTGAAGCTTCTAAAGGTTCAAGTTAGATTAGTTATCAGCTCAACATCAGCAACAATCACAACCAATTATATCTGGGGACGGGGCTAGAATAACTGCATGAATCTGATTGGTTAAGCACACGCATGACACCAGAACATTTTGGACAAACGGGAAACAAAAGCATTAGTAATGTTTGTATAAAAGATAACATTGTGCGGTTTTTATTTTCAAAATAATTTCCTACAAACCAGAAGCACAAAGTGATTTCCACAGCGATCGCAAACAATTCAGAATTCATTACATTTTTATTAAACAGAGTTTAATATGTCTATATTATTAATAATATATGAGTTTAAAACTCTGTTTAGATGACTCTAAACAGAGTTGAATAAAAATGGCATGATTATGTTTATTTTCCTTTTGTCACATTTTAACACTCCAGGAAAAGTGAAATGAATTTATTATTGCTGATGAAATTCAAAAAGCCCACAGTTCTGTCTAACCTGCTGAAATTAATTAATTCTCATTCATTCTCTCACTCTCACACTCACACACACACACAGCTTTACTCACTCATTTCAGCTCCATGATGGTGTTGATTATCCAAACTTCAGCTGTGACTCAGTGCAGAGTAAAATGATCATTTACATTCACACACTTAATTAGGTTTTAGTGTTAAATCATAAAGGCACTGCTGTTAGGAATTAATCAATTCACACACAACACAACCATGGTATTAGACTGACAATTAGGGCCAAGATGTCTGCAGAACACCTGCTTTACATGGTCGTGGCTCAAGCTTTTATACAATTCTAAAAATAATTATCTCATTAAGCAGAGTCAGCCAGTCTTTTTTTTTTTTTTT
>CM040978.1:24302938-24314857 GCA_022985145.1 Pangasius djambal
CTGCAATTGTAAATATGGTCATTGCTAATAATGCAATTAGACTGCGTGAAATTCAGAGAAGAATTATTGAAGATCAACATGCCTTCTCAGAAATTGATCGTATAAGTATTTCTACAGTTGACCGGATCCTGCATCGTAACAGACTTCGAATGAAACAGGTATATAGGGTGCCTTTTGAAAGGAATTCAGAGCAGGTCAAGAATCAGCGAGTGCAGTATGTGCAGGTACTAAGTCTAACTCACTAATGTGTTATTTACTGTAGTGCTGTAATTCGATAATGTACTCTTACAGGTAAAGTGATTCTTATTGCTTACTGTACACATGTACTCAAAACATCTTTTCGCAGAACATGTTCGAGTTTGATGGCAGAGACACCCTGCATGAATATATATTTATTGATGAGGCTGGGTTTAATCTAACTAAAAGGAGGAGAAGGGGGCGGAACATTATTGGACGGCGTGCCATTGTGGAGGTCCCTGGCCAGCGTGGGGGTAATGTGACAGTGTGTGCTGCCATCAGTCATCATGGGGTTCTCCACCATCATGCTGCCTTGGGCCCTTACAACACACAACATCTCTTGGATTTCCTTAACCATCTCTATGGTTCCGTTATCCAGCATGAAGCAAGAGAGCCAGGACGGGCCAAGCAGCCTCAGTATGTTGTTATTTGGGATAATGTAAGTTTCCATCGTGCTGCTCTGGTCTGCAATTGGTTCAATGACCATCCCAGATTTTCTAACATGTTTCTACCAGCATACTCCCCATTCCTCAATCTCATAGAGGAGTTTTTTTCTGCATGGCGGTGGAAAGTTTATGATCGAAACCCTTACGAACGGGAAAACCTTTTGCAAGCAATGGAAGAGGCCTGTGGTGACATTGCTATAGAGTCGATCCAAGGCTGGATAAGACACAGCAGAGCATATTTTCCCCACTGCCTTGCAAGAGAAAACATTTACTGTGATGTAGATGAAGGTATGTGGCCTGATCCTGCCCAGAGACGTGATGCTGAGGGTGCTGAGGATTCTAAATGCTTCTCCTTGTATTTTATTGTACCTTCACCCTTCCACTGATCCCTGATTACCGGTAAGAGATTTTAGTAACAGTGTTTTGAATTGATCTCACTGGTGTTTTCTAGGCAGTGGAGTAGTCTGTGGATTTGTTAGGTTTGTGCATCATCTGAGGCCAAAGTTTGATTTTGACTGAAGAGAATATGTTTTTGACTAGAATATTTGGTTTTGACCTGGAAGTTTGAGGTTTGTGCAAGTTGGAGTTAAGATTGTGTTTATAGTTGCAAGAACATGGTGAACTGTTTCATGAACTGTGTGTTAGCAATCGAGGAAAACTGTAATGAAAAATTATATCAAACCCTAGAAAAGTGAAGAAGTGGCTTTTGGCTTTCATAATTAAAAAATGTGAAACTTGTTAAATATTCATGCATTTTAGAATTTAATAATTTAAATTTCATTATAATTTGTATTATTTATTATAATTTTTAGAATTTACTATTTAAATATGGTCTTATTTATATCAATTTGATGTATTCAGTAAATACTATTAATTAGAATTTTCTATGTATTAATTTAATTTTTCTCTGTAAAATGAGATGTGGCAGTGTAATATTAATTATTAAATTAGATTTGTGTCAGTTTCACACTTAGTGACAGAAAAAACTATTATTATTATTACTAATATATGTATATTATATAATAATATAACACACTGACATTTAAAATAAAGTTCTTTTCAAATGCTGTGATCTGGAACACAGATGGTTAACTGCTAACTGGAAATAATTATTGGTAATTAAATAAACGTAATAAAGTAATAAATAAATAAATAGGCATTGTAATTGTGAAAATAAATCAAATATTAAAATTAAATAAATGGCAAACACACATCACTGAAGACAATTTCTGATTTTAGAGGATTATAAAATAGACGTATTGAGGGTAGGTCTAGGAGGAATCTCACCGCTGCGGCTCGGGTTCGAGGCCCAGCCAGGGAACCAAAGCCAGGATGCGCTCTCAGTGCCGGTCCCAAGCCCGGATAAAAGGGTTGCGTCAGGAAGTGCATCCGGCGTAAAAACTGAGGTAAATCAAATACACGTACCAATGATCCGCTGTGGCGACCCCTAACGGGAGCAACCTAAAGAGGAACAACAACAATATAAACTGGAAGTGTTGAGGTTTTAGCCGCAATGAGGAAACGGGGAAGCAACTTTATTGTGTCACTCAGAGTGTTAAAACTCTGTATATAACAGAAGAAGTGCTTTATTATCTAATAAACACACACACACACACACACACACACACACACACGGAATCACTGATAAAGTTGAAAGCTGAGTTAAGTGTGTACATGTGAATAAAATTTATGTGGAAAAAATTAAGTTTATTTTATCAACTAAAAATAGAGACACATTAAGATCTTTGGTATTTCTGTGTTGCATGTGTGAAGTTCCCTACGTAGGCAGCCTATTTGAAAATTAGCATTAGGTGACTTCTCATTGGAAGATTGGAGTTCAAATCCCAGCACTGCCAAGCCGCTTCTGCTGAACAAGGCCTTTAACCTCAGCTGCTCAGCTGTATAAATGTAAGCTGCTCTGCCAAAACGCCATAAACATAAATGACAGCAGTAACACCAGTAAATATTTAAATAAAACACTATGCTTTTAATGATGCAAAACAAGTTTTTATATTTTACGTACAATTCATGTCCCAATGTACATAAACACACTTTACAGATAAATAGACTTTCTATAACAGTCTAAACCAAAATAACAGTCAAACCAAACTGTTTCAGTGGTGTTTAATTCTTACAGTGTGAATGTTAAATAATATCGAAATAAATCTAGACTAAAATTGTAGCTAAAATGTTTTTTTTACATTTTCCTTCAGATAGTTAATTGTCATACTGAATAACGTTTTGTTACGGGATAATTCTTTTTTTTTTTTTTTTTTTTTTTTTTTTAAAGAAGCTGTTTTGAAAACGTTTTTCATATTATTTATATATTTTCATCACAGCAAAAAAGGAGGTCAGAGAGGCCTGTGTGTGTTTCTCCATCAGTCAGTGTGTAATTCTGTGAAATCCACCTGTTTGCAACACAGTGGGTTTTGTTAAAGCTGCAACCACAGGAAGTGCCACAAGGAGTACAAAGCGAGAAGAAGAAGTTTCTGCTCTGAAAGTGTGTCAGAGAGTGTGTGAAAGAGTGGGTGTGAAAGAGTGTGTCAGAGCGTGTGAAAGAGTGTGTATGAACGAGCGTATGTGAGAGTGTGTGTGTCAGAGCGTGTGTGAACGAGTGTGTGAAAGCATTTCTGAGTGCGAAAGTGTCGGTTTTCGGGCCGAAACAAGGTAAGAATGAATTTCTGACTTTGCCGGGGTTTACTGAGTGTGATTTTACACTTTACACTGTGATTTAGTGCTTCATTTCAGCGATCACTTCAGTAATTTATAGCAAGAAAACTTTAACAATGTGAATTTTTTTTCCTCCTCACAGTAAAAGATGTTGAATATTCACACACGAGCCTCTGTGACGTATAAATTGTATAAAACACCGCAAATGAAACAGTTTTTAAGTAAATAATATTAATATATTTAGAAGGTGTGAAAAAGTTTATAAATCTGGAGATCTGGGAACTGAAAGTTGGAAATAAACAAAGGTTTAGAATTGAGTCAAATTTAAAACTAATAAAGTGTTCAATGTGTTGAAGGACGAGTGTTGAAGATAAGTGCATTATTTCTAGTCACTGTTTAAATGTCAGTAAATGTGTAACAGTGATCATGTACTAACTCCTTTTTGCATCAGATAACTCCTCAGTAAATCAGACTTTCCTCGAGTCTGATTTCTTCGACTGAAGCTTGTGTTCAGATGAAACGCTGATGGATCTGATCTAACAGCAGGCTTTACACAAACTTGTGGAGTCTTGAGCTCAAGTGCATGCAGTCTTTAAAGCAAAAGTGGGACAAACCTAAATACTGAGAAATTCTCTAATTAATATAAATAAATAACTAACATTTTACTTTTCATTGATAATACAGTGTGTAATGAAGAATTTTGTATTCAATTTGAAAAGAATGCAAAATTATGCATTTTCAGTAATGTTAAAAGATTTTTGAACCCCAAATATGACAAATATATTTATTATAATAATATTTTTATACCAATAGAACATTTAATGTGTTCAGTTTCACTACTTCATTAACACAACTAACAAAAATATAATATAATATAATATAATATAATATAATATAGGGCTGTGATCATTTTAAATGATAACGCATTATTATTTGTTAACTGCATGTTAAAATGTTAAAACACAGCCATGTTAAAATCATTTGAGTTCCATAATCTTAGGCTGTTGGTACTGCACTCAGGTCACTAAAAATAAAAGCAAATTTAAGGAATCCAAGATTATGACATTTTTAATCTGCCATTTAAAAACAAAATCATGGTGTGAAAACTGCTATGATGGAACAGTGACAGCTCCAGACTACAGCCAGAACTACCTCAGAGTTACTGCACAATACACACAGCTCATAGACAGATGTTATGTTGTTGCAATGTTTGAACGTTATTACACAGTATGAAATACGAACACAAGAGCGCGAGTCAGCTGCACACAGATTCTGTGACATGAAGATTCAGTAAAGATGAACTTCTGATTTGCAGTAGCGGCTTTGCAGAATGACGGACATTGAAAAACAGCTGACACCAGAGAAGATGGAGGGTGGAGCCAGTGAAGCTGCATTTGCCCCACCTCCTTACCCCAACGACCCAGTCTCCATGCAGCAAGCTGCTCCTCACATGCCCCCTCCTTACCCCTACGGCCCTACAGTCTACCTCGTTTACCCTCCAGTACCAGGGGGCGGAGATGTTCCATATCCCACGCAGGAGATTAACATCCAGGACTCACCAGAAGGGGGCGCAGGTACGAACTGAACAATGAGGACACATTACACACGTTACATAACCAGTCTCCTCATTTAAAATTTTAATTCCCTTGAAAATGGACAAGCTTAGTTTCAAATCATCTTTAGGCAAATAATGCAAGCAATAAAACCAAAAGTTTCATAAATATATGTAAATGCTGATGGTTATTTGATCAGAAAGTCTATTTTTGATAAAATGTTTTATGTAATGACTGCTCAAACCTGCTCTCTGGGTGGGAAGGGGCATACTTGCTCTCACCTGTCAGAGTGACACTAGCCAATCACAGGTATTATTACTGTGAGCTCATGTATGCAGAAGAAGGCAGGTACCTTTTTCCACTGAATGTGTGTTACATTGCCCTGTGACGCAGCATGAGCAGCAGCTGGAAAAGATATGGTTGGCTTCTAATGTTTTGGAGTAAAACAGATATTTTTATTTTCATATTTTTGCTGTATCAGTCAACACTACTCTGGAGTGGAAACCTGTGAACACAAACACAGTGAAATTATTGTTAGTATACATCTCAGTTGTAGCAATGGTTCTGTTCACCATGTTTTCCTGACGTGAACAGAATTCTGGGATTGTGATCTCCATGGCAACTCATAACCATGTTTAATTTCTTTCTCAAACAGAAAGTGAGATTGGAGCATCTGCGACTGCATGTGTCATGTCAGCGTTTGATGACAACACTGTGCGAAGAGCCTTCATCAGAAAGGTGGGTAGGAATTTGAAATTATCTAAACCCTGTCCCCTCTCCACCCACCTGGCCTAGCTTCACCTGTGTGTGTAACTTTACAGGTGTTCAGCGTGGTCACTGTTCAGCTGTTGGTCACCTTCTCCATCGTGTGTATATTTACTTTCTCGGAGACAGTGAAGGAGGCAGTGCAGGACAACATCTGGATCTACCTCAGCTCCTACATCATCTTTATGGTGGTGGCACTGGCGCTGACCTTCTCCTCATCCCTCAGCCGCAAACACCCATGGAACTTCATCTCCCTAGTAAGAGTGTGTGTGTGTGTGTGTGTGTATGTATGTGTAACTTAATCTCACTCCTAATGTATTTTATGTGAGAGTAATTTTTTTTTCCTAATCGCAGTTAAAGCACAACATCCCCACAATGCAAACTTTCTTGTGTGTGTGTGTGTGTGTGTGTGTGTGTGTATACAGTCAGTGGTGACCCTCAGTTTGTCCTACATGGTTGGTACTGTAGCATCATTCCACGACACCACAGCTGTGACTATTGCTATGGGAGCAACACTCGTGATCTCCTTCAGCATCATCATCTTCTCTGCTCAGGTACACACACTCTTTCCCTGAAAGAGCTCCTAAGTGTGAGTTGAAGTATGATATCTGAAGTGTGTGTTTGTGGGTGTTTCAGACACGTGTGGATTTCACAGTGTGTAACGGCATTCTGGTAGTTCTGGCTGTGGATCTGCTCATGTTTGGGTTCTTCAGTACGTTTTATTACTCCAATGTTCTGCAGATTGTTTATGGATGTCTTGGAGCACTGGCCTACTCACTGGTGAGTCACTGATATGAGGAAAAGTCACTTTCAGAGAAATCCAGATTTACACTGAATGATTGCTTGGGTGTGAGTTGAGGTCATATAGAACATATAATGACATATTATTTCCTGTCACTGCGACCAAAAACAGTTGAAAATAAAGGTGTGTCAGTGTGAGAAATTTCTGTTTAAAATCTCAGTGTGTGAGTGCTGCTTGAAACAAATAAATACATAATAAATCTCTGCAGTTCCTGGCTGTCGACTGTCAGCTGGTTATGGGGAGACAGAAGTACAGCCTGAATCCTGAGGAATATGTCTTTGCTGCTTTAATCATCTACCTGGACATCATCACCATCTTCCTCTACATCCTCATCATCCTCGGAGGAAGCTCAAAAAGCTAAACACTTCTGAACACATCACAGTTCTTCATCATCACCATCATCACCACCTGGGTTTAACCACACACACGTCAAGACAATTTCACCACTGACTCCATGCAGATTTCAGAAACTGGAGATCATGAGCTCAAGTTCCAATATTACTCATTTATCACTTCCGTAGAGATTATCAAATTATCAAAACATTAAAAACCGTAGAGATTGTGTTTATTTACCTGCATGTACGTCACGTTTTAACAGCCAGATTTGAGTAGAGAACATGCTCGCTGCTCTAGGGTTAGGGTTAGGGTAAAGTTTAGTTTAGTTAGGGTAAGGTTTAGGGTTAGGCTTATATTTAGGTTTAACTTTAGGGCTGTGGTTAGGTTTAGGCTTAGGGCCAGTAAAAATATCTGCTGTCCTGCTGCTGTAAAATAAAGAAATGGCCTTTCTTTTTTGTTTTCAGTGTTGATGGGGTGAGGGTTAGGTTTAGAGTTAGCTTTTCTGCTGTCCTGCTGCTGTAAAATAAAGAAATGGCCTTTCTTTTTTGTTTTCAGTGTTGATGGGGTGAGGGTTAGGTTTAGAGTTAGCTTTTCTGCTGTCCTGCTGCTGTAAAATAAAGAAATGGCTTTTCTTTTTTTTGTTTTCAGTGTTGATGTAAAAACTCTGCATTCCTCAAGGGTTTATTGTTACAGAACCTTTTAAAAGTGGATTGGATATTTTTCTTGTTCTCAGACAATTTAGAAATTATATCATTTTGCACACAGTTACACAATTTGACAAACTTTGTGATGTTGAATATTTCTCTGATCTCTTCTACTTTGTGCTCTAAATAAATGCTGCTTATTTGCCCCATCTATGATTCTGTAATTATATACAAACGTCAAGTCACTTTAATTAAGTAATAATTAAACTCTAACTGCAAACTGTACACGCTACTGCTCCAAACCATACAAGCTAAAGTTTCACCCCAGACCGTACACTCCACAGACACACACTTCCCCAGTGGTCTAAAACACTTCCTTTTTCAAAATAATGGACAGAGCTGTTCAGAATCTGTTTATAATCTCTTTCTCTCTAAAACTGTTTCTAAGCTGTTTGTAAGTGTAAACTGGAGCAATACAACACACAATTGTGTTCAAATCTCATTTTATTTCTCTGCCTCCTCCGTTTGTACATTTACACAACTTTCACACGTGAACCTCGTTATGTAAAAACATAATAATACACAGAAGAAGATACAATTGGAAAATGTTTATTTAATTTTTTTTTTATTTTATCCAAAACCTACAAAACTAAACTGAGATGAAAAATTCTGTTCTGGTTTCTCTACATTCTCCACACACACACACACACACACACACATACATACATACATACACACACACACACACTCACTCTCTCACCACATTGCTGAGTAGTTAAACTTGATCTTCAGCAGGTATTTCATGCGTATCTGAGCAGGATTATACACCACAAACTCGTTATATAGGAGTGTGTATCCTCCACTGTGTCCCACACCGGTTCTCACTCCGGGACCCAGGGGAACCGTCACACCGTCCCTGTGGAACCAGAGGCAGAACCACTTTCTGCGTTTACAAACTACTCAGAAAAAAACAAGTATGAAAGTCAAGAAAGTGAAATTTTTTGTACAAAACTATTCAGAAAATTAATGCTGCTCTCAAAGTTGCAACTAGTAATTCCCCACCTCCACCCAGTAAAACCCACAGAAAACCCCCTCAGCTTGAAATTTCAACTTGTTAATTTGGGGTAGTCTTCTGAACTACCAGTTCCTTCCCCGGTTACGGAGTGACGTCACATCAACATGGCCGCTCACATTGTGAACAGTGCAAAGTTTCCCTTTTCTACTATTAAATGAGTTTATAGCATTTAGCTCAGTTAATATATAGACACAGTACTTGGTTAAATCTATAACACTGACCACACTAATCACAGTTTCAAAAACCTATTTAAAATTATTATTAAAATTAAAATTAGTTATCACTCATATAGCTAATGTTAGCAGGCTAGCTTGTTGCTAACGCTACTCATTATTGTCTGCTATCGTTGCTGTGCTGCAATTTCAGTCCAAAATGTTGCATAAATATTTGGAGGTCACTACAATAGAACAGAACCGATAGACTGTTACTCTAAAAGTGCAGTTAAAGTAGCTTCTTATGAGCTTTATGTGCTCTGACAGAGCAAACAAAACACACACTTTCTTGGAAGCATTCATGTTTTTTTTCTACTTGACATATCAAACGTACCGAGGTGGCATGCAGCATAAGTTGTCCTGATGGCTGTGTACTGTACACTACACATGAAAGCTAGCTGGCTAATGCTAACAATCACAGGTTTGAGCTTTATGGAGTCTAATTAGCATATTGCTAATGGAGAAAGTTTCTGCTTGTTACTCAGCTCAAGTTTTCCCTGTAAATATTTGAAAATTAAATATTTATTTTCAGTATAGTTTAGAATTTAAGAACAGAACAGAAGGAGGCTGATTAATCAGAGTAACAACTGGACTTACAGTGTGGTGGAGTTTTTGGGGTCAGGGGCGGTCTGACCCAGGCCTTTAGTGCTGTGTTTCCCAGAAGGCAGTTTGTCAGCATCATAATTAGCATCCAGAAGCTCATTACAGTTTCCGAGAGCAACCTGAGAGCACAAACACAGGTTTAATATTTCACAGGGAAAAGAGGAAGCCATATTCCTCCTTTTCACACCAGTTTCTCCTGATGATGATAAAAGTGTTCAAACGTTACCTAAAGCTAGCTAGCATTATAACTGTCACTGACGCACGTTAACTGAACAAAAAGCTAGCTTGCTAAGCTTGCTAAAAGCAAATAAGACGTTAGTGGCTATGTTTATCACAGTACTGTCATTGTCATAGACTGGAACTCGGTAGTGAGCGACTATCGCTGTTTAAAATCACTGTATGAAATAAAACATGATTAAGGTGTTTTTCAAAAAGGAAGGGACATATGCTTTATAAATAAAATGTATTATTATTATTATTATTATTATTATATGATGCGCATGCGTAGAGATGCCACTTCGGTTTCTGTGAGTCACACACCTCGCTCAGTAGGAGTAATCCCACGTTGTTCTTCGGACTGGAGAAACAGTAGTTAGCGCTCTTAGACGACATGTCAGCAAAATAAATCCCTTTACCAAACTACAGAGACAAAAAGACCAACAAAACTGGAAAATAAGCAAAACACAGCTGTTACATTTCACACCATGACATTTGTAGGAACTGAGACTATTAAACTGAAGAAACTGACGGTTTCTCCAACCAACACAGAAAAAAGACATTCCAACGGACTTAAGATGGTTCCAGCCTATCTAGGCTAAACGACAGGCCGTAAAACATTAAGGGATGCTAACGAACTTCGGAACACAGAAAACCCCCAAAAAAAGGTGTAAATTACTCCTCGGTGGAGCCGACCTCAAATTGACCACCCTTAACATTTTGTTTGGATTAGGGAACTGGCTGAGGGTTATCACGATCCACCCTGCTGAGTTTGGAACGGCCTTTGTACCTCACTAACTCAACATATGGACTCCATGCCTAAGACTCCTACACCTTTAGGAATGTTCTTTTCTTTCTTAGTATCTGCCTTATCTGATTTCAAGGTAGTCACTGTGTTTCATATTTAATTTGTATGGGGAACATGCCTTCACACATGTTGTGCCAAAACCAGAGGATAAGAGTCTTCAACCAAGAAATTAACTTACAATTCAGCTACGGCGACTTCTCACAGGGTGAGAAGTCCGGTGCTAACTCCAAAATCACGCATTCAACCCAGCATTACACTGCAACCCCACTGTTATTGAAAGTACATAGTATTAAACCTGTAACCTCTTGTAAACGTGCCATTTTACCCAGTAGGCAATGATCACATGTATGTCGTGTTTAGTATCTGTGTGTTTGTCTTAATGTTTTGAATCTGTTGATAATTGACAATTTTCAGTATCTCATATCATACAGTAATTATAAGTATTAAAGGTGAATAAGGCCACATACAATGGACATTGAGAAGGAGGCGACCCGAAAGGGGGGCCGCTTGCAAATTAGTTGGAGGGCCCACCAAACCGCTCTCCAATCACCTCCAAGCCGACCTGCAGTTGGTCAAATACCATAAGAGGCCGGCTCATCTAAACCTGCATAAAATCTCATGCCCAAGCCACTAAGAGGAAGAAAGAAAACCGACCTGAAACCGAGCTAGAACAGAGCTGGAACCCGAACAGAGCTGGAACCCAAACAGAGCTGAACCAAGAAGAGAACTTGCATCAGAAGGACCACTGAACAGCATCTGAACCGACCTTTCTCCTAGCCTCCCAGACTCCATCCTCCCTCTCCGGCAACAATCCAACCACCTCCAACTACCGGTCCAACTAGAACCTGCTGACCAACACCAACTATTCTCATTCACCACTTGGGCAAGCAAGTATTGATACCTCCCAACTTCATTAGGCTGGTGCAGTAGACCTAAAACCCTTGTCTTTCCTTATTGACCGATGGCAATACAAACACTATATTACCAAAAGTATTCGATCACCCATCCAAATGATCAGAATCAGGTGTCCTAATCACTTGGCCTGACCACAGGTGTATAAAATCAAGCACTTAGGCATGCAGACTGTTTTTACAAACATTTGTGAAAGAATGGGCCGCTCTCAGGAGCTCAGTGAATTCCAGCGTGGAACTGTCATAGGATGCCACCTGTGCATCAAATCCAGTCGTGAAATTTCCTCGCTCCTAAATATTCCACAGGCAACTGTCAGCTTTATCATAACAAAATGGAAGAGTTTGGGAACAACAGCAACTCAGCCACGAAGTGGTAGGCCACGTAAACTGACAGAGAGGGGTCAGCGGATGCTGAAGCGCATAGTGCAAAGAGGTCGTCGAATTTCTTCACAGTCAATTGCTACAGAGCTCCAAACTTCATGTGACCTTCAGATTAGCCCAAGTACAGTACGCAGAGAGCTTCATGGAATGGGTTTCCATGGCCGAGCAGCTGCATCCAAGCCACACATCACCAAGTGCAAAGCGTCGGATGCAGTGGTGTAAAGCACGCCGCCACTGGACTCTAGAGCAGTGGAGACGCG
>CM040978.1:24314957-24326197 GCA_022985145.1 Pangasius djambal
ATTATGTAATACATTTTACACCACAGCACTGATGAGTTCTGGATTGTGATTTGTCAGAAGGTGTTGATTAATTTTCTATAACAGCAGCTCTGACAGTAGTGCAGCTGCAAATCACAGGATTATATTAATGCACTCATTCTAATATGTTATCGTTTCTATAGTAACAGATCATTCACAGGGAATTATACAATGGACACTCCACATAAATGGATTAAAAATGTTCGCAACCGTTGATATAGTGAAGTTTTCTGTAGGGAGACATTTATTTATGGAAGGAATTTCCAGTGTTAGTGCTTTGTAACAGTCAGAGGTGAAGCTGTAACTAAGTTTCTGACATCTTCAGGACAGAGGAGTTGACGCTTTGCAGTTTCTCGGTTACATGACAAGCTGCGTTTTTTTTTCCTTATTAAATTCAAGAGACAGAAAAAAAGAGAGGCTGGTGAGGGAACAACTGTTTATAGCTACTATAATGTAATTGACAAAAGGAACTCACTTGTTTCATGGATGTTCCACAACATCAAATGTATAAATGGATAAAAAGTACGATATGTCGTTCTTTAATAAAGAAAAAATTGTAACTATTGGTAAATTGCTGTGGAATAAGAGTAATAAAACACTTGGGAGCGTGCTGTTGTAGGAAAATAATCAACTTCAGGGTGGTAACAGTAACTCCACTTCACACCCATTTCTCAGTTTTTTTGTGTGACACACACACAGAGTTTATTACATACTGTGTGACTGATTGATGTATAATTAGAATAGCTGAATATTGTGTTGTTCTATAATGCATTATTTCCTTTACACACTCAGTATGTTTCTCACCATGTAGCCTGTGACTGGAGCTTCAGGAGGTGCGACTTGGAGACCCTGACTGAGAATCCCGACCCAGTTAGACAGACGAGAACCGTGCCACAGCAACGTCCTGACTCACACACACACACACGTTACAATGTGCTTTATAAACATTAAAATAATAAGAGCAATAGGAGTGTGAAATGGTTCACAATGCACGTCACCTGTTGTGCAGGTGAGACAGGAAGTTGTCTTTCTCTCTGTCTCGCTCTACACTGAAGATGTCCAGCACAGTCATGGTGTAATCATTATGAGTGACCGCATGAGTCGACTGCAGATACTTCACAATCACCTAAAACATTACAGCTCAATTTAACACTCCATAAATACACCAAACAGAGAGAGATACTGAAGAGGGAAAAAAAAACGCATTTCCCTTCAGAATCTTAATTTCAGCAGGAACTCATGTGCTTTGTGGATAACTGTCTTGTGGATTTGCATAGGCTCTGGAGTGTAACTATGGCAACCAGCCGTAAACCGAATGGGACACGCCCACTAGCAAAATGGGTTTAAAAAAAAAAAAGAAAAAAAAAAAACACACCATGGATGTAATACAGGGTGCTAGTATACCTATAAAGGGTTCTGGGTGTGTACCTGGTACTCGTGTGTGTGTGTGTGTGTTTATCTGGTACTCATGTGTTTGTGTGTGTGTGTCTGTGTATATACCTGGTACTTGTGTGTGTGTGTGTGTGTGTGTTTATCTGGTACTCATGTGTTTGTGTGTGTGTGTGTGTGTGTGTATGTGTGTGTGTGTGTGTGTTTATACCTGGTACTCGTGAGTGTATGTGCGTGCGTGTGTATCTGGTACTCATGTGACTGTGTGTGTGTGAGTGTGTATACTTGGTACTGTTGTGTGTGTGTGTGTGTGTACCTGGTACTCGTGTGTGTGTGAGTCGAGAGGCTGGAGGAGACACTTCAGAGACCTATAGTTTTTATCCAGAGGATTTTCATCACTCATTGATTCAGACTGTACCATCTTCACTGCTATCTCTATATCACTGAGAGCCTGAGAGAGACAGAGGGTGAGAGAGAGAGATTAGTAGTGATGAGTGTGTGTGTGTTTGCCTGATGCCTGATATGTGTGAAGTGATGTGTGTTTGTGTGACGTTTGTGTTTGTGTCTCTACCTCAAGCAGAGCAATTTTCTCCTTCAGCTCCTCGTCTGTGCGGATAATGGGAGGAGTTCGCAAACTAGCAAAGAACACAGCAACATTACACAACATACAACCATAAGGTTCTCTCTAGAACATCACTAGAACCTCAACCCAATCCTAAAGCCACAGTGTTCTAACAAAACTCTTCTAGAGTGTAATCTTATGTAGTGCAGTGAGGTGTTATGTAGTGTTATTTTGTATAGTGTTGCATAGTGCTTTGTTGTGTAGTTTTGTATTACCCGAAGTCGTGTGGTATGCGAGTGTAAAACTGATTGCAGGCCTCCAGAAGCTCTTTATTGCTGCTTTTCTTTTTCAGACACAGTTCAATTCTCTTCAGAGAGGAATATCCTGCACGGATCTGCTCCACCGTCAGCTTCCCTAACACATGCACACACACACACCCCTCACACATTTACAGTCAGGTCCATAAGTATTTGGACAGTGACACAATTTTCATAATTTTACACCACCACAATGGATTTGAAATGAAGAAGTCAAGATGTAATTGAAGTGTAGACTTTCAGCTTTAATTCAAGGGGTTTAACAAAAATATTGCATTAACTATTTAGGAATTACAGCCATTTATTCAGAGTTCCTCCATTTTCACAGACTCAAAAGTAACTGAAGAAACTAACATCATGAATATTAGGATTATTTTTAATCTTTGGCTAAACTGGGTTGAGGTCAGGTGACTGACTCGGCCATTTACGAATATTCCATTTCTTTGCCTTAAGCAGCCCTTATGTTGCTTTCTCGGTATGTTTTGGATCATTATCCATCTGTACTGTGAAGTGCTGTCCTATCAGTGTTGCAGCATTTGAGTGAAATTTAGCAGAAGTATAGCTCTATACACTTCAGAATTCATCCTGCTACTTCTATCAGCAAGTTATATCATCAATAAACACCAGAGACCCAGTTCCATTGGCAGCCATCCCATAACACTTCCTCCACAATGTTTGACAGATGATGTGGTATACTTCATTTCAAACCCACTGTGGTGGTGTACGGAGGCAAAATTATGAAAATTGGGTCATTGTCCAAATACGTATGGACCTGACTATATAATGACTGCTTAAAGGGAAAGTTCAACAGTCTGGTGTACAGTGAGGACGCACATCTGAGTGTCAGAACTTTACAGGAGCTTTGAGGAGTTAGAGAGGAACACACACACACACACGCACACACACTGACCGAGAGGAGCTTTTTTAGTGTCAAACTTCATCTCGAGCACACACTCCTCCATGGCTTTAATGTCACAGATCAGCTCCATGAGAACCTGAAGTCTGACATCTAGCTGTGACGGTTTCATCTCAGAAGGAGTGGACATCACTGCCATGCTCTCCTCCTGCAGGAAGTACATCAATAATAAGTACAGACTGCAGCACAGACACACCATTTAACTCTCCTGCAAAGAAAGAAAGAAAGAAAGAAAGAAAGGAAGGAAGAAAGGAAGGAAGGAAGGAAGGAAGGAAGGAAGGGCCGTGTTTAAGCTCTGAGTCTCCCCCTAGTGGACAGAGTTTTAACTCCTCAGTGTGTGAACAGAAGTTTTTTTATGAGTTGAATGGTGTTTTAAATGCTACTGTTATTACAGACTTATAAACATGTTTAAATAAAAGTTTATTAACATTGTGTGTTTTTCTCACTTTGTCATTCAAGCTGTAGTCCATGAACACCATGTCGTATTTTCCAGGAACTTTCTCAAAGTTTGCTCGTTGTGTCCACTCGTTTTTAGTCTTATCAAAGAACCTGAGCAGAAATCACACACAATTACAACCACAAAAACCACAACAATTTCTTGATTAAATACACTACAAGGCCAAAAGTACGTGCACCCTTGACCATCACATCCATATGTGCTTCTTCCCCAAACTGTTACCATAAAGTTGGAAGCACACAAGTGTATAGAATTTCTTTGTATACTGTAGCATTACAATTTCCCTTCCTAGCAGCCCAACATTATTGCCTGACCTCACTAATACTCTTGTAGCTGAATAAACAAAAACCCCCACAGTCACATGCCAAAATCTAGTGGAAAGCCTTCCCAGAAGAGTGGAGGTTATTATAACAGTGAAGGGGAATAAATCTGGAATGGGGTGTTCAACAAGCACGTATGGGTGTGATCGTTAGGGGCACACATACTTTTGGCCATATAGGGTACATTTAATTGTCTTTAATGATTTGTATTCTAATCTATCAGCTATGTTACATTTTATTGACATTAATATTTGACCTTCATTTTATCCAAATTTCTGTACACTTTTAATCTGACTTGTATTAAATAGTGTTTTAAGGATGTACTTTTTCTTAAAGACGTCTTTGGCTTTAGCGAGATCTGCACCACAGGACACCAAACTGTTCTGTCCAACTTTTCCCACTGTGGAGAACAGAGTGCGTCAGACACCAGAGTGATGAGGATGAAGATATAATTAGTACATCAATAATAAAATCAATAATAAATACTATATGAAGTGAGCTAATGTTAGTACTGCTGATGGCAGAGAGCAAAGCAGGTGACACAGCTTAATGTGACGTTCTAGAAGTCTGAGCTGATTGATGTACAGTTTTATAACATCAGCTGGTTACATGATGGAAGAATCATAACTACAGGGTATAAATTGATGAGTTCTTTGTGTGAGGTTCTCTTACCTCGCCCCCACCTCATCCACACGCTGTAAACCTGGGCCTGGTCATCCTGCAGCAGCTGGATTAGGTAGTACTTATTATTGTTAAACTGCAGGTTGGTCTGGTACCCAGTGGGACACATGGGATTAAAGAGAACAAGAGATTACTGTCCACAATGACAACATGGCTGTGATGTACTCAGAAAGAAACAGAGTAACAACACACACTGCCTCCTGCTGACTGTGATAACAGCACTGACCTGGTTTAGCATGACATCATACACGTCGTTACCCTCACTGTAGACATGACCCTGCAGAGACAAAAACACACATCATATGACGTTCAGCTCCCTACACACTATGCCCTATGCACTACACTCTGGCAGGGTGTAAACGCACTACAGCTTAGCTCTAGTCCTTTCATAAATTACTTGTCTGAAGTAGGAACTGGAAGGTGCCGTGTCAGCACATCTATCGGGTGCAAGAGATTATTAATGTGAGATGGGGGAAGGGGCAGGGTTTCCAGGGGGACAGTTAATATCAAAATACTGTTTTTATTGTGGGGGAAAAAAAAGAAAACTGCTCTTCTGACATATATTTGAGTGATCACCCGTAGCAGTGTACTCTTAGGGAAAAATATGCAGTGCACAAAATGTGTAAAGGTTAGCAGGACTGCTTTCATATATGTAATGCACTATAAAAGGAATTAAATAATTACATATATACCTTTAGATAGTGCACTACCTGGATAACCAGGTAAGATATAGTGGCTTTTACACTCTATGTAATGCACTACATGTCCAGTAGAAAGCAACAGAAAGAAATGAGCACCACCTAGTGTATGACATGATAACTTATATACTCTTACGCAGTGCTATATATATATATATATATATATATATATATATATATATATATATATATATATATATATATATATATATATATATATATATAGGCTATAAAATAATCAACTACATAGTGCCTACAAAGCGTGTGGTGTAATCGTTACCTTCCCCATTTTGGCTTTACACTCTGCATCAACTGGAGCTTTCCCCTTCATCACCATCTTCTTCACCACTTCTACACACACACACACACACACAGTGTTAATAAAGGCTTTAATGATGGATGCATTAGAATGATGATGTTAATAAATCCACAGCTGTGTGATGTGATGATAACATCTACACTGTGCTAAATTATGACACAATACACTTTCCTGACATATGGCAGCTTTTGTCAGTACTTTAATAATACAGATGGTCTATATCATTTCTGCAGTGATTAAATTTGAAATGTAAATATATTTTATAAGTAAAAGTAAATAGATTTTATACAATTTTCTTTGTAATGTATTCATTGCCAATTCTCTAAGTGGGCAAGGCATCCTTTCTCCCTTCTCTGTCAATCAGAGAAGTGCTAGCCAGTCACTGGCATGTGTTAGCTCATAAAGGCTAAACAGTACTGTCTTGTTTCACATGGTTCAGGGGCGGAGTGTGTGTGTGTGTGTGTGTGTGTGTGTGTGTGTGTGTGCAAGTTCATGAAGGGAGTGTGTGTGAGATAGGGGTAATGTGATAGGGGAGAACTGACTGGTGTTTAGTAATTGGTATAATGTTATATCAGTGTTATTACATTATTATTACTATTACAATAAACCTGTAGTAAAATGAGAAGTGGTGTGTGTTTGTGTGTGTGTCTGTCAGTGAACGCTGTTTCCTTAATTCCAGTACTGAATTGTGTATTTATGATCAAACACCACCTTTACTGTCCAGTTCCTCAGTGGGCTCACACTTCTTCACTCCTCGTCTCTTTTTAGTGACGGGCTTCTCCTCCTCTTTCTCTTTAATCCTGGGACCACTCGACCCCTCACCTCCATCCACACACACTGTGAGGAGGGAGAGACAGTGTCTGTGTGTGCAATAAGGAGGCTGTGTGGGTGTGTGTGTAATAAGGAGGCTGTGTGAGCTGTGTGTGTAATAGTGTGCGTGAAGCACGTATGATCAAGAGTTGGAGGTGCATGCTATAATAAATGTGTGTGTGTGTATGTGTCTCACCTGACTTGTGGATTTTACGGCGGTATTTGGTCACAGTGTTGGTCTGTGTCATCTTCACCAGGTCCAGATCGTATCCTGGGCAGAGTGACAGAGACACACACTTCCTCCCGGCCTGGAATGCAGCGTTGATCTCAGCACACACTGCAGGGGGGTACAACACCCACTGTCCATCATCATCCTGCCAAGCCCACTCTACACACACACACACACACACACACACACACACCCACACACACACACACACACACACAGACCATCATTACTCATACACCAATCCAAGTTCAGGAATGACACTGGTGTGTGATTAGCCTTAGGTCACATTTCTGATTTCCATGTTAAACCTATTTAAATGTATAAGTACACTTCTGTGTACTTATATAAAGTGTATAAATTATAAATTAATTTGCCCTTCATAAGCCCTACGTAGTGCCCTAAAAAATAAAGTTAGTGGTAAAGCTGATGAGAAGACAGGTGGAAGAGTGAGCGAGAGAGAGTGTTTGTTTGTTTGTTTGTTTGTTTGTGTGTGTGTGTGTGTGTGTGTGTGTGTGTGTGTGTGTGTGTGTTAGCTTGCCTGTCTCCAGCTCTTCCTTCACCTCGGGTTTGTTTTTGCTGCTCCGTGTTCGTCTCATTGCTCTGTTACATAGCCATAAAAGTGTTAAACAAGGTTATGAACTCTAATTATTTAAAAAAAAAAAAAAAAAGAATATTAGAGAAGAGAATTCTAAGCTGTAGTGATCGAGATAAGACGCTAACTCTTAGTATCGTTGCTCAGGCGCGCTTTCTGTTTGGCGCGAGAACAACAAAGAGGTACCGAGGCGGTGGCGTCATATTGGAGTCCGGAAGTGGTGTCCGATTAGTTTTTTTTATTTTGCAGTTTTAAGGTATTTGTACCTTAAACCGTGTTTAACAATTTTAAGGTATTTGTACCTTTAAAAAATGGGATATAATACTATAGGATTGTGGCTTGGAATCGAGTTACATCAGTAGGGTGTCTTCATAATTAGCGATGTGTGTTATTTTTTAATGAGTTACCGCTGTGACGAATTGTTTTAGTGACAATCACAGAGTAAAAATATCCCATATCCCATGAACACACGCGCAGGAGTGTCGCAAATCTCCGTCAAATATCAAGCTATTTTGTTTATATCATCTATCGTTATCCATAGATAACAGATAATGAACATTTTACAATGATCAGGTCTGTTTTGTACAGTCAACAATATCCGGATGAACAATGCCCAGAGAGAATTATTAAATAAGAGAAATCTAAAAAGCTTAATATATATTGAATACATACACACCGTGTTAATGTGCGGCTCAATGTTGCTGAACCAATAACAGACTAAACTAGGTACACGCTAGGAACCACTTGACACTGACTCCGTGTTTCCTGACGGATTTATTTTGATGCCGTACCTCAGTGAGAGAACGTGAATAGACGTGAAATTGTCTCTATCTGTAATCGTGCTGAGTTTATATAAATAAGTATTATTAAATATCGAATAATTTAGGAAGTAAATATTACACACATGGAATAGACATGTCTTCTCTCTATAAAGTTTGTTGGCGCTGCAGACCTGCTTTTCCTCTCACACTAACCCAGCGGGTGAGTCCCTTTTTTGTGAAAAGTTGGAGCGGGGGGAGAGTAGTCTGAATTGGGTTCTGGTCACGTGGACCAGCTCACACATCGCACTCATTGGCCAGCCGCGAGCGTTTCCAAGGCCGCGCGAGGGCCGCATCAGTCAGTAACTGCGCTGAATCGGCGATTACTGACGTCTTGTGCGTTCAGCGCCACACTGGGGCTCCACGGTGTCTGTGCACTCGCTCATCTGAATCAGATGATGTTTTGTAAGAACAACCATTGGCTCTTGTCTCAGACCTTCCCCGAGGTGATTGGTGGAGTGACCAGGCACTCAGCACGTGACCTCTACAGTGAGCTTCCTCCCGCTCCGGAAGCGAAAGGGACGGCTCGTGGTATATATACCTTGTGTGAGGTGAAATTAATCTCGGTCATGGTGATGGTGTGAAACAGAAACGTTCACAAATATTGTAGTATTTATATTTTTGTTTAGTGTTGATCAATTGATCAGATCAAATTCAGGTTCGTTCTGAATTAGCAAAGCGGTTTTACAATGTATTTCTCAGAAAGAAGTGTACCCGTGGAGGCTGATGGGAGATATGTAAATTAGTCTACAATTATTGGTTTAACATGACCACTAAGTAACAAGGCACGTTACAGAGTTTCAAATGTGGACTTTATTTACTGTATTATGATGTTTTTTAAAACGGTTTTAAAAAGTGTAACTGTAAACATTTTAGTGTTCAGTGAAATAAAAACCTTAGCTGGGACAGATCCAGGTATATTTCAGGTGTTATTTAGTATGATGATGATGATGATGACATTATTATTATTATTATTATTATTATGCAGTAATTGTGTGGAAGAATTATTTTTAAAGAATACAGTCATAAGCAAATGTGAAGTATGTAAATTAGTCTTCTATGTTGGTGAACAGTGAACAGTACATCTCTGATGCTTTTTTCTACTCCAAAAGCTTAACACTTTTTTTTTTATTTTTTAAACTCTTAATTAGTGTACTTGGTGCAGTGGTTTTATGATGAAGTTTGCTGTGTGTGTGTTTGTGTGTGTCAGTGTAAGACGGCTGCAGTGCTGTTTGTCCAGCCCGAGTTTCTGAGAGCATCTCCACACCATAACCACCCGGGAGTGACCAACCTGAAAACCATTAGACTTCCCACAGAACTGCAGAGTGGGGCACTGTCTGTCATCTACAGTGAGGAACACACACACACACACACACTACACACACCACACATACAAACACACATACACACACAGACACACACTACACAAACACCACACATACAATGAGTGAGTGAATGAATGAATGAATATTAGGTGATCCCTAATCCCTGCTCTTTTCCCTGAATAGAGTCGGAGGTGAAGGATCTGTCGGAGAGAGCACGCAAGCTGACTAACTTCCTGTGGAGCAGGAAGCGAGCAGTGGAGAGCCATGAGCTGAGAGAGAGAGCCATCGCTCTGGAGAAGAAGTGGAGGGAGAAGGAGGAGGAGCGACTGAGTGGTGAGAGAGAAAGAGCTCAGATTTAAACAGCCAGGGTGGGCACTTATGGCCTCCAGTTTAGCATCCAGCTAACTCTCTTTCATTTTTGGACAAACTGCTGCGTTAAGAGTTGAAGATCACACAGAAGTGAAATACTTATGTGTTTTTCAGATGAAAACCATGTCTCCTTTGAAAATCGAATCAGGAAGAAAGTTGTATCTGAGCTGAAGAGGACGACGTACCACTGGACACCTTTAAAGTACAAACATTTATTTATTTGTTTGTTTGTTTGTTTTCTCCTTTGTTACGTGAACGCTTTTCTCTGGCCTGCAGGTATGATGCTGATCTTGGTGTGGTGTACATGGCTGCCAGATTAGCAGGTGGCTACGCTGCAGTGATGAGGGCTCTTAATGAGGTAAAACACACACATATACACACACACACACACACACTGCAGACTTTAACACACCTCTGTAATGTGCAGATAAAGAAGAGAGACTCTTCCTTCACTCCTCACTCACTGCTGGACTTTGGCTCTGGACTTGGCACGGCTCTGTGGTGACCACAAGTTTTTATTATAATCACTATATTCTTACTTTTATTCACCTGTGTGTTATATTTCAGTAAGTGTGTGTGAGACAAGTGTGTGACGTGTGTGCCGTTTGCATTTTTCTTCACTTGGTCCACTCTGACCTGGTTTTGATTATAAAGTGTTTGCATTCATGAGAATGTGTCATGTGTGTGTTGTGTGTGTGGAGCAGTGAGCAGTGGTGGCTCACTTTCTATTAACTTACATATATACATATACATATACATATACACACACACACACACACACACACACACATTATATATATATATATATATTACACGTATATACGTATATATACATATGTGTATATATATAGTTAGGTCCAGAAGTATTTGGACAATGACTGAGTTTTTGTGATTTTGCCTTTATACACCACCACAATGGATTTGAAATAAAACAATCAAGATGTGATTGAAGTGTAGACTTTCAGCTTTATTTTAAGTTTTCCACAAAAACATGGCATTTACCATTTAGGTATTACAGCCATTTTCAGCAAAGTACCTCCATTTTCAGGGGCTCAAAGGTATTTGGGCAAAGTGACATAATTGTAAATATAACCATAATTTTAATACTCAGATGAAAATCATTTGCAGTCAATGACTGCCTGAAGTCTGGAGCCCATGGACATCACCAAGTTTCCACTGAGTTTCCTCCCTGGAGATGCTTTGCCAGGCCTTCACTGCAGTCACCTTCAGTTGCTGCTTGTTTGTGGGTCTTTCTGCCTTCAGTCTTGTCTTCAGTAAGTGAAAAGCAGCTCTATTGGGTTGAGATCAGGCGACTGACTTGGCCATTGAAGAATATTCCATTTCTTTGCCTTCAAAAAGTCTTGAGTTGCTTTCGCAGTATGTTTAGGGTCATTATCCACCTGCACTGTGAAGCGGCGTC
>CM040978.1:24347988-24360810 GCA_022985145.1 Pangasius djambal
ACTAAGTTGTTCCCCGCTGCCAACACTTGGGGACCCACCAGACCTGTAATATTTGTTTGTTTTGTTAACTGCCTTACATGTTTTAATTTTTACTGTTTTGAAATTTGAACACTCTACTGAAATTTGAAAGGGGGTAGATATCATAATTAGTAGAAATATTCCATTTGTGATGTCCAGCATAGAATCAGATCCTTCGGGATGCTATGTTATTGTAGTTGGTCGAATGTATGGATTTTTTATTTACGCCCCAAATTGGGATGATAGTGCTTTTTTCATCAATACTTTCTCCCGAATCCCTAATATGGATACACATCATCTCATCCTAGGCGGGGACACAAACTGTGTACTCTCCTCAAACTTAGACCGCAGCTCTTCCAAAACAATGCCTGAGTCAAAAGCAGCTCAAGTAATTCAACTTTTCCTCCAGGAACATGGCATTGCTGATGTTTGGAGTTTCCGCAATCCTACATCTAGGGGCTATTCCTTTTACTCCTCAGTCCATAAGACATTCTCACGAATAGATTATTTCTTTATTGATTAAAAAAAAAAAAAATTCTCCCAAAGATGACTACTATAGTTATCTCCGACCATGGCCCCTTGACCATGGAGACGTACATACCCGGGGCTGAACCAGGTCATTGCCCATGAAGGCTTAACCTCTTAAGCTTCTCTCAGAAGAGGCCTTCATAAATTTTATTAATTCTGAAATAAAATTCTTTCTTACCCACAATCAGACCCCGGGAGTGTCATGCTCAACCATATGGGAGTTACTGAAGGTATACTTAAGGGGGCAGGTTATTTCATCTAGTGCTACGTGGAGAAAAGTTAACACTGAACGACTTAGGCAATTGACAAATGATATTTTAAAATTAAACATGAGATGTAGTCTTTCACCCTCGGACGACATCCTTAAACAATGCCTCACACTTAAAACTGAATTTGATCTTCTTTCAACACATCAAGCAGAATATCTTATCCTAAAGTCCAGGCATGGCTACTCCGAGCATGCGGAGAAGGCAGGGAAAATCTTAGCACATCAGCTACGTCAGAGGATTGCCAATCATTATATACCTGAAATTATTGACAAACAAGGTCTAAAACATATTGATCATTTGAAAATTAATTTGTGCTTTCATCAATACTACTCTTCCCTATATACTTCAGAACCACCAGAAGACCAATCTGCTTTAGATATGTTTTTTAGAGTGGATCCTGAATGTGCTGCTAAACTAGAGAATATCTCTAGATTGAAGAGGTTGAAGAGGTTAAAGAGGCCATTAGGAGTATGCTAAGTGGCAAATCTCCAGGACCTGATGGTTATCCATCTGAGTTCTTTAAAACATTTTCAGAATTACTTCTCTCCGTTTTTAAAGGATCATTTTTCTCAAATTCTCTTCCTCCTACTATGCGTGAAGCTATCATCTCTCTAATCTTAAAAAAAGATAAGAATCCTCTTCAGTGTAACTCATACCGGCCGATATCTCTTTTGAACGCTGATGTAAAGATACTCACGAAGCTCCTGGCCCCTCATCATGAGGTCTCCCTCCCTTCAATCATATCAGGAGACAAAACAGATTTCATGAAGAACCGGGACTCATTCTTTAACATCAGGCGCCTTTTAAATATTCTTTATGGTCCCACTCCACCAGACATTCCAGAGATTTTACTATTACTTGATGCTGAGAAAGCATTCGATTGGGTGGGATTATCTTTTTTATACCCTGGAAAAATTTGGTTTTGGTTCAAAGTTTGTAACCTGGGTCAAAATTCTTTATTCGTCCCCAATGGCTGCGGTGCGTACCAATAATAACCTCTCTGCCCATTTTAACTTGCAAAGAGGTACAAGACAAGGTTGTCCAATGTCCCCGCTCTTGTTCGCGATTGTGATTGAACCGTTAGCATTAGTAATACGACTGGATATTAATATTAAAGGAATTTGTAGAGGTGATCGGGAGTGTAAAGTATCACTTTATGCAGATGATTTATTGCTGTTCCTGCCAGACCCTTTATCAAGTCTCCCTAGACTACTGGATATGTTAAAGAAATTTGGTAAGATATCAGGCTACAAAATAAATCTTCAAAAAAGTGAACTAATACCAATCAATACAACTGTCAGAAATATTTCATTTCATTGAATCCCTTTTAAAATCAACACAAAAAAAGTTCAAATATCTGGAAATCTGGATTACACATAATCATAAAGACCTTTACAAAGCTAACTTCATTCCTCTGATTGCTGATCTGAAACAAAATATTAAACGTTGGGATTTGCTGCCCCTTTCTTTATGTGGAAGGATTAATGTCATCAAAATGAATGTGCTCCCAAAGCTCCTTTATTTGTTTCAAAATCTTCCTGTATTTTTGACAAAATTCTTCTTTAACTCCATAGGCAAGCTCATATCAGCCTTAATTTGGAACAAAGGAAACCCACATATAAGGAAATGCATACTGCAGAAGCCTTGATCCCAGGGTGGTTTGGCGCTCCCTAATTTTTTTGTTTTATTATTGGGCGGCCAACATTAGAGCATTAATGTATTGGATGAGTGACATAAATAATTCCGGCGCTCCTAAATGGCTGTTCTTGGAGAGGTATCCTGTGGGTCCACCTCCTCTTCAGCCTTATTATTCTCCGAACTCCCATTAGCTAAGCCCATTTCTCATTACACTGTTAACCCCATTGTGGTTCACTCTGTAAGAATTTGGAATCAGTTTAGAAGGTCCTTCACTCTCCGTGGCCTCTCCCTTTTTGCTCCAGGTAGGATATACAGCCTTCTAAACTTATATTATTTGGCAACTTTGGACCGTTTGAAAAAAAGGTTAAGATGTCTAGAATAGAGCAGAGATAGATCCCAAATGTGACAGATGTAAACAAGGTCCTGCAAACTTAATACATATGTTTTGGACATGTCCAAGACTACATAATTTCTGGCAGTCTATCTTTAATGCTTTTTCTAAAATACTAAAGGAGCCAATCAATCCATCACCTCTTATTGCCCTATTTGGTGTTATACCACAGGATATGCATCTAAGCAGTAAAAAGTGCAATATGCTGGCCTTTTGCACTTTGTTGGCCAGGTGACTCATCCTTTTTAGATGGAAAGACCCTCTTCCCCCTGTGTATTCTCACTGGAGCAAAGAGTGAAACTAGAGAACATAAGATATTCTCTTCAAATTTTATATTTGGCAGCCTTTCTTGACATTTGTAGAAAAAAATGGAAGCAAATAATGTAATCCCATAATATGTTGTAAATCCCTGTATCTTTATTTATTTATTACTAATTTATTTCATTTACTTTATCTTTTTTTCCAGGTAAACATATAAGGTGAGTGGTTTAACTTAGTAGAGTTGGTCTGGTGGGTGGGTGGGCTGATATGTGGGGTTGATGTTGGTTGTTTGTATTTTGTTTGTTCTTTATACACTCTGAAAACGTTCAATAAACAGACCTTGATCAAAAGAAAATGAAATGAACAAATACACCAACGATAAATTAAAGACAGCCATAATCAAATTGTTCAACATTGTTTTGAGTGTGGGATATTATCTGGACAACTGGAACCAAGGCCTAATTACATCTTTAAACAAGGAGACAAAACTGAGCCCAACAACTATAGAGGCATATGTGTCAATAGCAACCTGAGAAAAATGTTCTGTTCTATTATTAATACAAGATTACAAAACTTTCTTAGAACCCACAACATCCTAGAGAAAAGTAAAATTGGATTCCTACCCAAACACAGAACGTCTGACCACATCTATACCCTCCACACTATTATAAACAAACATGTATACCAAAACAAAACTAAGACTTACACTTGTTTTGTAGATTTTAAAAAGGCATTTGACTCAGTCTGGCATGGAGGACTCTTCCAAAACAACTGGAAAATGGGATTGGAGGGAAAACTTTTGACATAATATAAACCATGTATGAAAACAACACATGTTATAAAAATAGGGAACAGCCAAACTGAGTTTTTCTCTCAACAATGAGGTGTTAGACAAGGTTGGCCATTAATTCCCACTTTATTTAACATTTATATAAATGAATTGGCCAAAACACTAATCAATTCGGCTGCCCCCAGCCTAACCCTGACTGAATCAGAAATGAAATGTCTTGTCTTTGCAGATGATTTGATCATTCCATCATAAACAGAAGAGGGACTACAGCAGCTACTTGACATCATAGAAACATTTAGTCAGATATGGGCTATTAAAATTAACCTGGCAAAAAACAGAATAATGAATGAAATATCTATTCAAACCTGCCTAAAAATCCTAAAAGAAATAATTGAACCAATCGCATTATATAACAGTGGTTATATAATGCGATTGGTTCAATTATTTCTTTTAGGATATGGGGACCGCTGAAATGTCAAGACTTTTCTGGATGGGAAAAGAGGAAATTGAAACTCTGCATACCCAAATTTGTAAAAGCATCCTAAAAGTACACAGGGCAACACCAAATAACTCATGCAGAACCAAATTATGACAATACCCCACTCCTATTCAGTGTCCAAAAAAAGAGCTCTCAAGTTCTACAACCCTTTAAAATGCAGTGACCCAACCTCATACCACATTCAAGCTTTCCAGTGCCAGGAGGAGAACCTAGGCAGGAGTGCCCTTTCCCAGCTAGTGCTGAACAATTTTAACAATCTGAAGACCAGAGTTAAAGAAAAAAAATCTGTCATCACAAGAATTTAACAAAACAGCTCCTGAGCCTTGTTTCTCTGCTTCTCCAGCCCAGAGTTCTCTCAACATGCTCTAGAAAGCTTAGCCATGCTGGAGATGCAGTTCACTGAATTCAGAGAACAGATTCTATCCTGGCTTAGTAAATGAAGTTAGACAGTGGAAAAGCACCAATAAAGCCACGGCCATGACAATGAGGAAACCTGAGGAAGACAGTCACGCTCGCAGAGCTCAAATCACTCTAATCAAAGAGGAATCCACTCTCAGAGAACATGCCTTAAAGCTGGAAATCCAGCAACTCAGGGACAAGATCGGACATCTAAAAACAAACAAACAAACAAACAAAAAACACCTATCAACAACAGATACCTCAACACCACACACAAAAGAAACACAGAGAGAACCACAATAAACAGAAACCATCTCCTCAGTAGAAAAACAGAGCTCCTCCCTAAACCAACTCCACCCTGATGAACAAATCTCCACAGAGGAACCAGCCATAGTCCAAGAGCAAATCACAACACAGGATGAGCCAGAAGTCAACATGACCTCCCTGTGACAGAGACACAACAGACCCGCCCCAAACAAGTACCAAAATAAAAATAGTCAAGCTCATGGACTCTAACGGCAAATATATCAAACCAAATAAACTATTTCCCAGTCAAGATGTGCAAATGCTTAAATGCAGAAACACAGGCCGTGCACTGGAGCTTCTACAAAGAAAAAAAAAAGACAATCTTAGGAATACCAAATGCATCATAGTGCACACTGGAACCAACAAGCTGCATTCCCTACACCAGAAAACAGCCGGGGAGCTCTGCAGAGTAGCTGAGAGAGCATAGAAACTATTCCCAAACTCCAGATTAGTCATCTTCACTCTACTGCCCAGAAACGATGTAGCACCTGCAATTATACACCAAACCACATGGAGATCACAAGACTCCGCACCAAACTCCCCAACATACACATAGTGCAACACACCTCTGGCACCTGTATGATGAACTACACCTCAACCAGGAAGGAGTGAGAGTTTTTGCCAGAGCTCTCAAAGATGTGTCCCTAGGAAGAAACACAGACATCCCTCCTCATCTGGCAAACAGGAGACACCAACAAGTGGAACCCACTGCTGAGATCCACAGACCAGCCCAACCCCACCCACTGCCAAGGCCATCACATCCTCAGAGACTACGCAGACCAGACATCAGCACAACAAAACACCCACCCCAAAGTAAGTACAAGCTGTACAGAAACTCCACCCTACTCCGCACCACCATACACCTGCTCCACCCACGACCACCATGCCCACATTACCAGAATTGGAAGAGATCGCTCGCCTTCTCAACACCATGTACGACAAACTACTATCACAGGTCTGCTAAATTATAGGCTAGTACTTCTCAAAAGAACTATATTCATAAATTCATAAAATTCTTTTTTATAATTATTATTAGCTGGGAATGGAAATGTAGAGCTTGGTATAACAATGATTATATTAGTTTACTTTACTGCTGTTACTGTTAACTGTACTGTACTCTTATTTTCTTTGTGATATACCTTTACTTTTTTAATATATTTCATTTAATATCTATTATCTTCACACTCAACTGTCTAAATGACAGATGCAGCAATCTATGTGGCAATCTAAACGCCAGAATCCGACAACAAATCGGTTTGATTCCCACAAAGGGAGATAAACACATTTTTCAAAACATGCCAATGTACCATCAGGAAACAAAGTCACAAAGAAAAAGTTTTGACAACGTAGTTAGCAAAAACAGAAGAAAGTTGTTAGAGCTCTGTAAAAGTCTTAGTTTACTTATAGTGAACAGGCGAACCATAGGGGACTCTCATACCGCTCGAGATAAGGATATATTGTAGTGGACTACAGCATCATAGACTTAAACCCAAACCTCATTAAAGCATTCACAGTGAGACCATAAACCCTGCTATCAAACCACTGCCAAATGTACTGTACCTGAAACAGTCACAGGGAAACACAGCGCCACCTCCCCACAACATACTCATACTGCTAAACCCAAAACCTCAATGGACTGAATCCAAAATTAAAACCTTACAATTAAGCTTGGATAATAACATTATTAAAAACATGTTAGACTATTTCCTATCTACTAACTTTGACAACACTTGCGCTGGAATGAGTTTAGCCATAAAATATATTAATCGCATATTTACAACATTGTTAACAATCTCTAACATTAAACCAGACAGAAAGATTCCAACCAGAAACAAAACAAAAGCCAAACAGGAATGGTTTGATGAAGAGCGTGAGATCTCGAGACAAAAGCTAAGAAAAATCTTGAATAAAAAAGACCCCACAAACACACAATACAGACTGCAGTACACGACAACCTGAAAGACATATAAACAACTTAGATGAAACAAGAAAGAACATATGAACACCAAATTAAACAAAATAGAAGAAGCAACTGATCAAACCTCCTTTTGGAAAATGTACAGAAACATAGACAAATCACCCAAACAAATAGCTATACAAAATGGAATAATCTGGAAAAACTTCACAGATCTATTCAAACCTGCCAACCTTCGATGTTTAAGAAAACATTCAGCAAAATGGAAACTGCCATTAAAACACACCAGAATCCCAAAGATTAAAAATTTCATTTTCCAAGGTAAAGAAACACATAAAGACCCTCAAATTAAACAAATCATGTGGACCAGATAACATCAGCAATGAAATGATTAAATATAGCAATGACAAGATGCAAGAAGCATTAACCAAATTATTCAACCTTGTTCTAGACATCGGCAGTTTCCCTAAAATCCGTAACCGAGGCCTCATCACGCCTATTCTGACAGTGACAAATTTGACCCCAGAAACTACAGAGGCATTTGTGTTAGCAGTAGTCTGGGTAAAGTGTTCTGCAGTATTCTGAATACATGCATTCTCACATTTGTCCAAAAACATAACGTTTAAATAAAAAACAGTTTGGCTTTTTACCCAAACGACCACATCTACACTCTACACACCCTCATAAACACTACCATCAAAAACAAAATAGAAATGAACCAAGTTCTTTAAACAAGAGTGTGGGGTGAGACAGGTGTTGTCTAAGTCTGACTCTGTTTAACATCCTAGACGAGTACTGCTGTAGATGGGCTCTGTCAGTAAACCAGCAAACCAGTAAAACATCCTAGACGAGTACTGCTGTAGATGGGCTCTGTCAGTAAACCAGCAAACCAGTAAAACATCCTAGACGAGTACTGCTGTAGATGGGCTCTGTCAGTAAACCAGAGCAAATTCAGCATCATGGTGTTCCAGAACACTTACCTCGGTGTAACCCTCAGTAGCACAGGGAATTTTACCCCGGCCTTACAGACGCTCGCAGATAAAGTATGCAGAGCCTTCTATGTAATAAAATCCAAATTCCACAAAACACCAATCCTCATTCAAATCCGGCTAAAACTGTACCATTCTGTAATCACACCAATCCTTCTATACGGAAGTGAAATATGGAGCTCATTAATCAATGACCAAAAGGATTGGGACAATCCTGCTGAAAAATTCCAAATTGAATTCTGTAAAACTCTACTGAAATCTCACTGCAACTCAGCCAACAATGCCTGCAGAGCAGAGCTTGGGATTTTCCCCCTCCCTTTCAAAATAAGAAAAGAGAGCAGCAAAATTCTGGCTCCACCTAAACCACTCTGACCCCAACTCCCTAGAGTACAGAGCACTCCTTACCAACCGCCTGTCCAAAGAAACTCTATCCCCTGAGCCATATACCAACGCAGTTCTCCAACCAGAGCCAAAGCCCAACAAACACACTAAACACTCCCCCAAACACATGCTCAAACACACCCAAATCCAGACTGAATACATTTGAAATTAATTCTGAACTTCCCTAAATTCAAAAGGCAGAGAAAGGACAGGAGCATCGAAAGAAAAAGCCCTATCACCCATAGATCTTAGGCGTGTTTGAGGAACAACCAGCAAGTTTGACTGAGAGGAGCGCAATCTACGATTAGGAGTATACGGATGTAACAATTCTGTAAGGTAATGTGGTGCCAGGCCATGCAATGCTTTAAAAGTAAGCATCATAATTTTAAAATCAACTCTAAACCTGACCGGGAGCCAATGCAAGGATTCTAACACTGGAGTAATAACCCTAATCCCAGTAAAAATCCTGGCGGCTGAATTTTGCACATATTGCAACTTGTTGAGTGTAGATTTAGAAACTCCGGCTAAAAGGGCGTTACAATAGTCTAACCATGAGACGACAAAGGAACTTATCAGCATTTCCCCGACTGTTAAAATTTAACATATTTCTGAGGTGAAAAAAAAAGAGGTTTTAACAGTACTCTGGACAAAAGAATCAAAAGACAGATTTGCATCAAAAACAACTCCAAGGTTCCTCACTCGACTCTGGATTTCCAAAACAGAGCCATCAAGAGTCAGGGACAGAGAACCAACTTTAGAAATTTGATGACGGGAACCAATGCGCATAACTTCAGTTTGATCACCGTTCAAACACAAGAAATTATTACTCATCCATGTTTTAATCTCAGTAATGCAGTCAGAAAAATAAGCAACTTCAAGGCGCTCATAAGGTCTTGAATGTATATCATTGGCATAAAAATGATAATGAAGGCAGAGCGATCTCAAAAGGTGGCCTAAAGGTGACAAATAAATGTTGAAAAGTAAAGGGCCTAAAACCAACCCCTGAGGAACACCAGTGGAGACAGAGCTAATCTCGGACCTATAACCAACCACAGAAACAAACTGGGAGCGGTCAGTAAAATAAGACCTCAACCACTTCAAGGCAGTCCCAGACACACCACTCACTCTTTCAAGATGAGTAAGTAATAGACTGTGATCAACAGTATCAAAAGCGGCTCTTAGATCAAGAAGAATAAGAATAGATGTTGCACCAGAGTCAGACGCCATCAACAAATCATTGGTGACTTTGATCAAAGCCGTCTCAGTACTGTGAAATTTACGAAAACCCGACTGAAGAGGTTCAAAAAGGTTATTAACTACGAGATGATTACACAAATGAGAGGCAACAATACGCTAAAGTAATTTGGTCAAAAACGGGAGATTTGAAATTTAAAGAACATGTACACTGAACAGTGGAAAAATTAAATTAAATCCCAAACCAAACTAAACATATACTCAACACTAAATAGACAAATCCAATTAGCTCAATATCTGAAGAACAAGAACCTGAAAGAAAGACAAATTCTGACTAAATACAGAGTGGGTGATCATAATTTAGAAATTGAAAAAGGAAGACACACTAAAACCTATAAACCCAAAGAACAAAGACTTGTGAACACTGTGACCTACAGGAAGTAGAAACAGAGACGCATTTCACTCTGATCTGTCTAAAATATAACCACATTAGAGAGGAATATTACCATAAATTCACAGCCACCATCCCAAATTTCTCCTCTCTGAGCACTGAGCAGAAACTAAGCTGTGATTTAGGGGAACATGAAGGAAGTGTGCAGCTGGCAGCTACGTTCATATCCACTCTTCATCATACTAGAAACACCATTCTAATCTAATCTAATCCAATCCAATCCTAATACTATCCATTATAATATTTTATGTAGCTATGTAATTTACAGTGAGGGAAGAAATTATTTGATCCCCTGCTGATTTTGTACATTTGCCCACTGACAAAGAAAGGATCAGTCTATAATTTTAATGGTAGGTTTATTTGAACAGTGAGAGAGACAGAATAACAAACAAAAAACCCCAGAAAAACGCATTTCAAAAAAGTTATAAATTGATTTGCATTTTAATGAGTGAAATAAGTATTTGACCCCTTCACAAAACATGACTTAGTACTTGGTGGCAAAACCCTTGTTGGCAATCACAGAAGTCAGACGTTTCTTGTAGTTGGCCACCAGGTTTGCACACATCTCAGGAGGGATTTTGTCCCACTCCTCTTTGCAGATCCTCTCCAAGTCATTAAGGTTTCAAGGCTGGCGTTCGGCAACTCAAACCTTCAACTTCCCCCACAGATTTTCTATGGGATTAAGGTCTGGAGACTGGCTAGGCCACTCCAGGACCTTAATGTGCTTCTTCTTGAGCCACTCCTTTGTGAGCCACTCGTGTTTTGGGTCATTGTCATGCTGGAATACCCATCCATGACCCATTTTCAATGCCCTGGCTGAGGGAAGGAGGTTCTCACCCAAGATTTGACGGTATATGGCCCCGTCCATCGTCCCTTTGATGCGGTGCAGTTGTCCTGTCCCCGTAGCAGAAAAACACCCCCAAAGCATAATGTTTAAACCTCCATGTTTGACGGTGGGGATGGTGTTCTTGGGGTCATAGGCAGCATTCCTCCTCCTCCAAACACGGTGAGTTGAGTTGATGCCAGAGAGCTCGATTTTGGTCTCATCTGACCACAACACTTTCACCCAGTTCTCCTCTGAATCATTCAGATGTTCATTGGCAAACTTCAGATGGGCCTGTACATGTGCTTTCTTGAGCAGGGGGACCTTACGGGCGCTGCAGGATTTCAGTCCTTCACGGCGTAGTGTGTTACCAATTGTTTTCTTGGTGACCAGCTTCCTTGAGACCTTCTTTCCCAGCTGCCTTGAAATCATTGACAAGATCCTCCCGTGTAGTTCTGGGCTGATTCCTCACCATTCTCATGACCATTAAAACTCCACGAGCTGAGATCTTGCATGGAGCCCCAGATCGAGGGTGATTGACAGTTATTTTGTGTTTCTTCCATTTGCGAATAATCGCACTAACTGTTGTCACCTTCTCACCAAGCTGCTTGGTGATGGTCTTGTAGCCCATTCCAGCCTTGTGTAGGTCTACAATCTTGTCCCTGACAACCTTGGACAGCTCTTTGGTCTTGGCCATGGTGGAGAGCTTGGAATCTGATTGATTGCTTCTGTGGACAGGTGTCTTTTATACAGGTAACAAGCTGAGATTAGGAGCACTCCCTTTAAGAGAGTGCTCCTAATCTCAGCTCGTTACCTGTATAAAAGACACCTGGGAGCCAGAAATCTTGCTGATTGATAGGGGATCAAATACTTATTTCACTCATTAAATGCAAATCAATTTATAACTTTTTTGAAATGCGGTTTTCTGGGTTTTTTTTGTTTGTTTTATTCTGTCTCTCACTGTTATAATAAACCTACCATTAAAATTATAGACTGATCATTTCTTTGTCAGTGGGCAAACGTACAAAATCAGCAGGGGATCAAATCATTTTTTCCCCCTCACTGTATATAAATTAATTCAATACATACGCATATCTTTCTGCAATACATCTGCTAATTTAATTAATGTCTATTTATGTTTAGTGTTTATTTTATTCATTATTGTTTTTCTTTTCTTTTATTTGTTGTTATTGTTTGTCTATGTAATTTTACATTAATTTTGCTTTGACAACATTGTTAAAACAGCCATGCCAATAAAGCACACTGTGAACCTGAACCTGACAGAGAAAGAGGGAGAGACAAAGACAAAGAGAGCAAGAGAGCGACAGTGAGAGACAGACAAGAGGGAAAGAGAGAGGGAGAGAGACAGAGAGAGAGAGGGAGAGAGACAGAGAGAGAGAGACAGACCGATTCCGGTGATCAGGATCCAGGACTGAGGTGGAGTTTGGGAGGAGGTGATGGCGCGAGTTAAACTCCTGGTGGTGTTCAGTCGACTGTTAAACACCTCTGACTTATAACTCTCACTCCACCTGCACAATAATACGCAGCATTTAATCTTTTCAAACATTTATTTATAGACAGAATAAAATGATCTAATAAAATCAGCTGATAAATTTCTCATTCATATGTTTTGGATGATAGTCTACATTTAGAGGAAATTTGGCTGAAACTAAATATTAATATTCATTAAACCTCTAAATATTATTACTAATCCTGGTACACAGTTAACAAGATGAGAAATAAGGCAAATATACCTCTGAGGTATATTTTGACTAACATACACTATATTACCAAAAGTATTCGGTCACCCATCCAAATGATCAGAATCAGGTGTCCTAATCACTTGGCCTGGCCACAGGTGTATAAAATCAAGCACTTAGGCATGCAGACTGTTTTTACAAACATTTGTGAAAGAATGGGCCGCTCTCAGGAGCTCAGTGAATTCCAGCGTGGAACTGTCATAGGATGCC
>CM040978.1:24372901-24389233 GCA_022985145.1 Pangasius djambal
CATGCATTACCCCCCCCCCCCCCCCCCCCCCCCAAAAAAAGAGAAAGTAAAAGTCAACAGATTAAACACACACATTGTCTAATCAAAGTACAAATTACACAAAAGGACTGATGACAGAACCATACACTTTTTTGTTTGAATTAAATGGTTACAATGTTCTGTTTATTGTGTAGAGGTATTTGGAGGAACCACAGCTCTACAACCTTGGGTGATTTAAGAGGTTCTGTCTGAGACCCAGAAATCTAGCGTTGTTCTACACCTGTAGTCGAGAGCATCCTGAGCAGAAGCATCACATCCTGGTTTGGGAACTGCACTGCTCGCAACCACAAAACCCTGAGCTACTCAGCCTATCACTGGAGATGAGCTTACCTCCCTCCAGGACATTTATTCCACATCTGAGGAAGGGTCTGAGGATCATAAAACACTACAACATCCTGAACCCCAGCCACCCGAACCACAACCACCCAAACCCCAGCCACCCAAATCACAGCCACAACAACCCAACCCAAACCCCATCCACCTGAACCACAATCACCCAAACCACAACCACCAGAACCACAGCCACCCAAACCACAACCACCCGAACCCCACCAACCAAACCCCACCCATCTGACCCCCAGAAATTACCAGAAATTAGAAATGACCAATGCAGCTGCTTATCTTTTTTTAAGTGTGTGTGTAATAATTAATAATCATACCTATTATGCCATCAATGAGACCTTGTGATATAATATGTAACTTTACACTAATAGATTCGTTGTCCAAATACTGATAGATAATATGTTTTTAAGCCCAAAAACCAATACAAGCGTCACTGCAGGGAACAAAAGCCCAAAAGCACATGAGATGCGGGTTTGATGTTGTGTTTAAGCATGATGTAGATCTCACCATTGACGTGTTTAGGGTTTTGTTTTTTGTTTTTTTTTGATTGCATAGACATTTAAATGTGAAACAAATTCATAGACATGATGTGAAAACAAGTGAGAGAGACAGAGGGACGACGAAATGGACAGAAGAGGTTAAAGAAACAAATACTCACTGATGTGTGTGGATGATGTGGAGCGGTAAAGTTTCCTCACAGGAACACAAGGATTAAATTTCTGTTTCAGGAATGACACTGTCTCACATTGTCATCTTCTCTCTCTTTAGCTGTCTTTCTTTAGTTTCTCTCTCTCTCTCTTTCTGTATATCTGTCTGTTTACGTGTCTCCTCCTCTATCTCTCTAATCTGTTCCCTCCAGTGTGTCTTCAGTTTGTCTTCTTGTTCTTATATAAAGAGAAAAGATTTACATCACACAGGCCACAACATGCTGAGAGAGAAAGAGAGGGAGAGAGAGAGGGAGGTGTCAGTCAGTCCTCCATGCTCTTTCTCCATTGTCACGGCATTTTTATTGGAATTTCATTCTCTCTTTATTTTGATGCCTTTTTATTTTTAGTTATTTTACTGTGTGTTTAATCAGCAGATGAACTACCTGAACTCAAATTCCCTTAAAAATTACATTCACATTTTAAATGCTGAATATAACTCAGTATTTCATTATGTTTCAATGTGTTTTAATGAGTCTATAATGTTATACTGTCACTATTTCTTATGATCCAAGTAAACATCCACATCTAACAATCTGTGAACTGCACCTGCCATCCCAGAATAATCATATTATGGAAAATAACACAACAAATAAACACGGAAAGAGGTCACATTTGTGCCTAAAGAGGCAGGCTAGAAACAAGGACAGGAAACAACTTCCAAATAAGGAAAGTGGAAACCAAAAAGGGTCAGAGTTGGTTCTTAACCAACATCTTACCTCCAACCACAATCACATAACCCCATCTGCATTACAAACTTTACCATCCAACCACTGAGCATAACTTCAAACTTACTGTCATACAGTCATACTGTCATACTGACATACCATCATACTGTCATACTGTCATACAGTCATAGTGTCATACCATCATTGTCATACAGTCATAGTGTCATGCCATCATACAGTCATACCGTCACACCATTATACCATTATACTGTCATACTGTCATATCATCATCCCCATTTCCCTCACATTTACATTATTATGATATAAAAACAAACACGTAAGCTTTAATAATCCATAAACCTTATCCTTTTGCCTGTGTGTGACAGAGAAATATTCTGAAACGCACACGCACACACCCTCACTTCAGAAATACAAGTGCACACATGCTTGCTCTGGAATGTTCTTTTTACAGAGAGACAGAAAAAGACAAGGAGAGAGAGTGAGCTCAAATGCAATGTCTTATCAAGTGAAAATATCTTGAATTTATCTTTCTCATTATTAGACTATAGTAAAGACAACTGTGACTAACATCAATAGAGAGAGACAGAGAGTGATTGCTTAAAATCTTTCATTCACACTTGACAATCCTAACACACACACACGTTTATGCTAATGAATTATCAGCATTGCAGTGACAGGGCAGCTCATTTACTGTATCTCATCTCCAGTGGGTATTTGTGTTTCCCGTGTGTGTGTGTGTGTGTGTGTGTGTGTGTGTGTGTGCATGTGTGTGAGAGCACCCACTTCCTGAGACCTGACCTTTGAGTTCTTCATACAGAAACCTCTATCCCCAGAGTGACATCATCAACTTCCCAAACTTTTTACTGCTGTGTATATTTTTCATAGTGAAAATAAATAAAATCATAGTGCATTGTGATGTCAGCACCCCCCTGCTCAGCACAGTGGAGTGTGTATCAGGGTGGTGGGTGTGTCTCACTGACACTCCATCTTAAAAAAGCACTCATGAGAACCTTGTCCATGTTCCAGTACCGTGACAAAGCATCTTCTCTCCACACTCAACTGCGCTTTACACTACAGCCCCCACCCAAAGGCCTGCATCCTATCGCCAGCTCACTCTGCCCCCACTTCCCCGCCATGGGCTTCGCCACCTGCATCCTGCCACCCTGCACGTGCATCCTGGACCTCAACACCCACAGCCTGGACCTCCACACCCTGCACTCTACCACCATCAGCCTACACTGCAGCACCCAAGACCCCAGCACCATCACCCTCCACCTCAAGGCCCTTTCCCCTGGCAATAACAGCAGCAAAAACACAGAAGACCCAGAGCAGCTTCAGCAAGGAACAAGACCACCTCAACAGACCAGCAGCCTGGTCCACACTCATATCCCCACCGGCCTGAGCAGCAGGAGCAGCCTAGTTATGCTGCAGCCCTGAAAGGACCAAACTACACTAACCTGGGAGAGATCAAGGACCTGTTCAGACTTATATGCACACAGCTGGACCAGTAGTCCTGAGTAAAAGAGATACAAACCGGAGAGGGGAAAAAATGTATGTGTTTACGTATACAGTCAGGTCCGGAAGTATTTGGACAATGACAGATTTTTTGTGATTTTGCCTTTATACACGACCACAGTGGATTTGAATTAAAACAATCAAGATGTGATTGAATTGTAGACTTTCAGCTTTATTTTAAGAGGTTCCACAAAAATATGGCATTTACCATTTAGGAATTACAGCCATTTTAATCAAAGTACTTCCATTTTCAGGGGCTCAAAGGTATTTGAACAATTGACTGACAAGAAGTTAATTGACCAGGTGCGGTCCATTCCCTCGTTACTTCAAGACAAATGAAGCAGATAAAAGGTCTGGAGTTGATATCAGATATTGAGCTGGCATTTCGCAGCTGTTCGACTGGAGCTACCAATATGAAGTCCAAGGAGATCTCAATGCAAGTGAAGGAGGCCATCATTAGGATGAAAAACAAAAGAGACATATCAGAGAGATAGAAAAAACTTTAAGAGTGGCCAAATCAACAATTTGGTACATTCCTAAAAAGAAGGAAAGCACTGGTGAGCTCAGCAACACCAAAGGGCCTGGAAGACCACAGAAGACAACTAAAGTGAATGATCGCAGAATCCTTTCCTTGGTGAAGAAAAACCCCTTCACAACATCAACAGAAGACAAGAATACTCTGGAGAATGTAGGCATGTCATTATCAAAATCTACAATCAAGAGACGCCTTCATGACAGAGGGTTTATAACAAGGTGCAAACCATTGGTAACATTCAAGAACGGGAAAGCTAGATTAGACTTTGCCAGAAAACATCTAAAAAAGCCTCCCATGTTCTGGAATAAGATTCTTTGGACCAATGAAACCAAGATTAACTTGTACCAGAATAATGGGAAGAGAAAAGTATGGTGAAAGAAAGGAACAGCTCATGATCTAAAGTATACCATCTAAAGTATGATAGGACGCCGCTTCACAGCGCACGTGGATAATGACCCTAAACATACTGTGAAAGCAACTCAAGATTTTTTGAAGAAAAAGAAATGGAATATTCTTCAATGGCCAAGTCAGTCACCTGACAGTCACCTGAAAGTGTACACTTCAATCACATCTTGATTGTTTTATTTCAAATCCATTGTGGTGGTGTATAAAGGCAAAATCACAAAAACTCTGTCATTGTCCAAATACCTCCGGACCTAACTGTATATATATATATATATATATATATATATATAGTTTAGATCTGAGTTTGTATTTGTCGCAAATCTTATGAGTTCAGGTGGAAATGAGGAAGCAGGAGGCAGGTTTGGAGCACATCAGAGGCTTTTATTCTCCAACTTCACTTCCGCTTTCAGTGGTTTATTTCACTCTCACGCACACACATACAGTATGCATGCACACAAGCGGCTCTGTGCTGGATCGATCTCTCTTGAGGTGCTCGTCTCTCTCTCCTTTTTATCCTCGGCCCAGTTCGCTGCAACACAGAACATTCGTTAGTAGAATTCCCCGCAGGTGTGAATTCCTTACCATTCACCATCTCTGGCTCTGCCTTCCATTTACAAACCAGGCCCGTCCCAACAGATAGTATCAGAGGGTGAGGAGCGCCCACTTGATGGCCAGACACTCCTTCTCTATGTTCTCTATCCTCTATCAGTGCTGTACTTCGTCTCTCGCATGGACAGCATGGGGCGCTCCTCCCCCTCTGGCCCCCAGCCCCCTGTCCGATGCATCCGTCTGCAAAATAAAAGGGAGAGAGAAGTTAGGAGAATGCAAGAGTGGTCCACCACAGAGTGCAGCTTTAACCTAAGTGAAAGCCTGCTGGCACGGCTCTGTCCACTGGACCGGATCTGGTGAACCCTTTTTAGTGATATCAGTCAGCGGGCTGGTGATATCTGAATAATTAGGCACAAACCTACGATAATAGCCAGCCCCAGAAACTGTCTCACCTCCTTTTTGGTCTGGGGTCTTGGGCAGGTTGCAATCGCACCTGCCCATGGCCCAAGTGGAAGCCCTGATACTGTACTTCCATGCACCCAATCGCACACTTTCCGGGGTTCCCTGTGAGTCCCGCCCACCACAACGATCTCAGTACAGCCCTAAGGTGTTGCATGTGCCGCTGCCAATCATTACTGTAGGTAATAATATCATCCAAATAAGTAGTGGCATAAGCAGCGTGTGGACGGAGGATTCTGTCCATGAGTTGCTGGAACATTGGAAGGGTCACAAATTGGTGTAACCCAAAGGGAGTTTACAAGGCCATTTTTACATGAGATATTGGAGTTCTGAGTTCAATGGGGATCTGCCAATATCCCTTTGTCAAATCCAGTGTCAAATAAAAGCAAGCTGTGCCTAACCAATCAAGCAGCTCGTCAATGAAAGGCATTGGGTATGTGTCAAACTTAGACACTGCATTGACTTTTCTAAAATCCACACAAAAACGGACAGTCCTATTGGCCTTGGGCACCAAAACCACTGGGCTGCTCCAGTCACTGTGGGACTCCTCGATTACTCCCATGTCGAGCATCATCTTGAGTTCATCCCAAACCACATTTTTCTTGTGTTCGGGCAGCCGATAGGGGTGTCTGCATACTACCACCCCTGGGGCTGTCTCTATATGGTGCTCTATGAGATCAGTGCGACCGGGAAGAGGCGATACCACTTCGGAAAATTCCACTTGCAATTTACCCACGTCCGTGATTTGGGACAGAGAGGTGGGACCAGGGTGGATTGAGCCACTGTTTTTAGATTTACATCCGGCCCTAACTCCTCCCTCTCTGGAACAACCATCACCAAAGACACAGGAACCACTTCCCTCCATGGTTTAAGGAGGTTAAGGTGGTACATCTGCTGCGCCCCTCCTCTATCCGTATGCCTTACCTCAACCCTTCGTGTGACCTCAAAGGGCCCTTACCACTTGGTGAGTAATTTAGAACTCGATGTGGGTAGTAAAACAAGCACTTTATCTCCCGGCGCTAACTCCCATAGCCGAGTACCCCCGAGTATTATACAGCCAGGATTGACGTTCTTGTGCCTGTAGCAAATTCTCCTGGGCTCTTATGTTTGCTTAAGGTGTTGAGTTCTGTTTTCAGGTCAAGAATGTACTGAATGTAGGGACCTCGATTAATGGAAAAGCGTGCAAGGGCGCTTTTGAGGTGGCCAGAGGATTCACCAACTGACATTCGCGACATGCCACGCACCAATTGCGAACATCGCCGTGAATGCCTGGCCAATAGAAGCGGGTCCTGAGATGGTCCAGTGTTTTATCCTGTCCCAGGTGTCCCACCATCGGATAAGGGTGAGCTGCCTGGAATAATAATTTCCAACGGCTCTTCGGAACCAACAGGTGGATCATCTCCTCTCGTGTTTGAGTGTGCTGCATCAGTCGATATAACCTATCCTTAATAATCAAAAAATAGGGGTGGGGGAGTGCAGCATTAGGCTGAATTCACTGACCATCAATTACTCTCACTCAATTACTCTCACATCAATTACTCTCGATTACCCATCATTGGACGACTCTTCCAAAAGGAAATCCCCAATGGAACTCCCCACCAAGAGGGGCAGAGCTCCCCCTGCTCTCGATGTCCCCATGACGTGGAGCTGATATTGACAGCCCCAGCACTGCCTCCCCAACCAATGCTGCGCACATCCCACACCCTCTTTCACTACTGCAGGACCCATCCACAAACATTTCTCTTGCTAACGCTCAGAACCCGGGCCAATTTGTCCCTAGGATTAGTGGATGGGTGAGGCAAGGACTAACCGCCGCCTCTACTCTATATTTTTGCCCCAGAAGTGAATAATAACTGGCACTAGCAGATATTCGTGAACATTCCCGTACACAAACCTCACCTTCACCAAACATGCTTTTCCCAATGCTTCACCTTTAACCAAACATTGGTGAATTGAGGTCTGGTTACAGCCTGAATCCACCAGTGTGTGGTATGTACCCCCTTGAACACTCACCGGTATGCAGTATGTCCCTGCTCGATCGGGGGCGGCCTGCGGCACGTCGGGGATCCGGACCAATGCCCCCACCTCCACCACATGGCAGTGGTCCTGTAAATGCCCAGGCTCCCAGCAGTGCCAACACACCAGCCCAGGCCTTACTCCCAAACCTGCAAGAGATAGACACAGGGGGAGAGGAAGGGGGAGGGAAAACGCAGGTTCAGGGGAATTGGCCCGCATTGCCGTGGAGCAGGGATGGGGAAAGTGTGAAAAGGAGGGGGAGAGGCACGAGAGAGAGAGAGAGAGGGAGAAGGGGGGCTTGTCTGCCCCCGGATATGCCGCCATATGGTCCTTTGCCAGATGGGTTGCCTTGGCGGGTGACGCCGGTCGGTGGCACTGGACCCACTCCGCCGTCCCCTCCAGAAGTCAGGTGACAAACTGCTCCAGCACCACGAGGTCGATCACATCCTCGGTGCCGTGTCCCTCAGCCAGCAGCCACCTCCGGCAGGTGTCCTGGACCTTCTGGGCGAACGCAACATGCGCCCGAGCCCACGGAAGGTCAGCATACAGAAGCGCTGATGGTGCTGTTCTGGGGTGTGGCCGACCCATTGCAAAATCTTCCATTTCAGGCCTGGGTAGTCCAGCATGTTGGTGATAGGCAGCTGCTGGGCCACGAGTTGGGCTTCCCAAGTAAGGAGCGGCAACAGGAGAGCCGTCCCCTGACGCTCGGGCCAGCCCCACGCCACTGTGGATCACTCATACATCTTGGTGAGCGGGATGAGGGGCGTGTCCACGGCCTCCGCCAAGTCTGTGGCTGGGATACCGGCCTGCTGGACCAGGCCCTAGAGCACCTACCGATCCAATGCCTGGGTGTCGAGCAGCCCCTGATCTCAGTGCAGCTGGTGGAGGGCCTGATGCTGGGTCTGGTGGAGGCTGGCGAGGGATGTAATGATGAAGGATGTGAGGGATGTGGTGAGGACTCCATGATGGCGTCTTCCTCAAGTCCCTGTTTGGGCACCAGTGTCGCAAATCTTATGGGTTTGGGTGGAAATAAGGAAGCAGGAGGCAGGCTTGGAGCAACTCACGGGCTTTTTATTCTCCAACTTCACTTCCACTTTCAGCGGTTTATTTCACTCGTGCGCACACACATACGTGCGCAAACACGCGGCTCTTTGCTGGATCGATCAACAAACACCTTAGCCAAAGATATTTTCTTATGTGCCCTTTATATTCCTCCCTCTGAATCTCCATACTATAATGAAGACACATTTGAAACTCTCCATAGTCAAATTAACCACTTCCTGGCCCAGGGAAGTGTATTGATCTGTGGGGATCTAAATGCTAGAACAGGACCCCTACCTGACTACACCACAGATAATGGGAATAACTACATCTTTGGACAAAGCTTCCCACAAAATATAGTAAACTTTCCAAGGAATAACTCTGATGACTAAGTGAATAAAAATGGGAAGCTTCTGATTGAGCTCTGTCAAAGCTTTGGTCTGTACCTTGTCAACAGTAGGGTTAGAGGAGATTCTCTTGGAAGGTACACCTATAGTTCATTTCATGGTTGTTCAACAGTTGATTACATGATCACAGACATAGATCCATTCTCTTTCAAAGTATTCACAGTCAAACCACTACCACCCCTTTCAGATCACAGCCAAATTACTGTGTATCTCAAAAGGACTAAATATATTAACATGCATTCACAGCCCAGTAAGCTGTATAACATTAGAGAAAACTACAGTTGGGCCCAAAACAGCACAGAAAAATATGTGACAGCAATTGGCCACCCAAAATTATGTTCACTTGTAGACAACTTCCTATGTAGCTTTTATCCTCACCATGAGGATGGCATAAATCTGGCTGTGGAGAACATAAATTACATATTAGATTATTTGGCAACAATATCTAACCTCAAAACCTCTAAGAAAATTCACAGGGCCAAAACAAGAGAAAGAAAAATGGTTTGATTTAGACTGTAAAACTATGAGGAAAAAATTAAGACAATTATCAAATAAACAGCACAGACAACCAAACAATGCAGATTTGCGCCATCAATATTGTGAAGAACTTACAACAGTACAAAAATGCACTCATACACTGTCCCATAGAGAGGACAGTACATCCAAAATCAGCTAAAAACTATTTAAGAATCTGTAAATTCTAACCATTTCTGGGAGAATTGGAATTTTCTGAATAAAAAACAACATGAACAAACTGCCATACAAAATGGAGACACCTGGAAAAATCACTTTGAACAACTTTACAGAGAAATAAAAATGAACTCAGAACAAACCCAAATATATGAAAAAACGAACAATTATGGAACATACAATTGGTAAATACCAAAACCCATTAGACTACCCCATTACAGAAAAAAAGAACTGTTTCATAATATACATGCCTGGCAAAACAGAAAAGCAAGTGGACCAGATGGCATCTTCAATGAAATGCTCAAGAATATAGATCACAAATTAAGATTGGCCTTACTAAAACTATTCAACTTTGTTCTGAGTTTTGGTCATTTCCCTGACACCTGGAATAAAGGACTCATAACGTCCATATTCAAAAGTGGAGACAAATTAGATCCAAACAATTACAGAGGCATCTGTGTAAGTAGTAATCTGGTGAAGTTGTTTTGCAGCATCATCAACACAAGACTCATACACTTCCTTACTGAGCATAGTGTCTTAAGCAAAAATCAGATTGGATCCTTACCAAGTTTCAGAACATCAGACCATATTTTTACACTGCATACCCTGATTGACAAATATATCAACCAAAACAAAACCAAAATATTTGCTTGCTTTGTAGATTTCCAGAAGGCCTTTGATTAAATTGGGCACCAAAGTTTACTGTCTAAACTTACAGAAAATGGTATGGGGCAAAACATACAATATCATAAAAACAACGTACTCAAACAATAAATGTGCAATCAAAATTGGAAATAAACAAACTGAATTCTTCACTCAAGGGTGGGGTGTAAGGCAGGGCTATTACCACTATCACCAACTCTCTTCAATATATACTTTAATGAATTGCCAAAACTACTAGAACAATCAGCAGCACCTGGCCTCACACTATATGACTCCACTATAAAGTTCCTCCACTATGCAGATGATCTGGTTCTGCTGTCTCCAACAGATCTACAGCAGAACCTAGACATCCTGTGCAAGTTTTGTCAGACCTGGGCCTGTTGGGCCTGACTATAAACCCAACTAAATCAAAAGCTCTAATATTTCAGAAAAGACCCAGATGTCAGGGAAAGAAATATGATTTCACCCTTGGTATGACCAAAATTGATCATGCCACAAACTATACATACCTCGGGCTGAAATTCAGTGCAAATGGAAACCATAACTTGGCTGTGAATGAACTGAAAGAGAAAGCAAGAAGGACTTTCTATGCCATTCTAGACAGTTATAAAACCAATTGCACTATATGGTAGTGAAGTTTGGGGTTCTCTCCTAAATCACAAATTTGAAAAATGGGACAAAATCCAATTAAAGCCCTGCATACAGAAAAAAAAAGATTTATAAAATTTTAAGAATTAAAAAATAAGAATAAAATAATAAGAATTAAAAAATAAGATTTATAAAAAAAAAATTGTAAATGCATCCTCAGGTTACAGAGGAACACACCTAACAATGCATGCAGGGCAGAATTAGGGCAATACCCTCTCATTAATCCATATTGAGAAAAGAGCCATCAAATTTTAGAAACATTTAAAATTGAGTGACCCCAAATAATTTTAAAGCCCTTAAAAACCATGAAATGAACATTGAAAGAAGCCCCCTCACTCAGCTGGTCCTGAGGCTCCACAAACAAACTAATCTGACTAATACAACTAATACAACAAACAATAATCAGCCTTAGGACACTGAACCCCTCATCCACAGAATCAGGCCCAATTAAATGATTAATGCACAAAAAGAAAACTATCTATCTTACTGTACTGAAACAATACAAAAATAAAATAAGCTACAATGTTATTTGGCCCAGAACAGAGAATATACCACAGCAGAATTCCTGAGCACAATCAGGTACAACAAGCTGAGGAAAACTATTACAAGATACAGACTCAGCAACCATGGCCTGGCTGTAGAGAGAGACAGGTATAGACAGAGCTGGCTTCCCAGAGAGAGCAGGTTATGCCTGTACTGTAGCCAAGGAGTGTTTGAGACAGAGCTACACTTCTTAACCACCTGTCGTAAATTTGAAAAAATTCTATTCCAAATTTGAAACTATTTGTGCCAACTTCAAAAAGCTTGAGAATGAAACACAGCTTCAGTAAAAAAGTTAAATAATAATAATAATAATAATAATAATAATAATAATAATAATAATAATAATTACTTGTTAATCTTATCATTTGTTCTATGTTCAGGTTTTATTCCTTACCCATATAAATGCTTTGGCAATACATTGTACAATTTGTCAAGCCAACAAAGCTAATTTTAATTTGAATTGGAGAGAGTTTTACTGGATATCAGTCACACACATGAGAGAAGAATGTGAAAGTGAATGAGAAAGAGATGAAAGAAACAGAAAAAGAGTTTGGCAGAGTTAGTAAGAGAAAATATTAAACAATTGACAGAGAAACAGAGAGAGAGATTTTTACAAGTGTTAAAGAGTATGTGGAAGCATTGTGGAGAGAGAGGAAGAGTCAGTGACAGATAAAGAAAGACAGCAGGAGAGCGAGGGAGAGAGGGAAAATGAGAGTGAGAAAGTGAGACCAAGTGACTGTGAAAGAGTGAAAGAGAAATTATGGGAGAGATAGATAGAAAGAGTGTTTATTTAAGCTGTTCGTCTGGCGTCTCAGACAGAGTGCAGACTACAGAGTGTAATGAGAAACAGATCTGTCCGAGGGGAGGAGAGAAGGAGGGAGGGATGTAGGGATGGAGGGGGTATAGATACAGCCAAAGAGGGAGAAGTATGAAGATGCCAGAGGACATGGTCTTTGCTGTCTTTGTCTTCATGTCTATAACATTTTTTATATATATATATATATATATATATGTATACACGTGTATAAGATAGTATATATTATATGGTATATTGTGTGTGTGTGTGTGTGTGTGTGTGTGTGTGTGTGTGTGTGTGTGTATACAATTTGTAATCTCTAATGTACGCTAATGTACGAGAAACAATATGAAAAGAACGAAATGATACACGCATTAGAAATACTCCGCATCAAAACTCACCACACGTGACATTCATTCCATTTTTAACTTTCCCAGCCAATCAGAAGAGAGAACGGCAGCGGGGGGCGGGATGAGAAGCTGGGTGGGGGTGGGGGTGGTGGAGGGTTTGATTGACACCAGAATCCTCCAATGAGAGACGAGAGCAGCGAAGCGACAGAAAAACGGGAATCCACCCAGAGACAATTAGAGGAGAAAAAAAACGGATAAAAGTTTGGAGTGTGTGAAAGTGCAGGCTGTGGATGCGGATGTGCGCAGAATTACAATTTATTTTACTTTATAAACATGCAGATCCGCCGGCAGAAGAAGTTTTAATAGTGAATTTTGACTGAAGGAGGAACAAAAAGTCTGTTAGACGCGGAATAAAGAAATATTTTCGGATAAAAGCTTTGAGGAGGTTATGTAAAGGAAATAAAAGTGCACGAGGAGATGAGAAGAGAAGAGGAGATGTGATGATGATCCTGACCAGAACATCCGGGAAATTTTTAGGAGTATAAACCTTTAATAAACTGTATTTCTAAGACATTAAAGTGGATTAAAGTTGATAAAAGTGCGGATTTGGAGTGAGGATGAGCTCTGGGTGGGAGGAAGGAGAGCTGGACTTCAAACTGATCTTCGAGGAGGAGCAACAACTTCAGGACAGAACGGGTCTGTCATTTAATAATAATAATAATAATATAATTTGATTCAGTTTTATTTGTACAATGCTTTTAGCAATGGACATTGTCACAAAGCTGCTTTACAGAAATACTTTCAAATAAAATTCAATCAAAATAAATTGTAAATGTGTGAATTTATCACATAATAATAATAATAATAATGATGATGATGATGATGATGATGATAATAATAACAATAATAATAATAATAATAACGATAACAATGAATCATCACCATTTTCACTATTAGAGGTCAGTATATCAGGTCAAAGGTCAAATTATAAATACATGGCAGTTTAAGTGTCATAGGTTTAATCTATATGATTTACTCTTTAAATAAGTCAAATGATAATATCACAAAAAATGACCACGAGAGCTTTTTCTTAGTATTCTTAGTATATTATTAAAGTGTCTGATTTACTATAAAAGAATTATATTTTTTATTTAAATTGCTATTTTTTTCTCATCTTTACAATATTCATATAACAACCTTTTTTATTAAATTTGTGAAAACTGAAATCCAGTGATGTGAGACAGAACTGCACAGAGCAGTGTTTTAATTATTACACCACAATGCTGAATTCTTGATTGTGATTGGTCAGAAGGTGTTGATTAATTCTCAGCAGCTCTGACAGTAGTGCAGGTGCAAATCACAGGTTTATATTAATGCACTCATTCTAATATGTTATATTTCTATAGTAACATCTCATTCCCAGGGACTCGTACAGCGGATGGTCCACATAAATGCATGAATAAATTTGTGTAAGGAGATATTTATGTAACATTTATGGAAGGAGTGTACAGTGTCAGCGCTTTGTAACAGTCAGAGGTAAAGCTCTAACTAAGTTTTCTGATATCTTCAGGACAGAGGAGTTTACTGACATTCCACAAAATTAAATGTAACTAGAAATGGCTAAAAAGTATGACATGATGTTCTTGAATAAATAAAAATTTGTTATTGTTGGTAGATTGCTGTGGTATAAGAGGAACTGAGTTTTTGACCTGTGAAGGTGAACGCAACACACAACATTGTTGCTAGGCAACTGGTGAATTTTTGTGACAAACATAAGCTAGCTAATGACTGACGCTGGTGATTTTCTTGCTAGCATGTAGTGGTTAAGTCTTTTATTCAGACAGTGTTACCAAAAACACAGTAAGAAGGGAAATGACACAGAACGATTCAATCAACAATTCAATCAGAAGTGCTGATAAATTACTGAGAAAACATTAAAATTATACTGTAATTACACTTAGCGTCACCTGCTAGCACAGCTAACCCAGGTCGGAAAACATTTTTGTCCAAATAACATCAATGTGATGTTTTAGTCCATATCATGAAGCAATTTCTGATTTTTTTTATATGAATGTAAATTAATTTAATCTAATCTAATCTTGAGTCTGATCAGATAACATCATGGCTAACATTTCCTTTCACTTCTTTTGTTTGACATTGTGTATATTACAGTGCTGGATGTAATTATACAATATAATAACATTTAACATTTAGTAACATTTACACTACCCCTTAGCAACACAACACTACCCCTGTGTTAGCTTAACTTAGTAGTAAATGTTATCTCTTCATAGGTATGTATTTAATGCTAAGCAGCAAGCTCTAAGTAGCTATAAGTAGAATTATGCTTACTAAAAAAGCTACCACTGTTCTCACTGTGGAAGTCAAGTGTGTTTGTGTATTATGTACTAAATTTCACTGACCTTGAGTTAGCAAGAGCTGGACTTAACTTTGATTCCTTATTGCAATCTACTTTATGTGATATTGCCACAGCTAATATTAGCTAGCTTGCTATTAACCTTTACCATAAAATCCTATTCACTAGCTAGCTAATAGCCTAATAGAACAGAACCTGTAGGTTAGCCTAGCATATGAGTGTGTGTGTGTGTGTGTGTGTGTGTGTGTAAGAGGAGGGTACTGAACAATGTGGTTTTAATCAGTTGTGCGTGTGAGTAGTGTTAACTGTTGCCATCTGGACCCAGCCCTGCGTTTCTGTTTACTGAACACACACGCACACGCACACACATCCCTCCATCCTCCCCTCTTTTTATTTTTTCATGGCACATTCTCCTCTTTCTCTCCCTCCATCCGTTGAGGAATGAATCTACACTAACTGACTCCAGCTTTAACCCTTGTTTACATTCACTCATCTGAGTGCACTACTGAGAAACATCACTAATCCCTCCTTCTCCTCAGCTGATCCTTATTATTCAAGAATCTGTTGTTTTAAACGGAGACAGATATGCTTCTTAGAAATCCTTTTATGAAACTAAATATCTAATTTGCCTCCATTTTTTCCCAAATTGTTGCCACACCATTTTTCATTCACCTGCTAACACATGCATGCTAACACACATCAGCTCTTAAAGGAACAGTACAACCAGAAAATCTTCCTTCGATGAGCAAAACTTGATTCAATTCAATTCAGTTTTATTTGTATAGCGCTTTTAACAGTGGACATTGTCACAAAGCAGCTTTACAGAAACAAATGGATTAACAAAAAATATATTATAAATATTTGAATTTATCACTGTGAATTTATCCCTAATGAGCAAGCCAGTGGCGACGGTGGCAAGGAAAAACTCCCTGAGATGATATGAGGAAGAAACCTTGAGAGGAACCAGGCTCAGAAGGGAACCCATCCTCATCTGGGTGCAACAGATAGTGCGATTAAATAAATAAATCCCTTCTATTATTGTGCGCTATAAGGACAAGTAGTGCAATTGTGCAACCAATAAATTCATCACAGTTTCCGCAAGAAGTCCGGTTGGTTAAAATCTATCCTCTGTCCACTGATGGAGTCCCGAGTACGAAGCTGCTCGTGGCAACCGCAGCCCCAAAGCCACTACAGCAATCGCAGTCCCAAGCCATTATAGTACAGCTCCCCATATGTGATCCCCAAACCATCTCCACAGCCCCCAGGTGGCACCATCCCCAGAAAACCAAATGGTTCTTCAGGCCGTCCATATGGAGCCCCAGCAGCAGCGAGCGAACTCAACCGATGAGAACTCCAACCAGAAGAAGGGCATCAGGATGGGTCAAGCAGCGAGGAGGAGCAGAAGGGGCATCAGGATGGGTCAGACAGCGAGGAGGAGCAGAAGGGGTCAGGATCACTGGCAACTCAGAAGTAGCATGTGTAGCTCGACCGAGAGTGAGGGAGAGAAAGAGATGGAGAGAGAGGAAGAGAATGTTAGATAAGCTTTGTCCACTAATGGTTAAGC
>CM040978.1:24389333-24400273 GCA_022985145.1 Pangasius djambal
CACCGATTAACTAGGCCTGTTCTGAGACTATGTGCTATGCTGCAAGAAATGAGAGCAGCACCTTCCCGAGTGGGATGGACACCATCCCGCCCTAACAGGCCAGCCTTGCCCTCAAAGATAGTCCAGTTATCTATAAAGCCCACATTGTTTTCGGAGCACCACCTGGACATCCAGCAGTTCAGCGACCATAACCTGCTGTAAGCTACATCGCCACGCCGCGTTGGGATGGGGCCAGAGCATACTACTGCATCGGACATCGCCTTCGCTAGTTTACACACCTCTACCATGTTACTCTTAGTAACCTCAGACTGACGAAGGCGTATATCATTAGCTCCTACATGAATAACTATCTTTGAAAACCTGTGCTTGCCTAAGACCCTAAGATTTCCTGCTATGTCCGGCACCCTGGCTCCCGGTATACACCTAACTAAAGCTGCTGGTGCCCCTAAAGGCCTAGCTAATTTCACGTGCCGCAAGATAGAGTCACCTATAACCAGAGCTCTTTCAGGTTTCTCAGTGGGTGCTTCACTGAGGAGAGCAAACCTGTTGGACACGTGAAGCGGAGAGAAGTGGTGCTCCCGTGGGCGAGCCTTAGCGTTAGCTTTGCGATTATGCCGCCGAGTCGTCACCCATTCGCCCCGCTGTGAGGGCTCTAATGCCGGAGTTGGGGGATTACTAACTCCGCCTAAGGCATCCAGACTTTCCGCTACAGAAACTACACTGCTCTCACTCTCACTAACCCTCTCTAGAGTCTGGATGCGCACCTCTAATGCTGCAATCTTCTCCGTCAGAGAGCTAACTAGCATGAATTTATCACAAATAAAGCTATTACTAACGACGGAGGAAGAGTGACTAAACATCCTGCACTCAACACACTGAACAAGCTGAATGTTAGACATGTTGTTTAACGCACCTTAGTCGGAGATTTGTTGATAATTGTAGACGGCGTGGATCCAGTGTGGATGGCCTCCGCTCACTGTCTTAACAAAATAGAAAAGCGCACTTCGAGAAAAAAAATTAAAATACGGTAGAAGAGAAAAATTAAAAATACTTGAAAAATACAACAGATGAAAACGATAGCGCAAAATTGTTGATTTAAAAAAGAGAGAAACAGTATAGTTAAGACGCCGACGCACGCAAGAAACTCCCGGCAAAACAATTCGAAAAAAGGAAGTGACGAGTAATATTTTAATGAGCATAAACATAAAGTTAAAGGTCATTAGCTAGTTATTAATTAGGCCAATAGAGTAAAGGTCTGATTACTCTTCTTTGTGATGCTGTGCACACCGTCTCAATCCACACAATATTTACGCATTTTTAAAGAGTAAATTGTAAGAACACTAGCATTTAGGAAACATATATCTAAGGAATAATATATTTTGGGACATGCTGTTATAGTCAATTAATCAACATCATTTTTTTATTAATTAAAGAACATATCATACTTTTTATCCATTTATTGTTACATTTAATGTTTTGGACTTGGAATGTTTTGTTCCTGTTGTCACTTACGTTATAGAAGCAATAAACCGTCATTCCCTCACCAGCCTCTCTTTTTTCCCTGTCTTGAAATTAATAAGACAAAAAAAATAATAAATAAACAGGGACCATTACACCTGTTACCGAGAAACCACAAAGCACAAACTCCTCTGTCCTGAAGATGTCGGAAAACTTAAAGTTGCAGCTTTACCTTCCATAAATGTTACATAAATTACAGAAAACTTCACCATATCAACAATTTGCACACATTTTAATCCATTTATTATCAGTAAAGCGTCTACTGTAGAAGCTGCTGTGAATGAGCTGTTACTATAGAAACGATAACGTATGAGAATGAGCACATTAATATAAACCTTTGATTTTTAGCTGCACTATTGTCAGAGCTGCTGTTATAGAAAACCTTCTGGCCAGCACTGTGGCGTTATTGTGAAATAGCTGAGATAGATTAGAGATTATAAACTCTTGATCACATACTCTCTATAATGATCTTTAATATAATCATTACCTGTATTGTCCAGTCTCCAACAGCCAACTGACCTCCACACTCAGCCAGCCAATGGGAATCCTCCCTTCCCCTCCGCCATCCAATCACAGGGCTGGTATGCATTCCCCGCCCCCCAGACGAGCACTGGTGAGAGAGTTCAGCGGCACGTACGAGAGCCTCCCGGCCCGATCTGTCCAGGTGAGGCAAGAACAATAATTTTACTTTTTGAATGAATGTGTGATGTAGTAATGCCTAACAGTAGAGCACTATTCTCGTAGACTAAGCGCAAATCTCGTACACTAAGTGCTGGTTAGTGTGTCTCTGTTTCAGGTCTCGGAGTCTCGTGTTTTGGAGTGTCCCAGTATTCAGATCACCACCATCTCCCCTGATGATGATTTTACCCCAGAAGGGGGAACTTACTGGGACAGAGACCGTCTCTACTTGCCCCTCCTCGACCCCTACTGTTACAGGGACAGCAGTATGGGGGCAGGGTCTCTGAGCCCGAGTCCTGCCTCCAGCCCGTCTTCTCGTGGTTGGCTAAGTCCTGCGTCGAGCTGCGATTCTCTCCTGGTGGAAGACGAGGAGCTTAGCGAAGCCACCACCCATTTCTGTCTATCACCCTCATCCCGACCCACCTCACCTGGGGGCAAAAAACGGAGAAACTCCCCTCTTCACTCGCCAAGCCACTCCCGCAGGGGCAGTTACTCCGAAGACCATGTCCAGTTCTTGGAAATGGGAGACTCCGCCCCCCAATCTCAGGGCCAGATTGAGCTCAGTATCCCTCAGAAGACCAGGAAGACCTCACTGGAGCAGGTCAGATTATTTTACTAAAATGGTTACAATGGGACTTTATAACAAATATTAGGGATAGAATCTAAAGAGCAGTAGCATTAGCAAGTGAACTGCTTGGTACATGAAGAGGTGAACACAAAAAGCTCAGCTTTGCTAGGCAACTGGGTACTGTGAACGCTGATCTTAACATAGGTTATAAGACAGCACTTAGCGATTATGTGTTTTATACAGTGTAAAGACAGTAAGAGTGGAAATGACATAATAGAACCATCTGGAACATTTACCTCAGATGTGCTGGTAAATTACTAAAAAAAAGACTAAAATTGCACTGAAGTTTAAGTTGTCTGAAAGTTGTATACCTCAGGAAGTGAGGCGTTCATGTAGAATCTCATAAACGAGGTAAACACACAGGCAGTATCAGTATTCAGTATCTGCTTTGTTGTAGTTACTAGCAAACTACAAACCAACAATCTTGGACAAAAACTCTCACAGTGTGAACCCGAGTGATGGAAAACCATGACAGAAAAAAATTTGTCGTAGCGTTCCGTCACTCGATTCGAGACAACTGTGGGGGTTATTTTTGTAGTAGCTTTTTGTCTGTAAGAACCTCACTATACCAAACTAAAGTACATTAAGCCTGCCTCCTCCGAATTTTCATTGCCTCATAGTTTAACCATTCACAACTGTTCCTGCCCCCTAGTTTGCTCTGATTGGTTTGTATTGGAAAGTTAATCACATTCCAGCAGTATCAGCAGCACCCTCTAGTGTTCGTGTTTGTGATGGACTTTATAAACACAGGTCTCCTCCCGAGACGTGGAACTGGAGCAGGTTCCTGCTCCAAATACCCCCTGCCCCTCCTCAGACCTGGGGCAACTCAGGAGGGAGCCTCCCACGCTGGGGATGGACTACCTCTCTGTACCAAACACCCTCGGCTGGGGAAGAACTCGCGCCAGCGCCCACAGCCCCATCTTCAGGTTGTAGAACCCACACACACTTTTAGTTTAAACACACACACACAGCCACTTGTTTCAAATCACATCATTTACTGTTTGGTTTTCCACATTTTTGTGGCTGGAACACACCCATAGGGGATTAATGATGGTCTTTATGTCCCCTATGCAATGAATAAGGTGGTGGTATGGGACACACCCACAATGGACTGATGATGATGTTTACGTGAACTATATGATGAAAAAGGCATGTGGATTGGGACACACCCACAATACACAGATTATGTAATTGTTATTAGTCTTTATTGTGTTTATCGCAGGTCTAATGCATTGCCACCACTTGATTGGCCGTTGCCGTGTCAGTTTGATCAGTATGAGTTGCGGATCGACGTTCAGCCACGTCCTCATCATCGCGCTCATTATGAGACAGAAGGAAGTCGAGGAGCCGTGAAGGCGTCACCAGGAGGACATCCTGTAGTGAAGGTCAGAACATGAGTTATTATTATTAATATTTATCTCTGTTCACACTCCATCAGTCACACCATGATTTATCACAAACACAATTTAGCGTCAGGATAACTGAAGCTAGCATGTCAGCTAATATGGGACACATTAGAAATGTTAATGTGACTAATAATGAAAGCTAGTAGACAACCATTAGCATCAAGCAAATGAGAAAATGCTAACTGGTTTACGATATCATTTTAGCATTTTACCGTGAGGAATTGTCTTAATCAAAGAGTCAAAAATACATTAAATCATTTTACATTTAAATGTTGTTAAACTGTATCAGTTAGCCAAGATAGCTAGCTAACATAGATAACAAATAATTAAAGCTTATCAGCTTCATGCTAACTTACAGCTAAAATCAACACTTACTCATCACAAATGTTGACATTAAGACAATTATCTATCAAACTAAAAATAATTTATATAGCTGAAATGTTAGCTGAAAAAAAAATGTTAAATTGAAAAATTGATTATAGCTGAAAATGTTAGCAGTAGTGTTGCTAAACCTGCAGTCACAACAGTGATAAATTTGTGTAAAAATGTTTTTCTCCAGAACTGTTTCTGATAATGTTTCTGTTCCATTGTTTATTTCATTTATTTCTTGTTTTTAATAAAAATCCTAATATGACTAACTTGCCTAACAGCGACTCTTAAACACACAATGATGTTATGATAAATAAAGAACCAGTTAGCATACTCACACATGTATGATGCTAACTCTTCACTGCTGGCTTTCATTCATTGCCATGCTGTGTTTTTATTTCGTATTTGACTGTAGTACTGTTGTGTAAACACTTCTGTCTATCTGATTTATTACTGATATAATTACTGATATAATACTGATTATAGTACATATTTTGATTTCTGATATTGTGTTGATCATTTCCTCCTTCAGCTGTAATTTTGCTAAGTAGATTTGGGCTGCAGCTTTGAAGATAGTGTAACTAATAACATAGCTAATAAGTATAACTAGACAATATAGACAACAGTTAGCATAACTATCATAGCTAATAACAAACATAACTAATAAGTAGGCTGATGGAAGTTTATGAGCGTTTATTTATTTACTTATTTATTTATTTCTCTTTTCAAGCTGGTGGGATATGCAGAGCGTCAGCTGCTCTCATTACAGGTTTTTGTAGGAACTGCAGACGACAGATCAATTCGACCACATCCGTTTTATCAAATACACAGGTACTCAAATTATCATAATTTTTATGTAATTATATATGAAAATGTATATATTTAATATTTAAATATATTTTTTTATGGAGTTGCATTAGCATAATGCTAAGTTGTGGTTCCACTACTCATCAACTACATTATCCTTGTAATTTTTCTTTAAATTGGTTTTAACTTTAGCTAATATATGTAAAATATGATATTGTTTGTGTTGAAAGCTGAAAGATGTTAAATGAAATGAATGAAACTGAAAGTGTGTGTGTGTGCATTGTTTTCAGGGTGACAGGGAAGATGGTCGGCACAGCGAGTCAGGAGAGCATGCAGGCTGGAACCAAACTATTAGAGATCCCTTTAAACCCCGAGACCAACATGACAGCACTGTGAGAACCTAACCTCTGTGTGTATGTGTGTGTGTGTGTGTGTGTGTGTGTGTGTGTGTGTGTGTGTGTGTGTGTGTTTTTAATATCTCGGTTCTCCGCAGGATCGACTGTGCGGGGATCCTGAAGTTGAGGAACTCGGATATCGAGCTGAGGAAAGGAGAGACAGACGTCGGGCGGAAGAATACTCGTGTGCGATTGGTCTTTAGGACTCATCTGCCTTTAGCACCGCCCCTTGGTCCACCTGGACGAGTGTTAGCGCTGCAGGTGGCCTCTCAACCAATTGAGTGCTGTGAGTACAGCTAATTGGTATGCTCTATTATTAACGTTAACCAGACATTTAGCTAGTTGCATACTGATGTTACATTTCTGCACTATAGTAACACTGTAATGCTGTGTGCAATATCAGCACAATATTTGTGAACACTTTACACTGATGTGTACTTGATAAAAACATAGTTTACAAACAGATTTAGCTCATGTAGTAAAAATATAGCTAGTATAGCTATCTATCTGTCTAATGAACACTAGTTCATTAGCGAGTAAAAAACACAATCGAGTAAAATATTAATTATTTTGCTGCTGTGGTTGCTGTTGTTATGGGTTTCGATACTCTGCCCCTTCCTGTGTGCAGCCCAGCGCTCAGCTCAGGAGTTACCCATCATTGAGTCCATCAGCGTCACTTCTTGTTTGGTGGAGGGAGGGCCGGAGCTTCTGGTCAATGGCAGCAACTTCCTGCCCACATCTAGAGTGTTGTTTATGGAGAGAGGGTCAGGTGAGAGTATGTTTATCACAGAGTTTACATATGTTTATTGCATATTTATTGCATATTTATCACATGTTTATTTCATGTTTATATCATGATAATAATACATTTACAGTCATGGTTAAAAGAAAAAACACCCTCCTTCAATTCAAGTTTTAATTTATCAGGGCCTAAATAACAATTGTGTGATCCTCACCAGCTTCTATAAACAACCAAATAACCTCAGGTGGCAACAAAAAAGCACAACAGATTTCAGTATGTAATATATTTTTCAAACATTCGGAAACTTGGTGAGAAAATAAGTACACCCTATAATTCAGTAACATGTAGAACCACCTTTGAGCAATAATAACGTTAAGTAAACTTTTTCTGTAGGAGTTTACCAGTCTCTCACATTGTTTTGGAGAAATTTTGGCCCACTCTTCTTTACAGCATTGCTTTAGTTCATTGATGTTTGAGGGCATTCATTTATGCACAGCTCTCTTAAGATCCATTAAAATGCAAACACCAATACTCACAGGATTTATAATCTAACCCCATGAAAAACAAATGCATATAATGTTTAAATAGTGGAACATACTTGCTTAACAAGTCTTAAACTATGCTGCAACAGATCAAAACAGTATATAAATGTAATGCAGGTTATCACACACATACTACTAAAACGTGATTCAGGAAGAGGTAGCTACCAAAAAGAAAACAAAAAGAATCACACCTTAAGATTTTTGATTAAGAAGACTAGCATATTAACTGTGGCTGGTTTCAGAGCAGACCTTTGGCATGTTGTTTCCCCCAGCACTGAAGAGCTTCTCTGAGGCTTTACTTGTGGCAGGGATACACAAGTACTTTTTTTGCCAAATGACTGATCTGAAGAAAATGCACCTTGTGTAGCTTCCACCATGCAAGGGGATCGCTGTCCCCATTGTTGCCAGTGGACAAAGCAAGTAGCTGTTTAATTCAGCCTTAATTTCCTCTGTGTCAGAAAGGCTGGTCAGCTCAGCAGCTGTTTTCTTGAAAAAGCTTGCTAGACTCTTCCTCTGCCTCTTAGATGAACTTTGGGCTTGTCCTGTAGATCCAGGTGGTTTTTCAGGGGCAGCAGTGTCACTTGGCATGACAGAAAGGGATTCCACCTCTCTGATTACTCTGGCTTTGATGACCAGGATCACTTCTTGACTCGTGTGTTGAATGCAGAAGGGCGGATCAAGCATTGTTGCCATATTGATCAGTTCCTCAATCTCTGGCTCATTGCTTCTTGTTCAGATAGTCCAGTATTGAACTTTTAATTGTCTTGGAGAGATCTGCATCTTCATCTTTCCCCTGTAGAAGCTCACTGTTGAATAGCTGAAGAACAGGCTTCAAGCATGACACTGTGACATAATTTTCAGCAGAGAAGGCATCTGTGAAATCAAGGAGAGGCCCTAGTGCCTTACTCACAGAATCAAGGACATGAAATGTCCTGCCATGTAGGCACCAGCTGCCTGGTTGGCCTGTCAGCAGCTAAGACATGTGTCATGGCTTTTTCTTGTTAAAGCAGTTGCTGAATAATCTTTTGCCTTGATCCCCATTGTGCTGGAGATTCCGTCACCAGTTCGTGCTGAGGGAAGCCAGTTTCTTCTTGAGCTTGTGTAAGTGCCCGCTGCCTTTTCCAGCTGTGCAAGAATTCACTGACAACCTATTTACAAAGCCCCACAGCTTTGTCAATCCTGGCATCCTTCATGCTTCTTTCTGTAAAAAAAACAATGAATGTGAGTTCAGTTAAATATTAATTTCATTATAATCTTAAATCCACTTGTTCAGGGTGGTTGCTTTCACGACGTTAGCTCCACTGTCTGTTGTCAGGCACACCTGTTTCTCCTCGTCTAGATCCCATTCTTGAAGAAACTGCTTCAAACCACTTGCAATGTTTTTGCCCGTGTGGTCATCTGGGAAAAAACTTGTCTCTAGGCAACAGCTGTTCAATCTCCAGTTGCTGGTTATGTAGTGGACCGTGAGGCTAATGTTTGGCTCTGTCACTCTGCTACTCCACATGTCTGTGGTTGAGGCATAAAACGCCACTGTAGACAGTATTGTTTGTAACCTACTGCGACACTCTTCGTACATAGCTGGCAGGGCCGTTTTTGAAAAATATTTCCATGATGGCATGTTGTATCTACAGTCCATTTTATGGATCATTAGCCTGAATCCCTCCTTGTCAGCAGTTGGCAACATGTCTTTGGCTAAGCAAAATGCCACCACCACCGTCAGTTTGTTCCAGCGTTTGCTTTTTTTTAATCCTAGGTAATGCACCTGGCAAACACGCTGACAATACTCTTCTGAATTAAAGGTGCTTGCTTTACATTACTTGTTGAGGCTTTCCTCATATTCTGGTCGGTGAGCTTGAGGTAGTGAAGCAAATTTGATGTTTCCACCCTTTGTTGATACAGGTTTTTGACACACTTTACAAATCCCAAACGTTTGATTCACATCTGATCTTCTGTATCTGAACCACTTTCTTTATGGAGAGAGCTCCTTTTTTGGGATTAATTCTTTTTCCTCGTTTAGGGTTGGAACTCCGCCTTCCACCATGCTTGTTCTTGTTCTACCTGTGAGATGCCCATGTTAATATAGTTGATGACATGTTTACGTGCCGCATCAACTATATGGACAGTATTGCGGGATGACAAATTCTTATCATGGGGAGGAATTGTACCGGTTGCCCAGTCATGGACAATACGATATGGCGCAGCCCTACTTGAAGGCCGTTTGTAAACAATATTTCTCACTGTAGAATGGTGAATTTGTTTGAAGATGGCCTTATAAACCTTCGCAGATTGATGAGGAGCAACAGTTGCTTCTCTGAGGTCATCGTCTTGTCTTCTTGGCATGATGTAGACACACATCTATGTGCTCAGAACACCATACTGCCAAAAGTTCTGTTTTTATAGAGGTAGTCACAGTTCTTGATGATTAAGTAATTTTGTGCATTTCATTACTCTCTTAATGTTTGTGGAAATAGGAAGGGTATACCTATTTTTTCCCATCTGGTTTCTGGATGTTGGTTTACTTTTTGGGACAAAATGACTACATATTGAAATCTGTATTTTTTTTGTTGTTGTCACATGAGGTTATTTCTTTGTTTATAGAAGTTGGTGAGGACCACACAATTGTTATTTAGGCCCTGATAAATAAAAACATAAAATTGAAGGAGGGTGTACTTTCTTTTTCCCATGACTGTATAATCATATCACATATTTATATCACACATTTATAACACTTTTATCACATTTTGTCACACATTAATCACACATTTATCACGCTATCACACATCTATTGCACATGCATCTATTATCACATGTTTATCACACCACATCCACACATTAGCCCAGGTATAGTCTCTCAGCTGAGATGTGTGTTTACTTCTTTAGTTTTGAACTGGAGCTATGAAGCTAATGTAGATAACAAGTAATGGAAGGTTATGGCCTCCAGTTTAGCGTTGTGCACTAAATCTGCTCCAGTGCAAAAGTGTGTGTGTGTGTTTGTGTGTGTGCGTGATGTAGATGGTAAACTGCAGTGGGAGGAGGAGGCTCATGTGGACCGTGACAAAAGCACTGAGGTAACAACTCACACATTTATTTTGTGTTGTTGATTGTGCTTCTCTGTGTGTTAATATGGAGTGTGTGTATGTGTGTGTGTGTAATATGTATACAGTTATTGTGTATTTCTTGCATCTTATTGGTGTGTGTATAGTGTATATTATGTATGTGTATTAATATTGTGTGTTCATTTTGTGTGTGCGTTAGAATGTGTTGTGTGTACGCGTGCCAGCCTACAATGATGTGTGTGTGAGTCAGCCGGTATGTGTGTGCCTGTACGTGTCCAATGGCAAGCGCAAGAGGAGCAGCACACACTGCTTTAAATATCTGCCGAGTGAGTGTTTTACACATACACACACACACACACTTTTAAATGCCTGCACAGTCAGTGTTTTACACATACTGCATTAAACACCTGCCCAGTGAGTGTTTTACACACACATACACACACAAACACTGCTATAAATACCTGCCCAGTGAGTGTTTTACACACACACACACACACATACACTGCTATAAATACCTGCCCAGTGAGTGTTTTACACACACACACACACACACACACACACACATACACTGCTATAATTACCTGCCCAGTGAGTGTTTTACACACACGCACTGTTTTAAATACCTGCCCAATGAGTGTTTTACACACACATACACACACAGCTTTAAATACATGCCCAGTGAGTGTTTTACACACACGCACTGTTTTAAATACCTGCCCAATGAGTGTTTTACACACACATACACACACAGCTTTAAATACATGCCCAGTGAGTGTTTTACACACACACGCACACACAC
>CM040978.1:24400373-24417319 GCA_022985145.1 Pangasius djambal
ACCTGCCTAGAGAATGTTTTACACACACACACACTCACACACACAGCTCTAAATACCTGTCCAGTGAGTGTTTTGACATTCATACACATACACTTCTTTAAATACCTGGCCACTGAGTGTTTTACACACGCACACACACGCACAGCTCTAAATACCTGCCCAGTGAGTGTTTTATACACACACACTGCTTTAAATACCTGCCCACTGAGTGTTTTACACACACACACGCACAACTCTAAATACCTGCCCAGTGAGTGGGCAGACACAGAGTGGGCACACACACACTGCTCTAAGTACTTTACCAATGACTGGTTTACGCGCGCACACACACATACACACACACACACACACACACACACTTTGCTTTAAATACCTGCCCAGTGAGCGTTTTACTCACACGCATACACTGTTTTAAATATCTGCCCAGTGTTTTACATGGACATACACACACACACACACACACACACACACACACACACAATGCTTTGAAGACCTGCCCAGTCAGTGTTGTACACACACACACACACACTTCTTTAAAGACCTGCCCACTGAGTGTTATTCTCTCTCTCTGTCTCCCTCTCACCCTGTCTCTCTCATTTTTTCTCGACTCAGTGCTGTGTAAAGAGGAAGACCCACTGTTGTCTCGCCCGTCTCTCTTGCTGTTGGATGGAGGGATGCCATTGTGTCCACACCCTCACCCTCCCGAGTACCCTTACACTGCCCCTGGGGCATATCAAGATGAGTTCTGCCCCCCGCCTGAGACGTCAGAGGACAGGGGGCCAGTAAACGAGTGTGATCCCTCATTCCAGAGCCTGGAGCTGGGTTTCAGTGAGCTGCTCCCACCGCTGTACCCACCCCAGCCTTGGCCCGACTCTCCGTACCTGTCCTCATCCCCATCACCGTCTCACTCCTCCTCCATCAGCCCATTCCCCAGCAGCCCTGTCTCCACCTCCCCCCTCCCCCCTCCTCTCCTACCCCACGGCCCCCTTGCCTACCACCAGGAGTGTCACATGACCTTCAGTGGTGCCCCACCCATGCAGCACATCACGCTGGATGAAGGTAATTCACCTTGTCTTTAGTGCAGGAGGCATTCTGATTGGCTATGAGCCACAGCCAGTGACAATTGAGAACAGAGCAGCAAATTAGCAACATGACTTATGGTGTGCTAGCAAAACGTTAAGTAGCTAACATATATAATTCTTAGCTAGCTAGCCAGGTACATTAATCATGTATTAATAAAATCTACTCTTATTTGGTCACATATTAAAAAATAAAGTAGCTAGCTACTAAAATATCAAACAGTTAGCTAAATGTTGACTAGCTGAGGACAGAAAATGCATAGCTTAGAACCCACCGGTCATTAATCTGTAATGCTACACACATTTTTCAACACTTAATTTCACATGTACATGCAACTGACCCTACATAAAGAGTGTAGGAAAAAGTCATTACCTTATGAAAGGTGTTCAGCTAACGTTACCTTACATGGAACTAAAAAAGTAGCACACGTTTAATTACTGTAGTTTAGACAATCTTAACTAGCTTGTCATTGAACAGTTGACAGTGTATCTGTTTACTTTTCAAAAGAAATAAACAGTTTAAAGATTAACTCTGTCTACAGTTCGTGGTCATGTTTTGAAATAGCAGGATTTTGTAAAATTGTCACAAATACATCACTGAAATTATGCAAATATGTCACGTGACACTAATAGCTAATGTAAACTCTAATAATTAAATACTAAAGTAATATGATGCTAACATGCCAATGCTTTGTCCACAGTGACTGAGTTCATTGGTGAGGACATCAGGACGTTTCACACAGACAGCCGACCTGCATAACACGCTGCTCTTGTTTACACGTAGAAGTTTATTTTATATGTTCTTTTGTTTTTATGTTACGGTATATTTTGTGCTAATTCACAATAAGGGAATGGCTGTAAGTATAAGTTTTGTAGATAAGTGTTACGTTATCAGCATTGAGTTGATATTGAATGGAACAAGTGTTTTTTTTAAACATTTGCTAAATAAATTATCATTGTATTAAAATGTGTATGAGTTTATTTATGGCTGTGATGTTATACATTACTGAGTAATTCAGAAAAATAATAGTGATTCATTTGAAAATGGGCAATGGGATTGGATGGATGGGTGGGTGGATGGATATATGGATGGGTAAATGGATGGGTGGGTGGGTAAATGGAGGAAAGGATGGGTGGTTGGATGGATGGATGGATGGATGGATGGATGGGTGGGTAAATGGGAGAATGGGTGGATGGATGGATACATGGATGGATGGATGAGTGGGTGGATGAATGAATGGATGGTTGGATGAATGGATGGACAGATGGGTAAATGACTGAATGGATGGATAGATGGATGGGTGGGTAAATGGGAGAATGGATGGATGGATGGGTACATGGATGGATGGGTGGGTGGATGAATGGCTGGATAAACAGGTCTACTTCCCTAATCATTTATTGTCTGCTCTTCTTTACTTTGCGAACAGTGTGTAATATTTTAGCACTTTCTACTGCCTGAGGTAAACTGCAATTGCAATAAAAACACTGACAACCCCCGCCCTTCTCCACAATTGACCCCACCCCCTCAGTTCAAAAGGAAAAGGGGTGGGACTAAGCAGTTATGAGGGTGAAGCACATTTTTGGGCCAGAAAACAGCAATCAACAAGATATCTGCATCATATCTAAAACACTGATGGAGAAATGTAAACACTACTGATGTGTTTTCACTCATGTTACAGATTTGAGCTCCACACAACTCCCCAGATATACACAGCAAACAGTAAAATGGTTCACAAACCAATCAGAACTTCAGTATGGAGAAAAAGAAAATGGAGGAAAACAATGACTGAAGAAAACAAAAAGCAGAAAAAAGAAGAGAAAGAGAAAGAGGCAGGTGCCACCAGGTCACTGTGGTTGACCATGTCCTTGTCCATGTCCACAGTGAGAGAAGCTTAGTAACGACTTCAAACAATCTGAGGTTCTACAGTCCGAACCTTCAAAGAGGAGAACAGGTCATTTACTGCAATCTGCTGTTTACAGGAAATATAAATTACAGTACTGAAATTTACAGTACCGTATACAACTCTCAGTACTCATTTATGAACTATACTGTACAAGTTACTGTTTATACTCTGTGTAGTGTTTAGTGTACTACATGGAGAAACAGGAAGAGGACTAAACAATATTACTGTGAAGGGAATGTAACTGCTGTATCCCATAGACTTATAGCCCTGTATCAGTAGTTCATACAGACAAGGACTGTAGTCCCTGATACAGTACCAGTACTCATTATTCTCTATTACTAAAGAACTGAGAAGCCAGGTTTCATAATGCATATAGAAAAACGAATAACGAAACAAACTTTGAACAATATTCACCTACACACACACCAATGTGTGTGTGTGTGTGTGTATGAGCGAGAGAGAGAGAGAGAGAGAGAGAGAGAGAGAAAGATCACCACTAGGGGGTGCCTTGTCGCAGCTTTTACTCTCTAACCTGAACTTCACTGTGTATCGTGAAAAATCATCATAAGCATAAATGTTTATGCTTTACTAGTTACTCTAATAATCACACACACATTTATTTTAGAAATAAATATTTTATAACATTAAATTTATGGAAATAATCTTTAAAAAGTTTTATTTATTTGTTTATAAAGATTTATGTGGTGTTCATTTTTGTCCACATTGCACAAAATGTATTAATCTAAGAATGCACAGAGAGAGACAGAAAGACAGTGAGATAGACTGAGAGAGACAGAAAGACAGACAGCCAGAGAGAGACAGACAGAGAGAGAAAGAGACGGAGTGAGAAATATAAAAATGAATGTAAATGTTGTGTAATAGATTGAATCTGATTCAACACTTTAATTACATATTAAATGCAAACTGTTCCACATCTCACTCACTGATGAAGTAAACACACACACACATGCCAGCATGCATGCATTCACACACACACTCACACACAAAGTAATATGTTGTAAGGTCAGAACACAGTGTAATCTGAATAATGTCTTAGAAACATTGGGCTAATAATGATTCATTTACTGATTATTTACTTTATTATTATTTCATCTGAGCTCAACTGTAATTTTATTTCTCTCTGTCGTAGTTATCACGTGGATGAAGTGCAAGCTCATTGTAAACAAAAACTCAACATATTCAGTTGATTATAAAATATATTTCTGTATCATACAAAGATTTAATACAAATATGATGCAATGTTGTTAGCGTTGTTCTTAACTAACATGTTTATTTAGTTCATTAATCTTCAGTAAGCACTTTATCCTGATCTTGAGTGTGTGTGTGTGTGTGTGTGTTACAGTTGCACATGAGTAGTGAACTCAAGACAGGGACACACAGGGACATTTCTTTTTCTTTCTTTCTTTTTTATTCAGAGCTCATTTCCCACAATGCACCAGTGTGAGAGTGATGACCTCACTGTAACAGCCTGTGACAGACACACACTCTGCACAACAAACACAATCATGTGTAACTAACAGCTGATATTTACATACAAAACACATTTGCATATAATTTGCATATATAATTTGGATACAATCATGTTTATTTCAAAAGCAGAATATATTGAAAAACATTGAAAAAAAATACTGTCACAATCACAATATATCAATTTTTCATTATTGTCTTTAAATTTGTATTTTAAGTCATTTAGCTAACATGCTAAATTTAAATCTGTGAAATTATATGTCAGAATATACAAATTTCATCTGAAAGTTAAGCTAAAAACATACAGATTGAGATAACTGTACATTTAGCTAATAGCATTAGCAGTTCTTCTGACCAATTACATGACCAGAATTTAATCACATGACTATTTTCAGTTTTTGTAAAATGTCTGCACATCCCTGAAGTGATTAATACAAAGGTTTTTTTTTATTATTATTATTATTTATTCTTTGTTAAATCAGTGACTATAAATTTGACAAATGGGAATTAAATGCCAATAACTTCAGCGTTATTTCTGGAATTGTTATAGGAGTAATAGTTCTTAAGCTGTATCTTTTTTAATGTCTTAAGTCTGACATGCTAATTTATATAGCTTGCATCCACACTGTGTAAAAATCATGATAAATCGGAACATACACATAATTCTTCACCTGGCTTTATCAGGAGTTGTGTTTAAACACTTAATGGTGAAAAGTGAAAACATTTGTGCACTAATCCGTAAGCACCAGCACTACACGCTGCTTGATAACAATTACTATAACACTGATTCAGTTAATGCGCTAATCCTTGCTAATGTGACAAAGCATCAATGTTCAGAGAGATAAATGTGCTAATATATTATTATTAAAACTAACTAAGCTGTAAGTGTTAAAAAAAAGTGTGATGATAAACTTTAAAAAATTGTAATTTTAAATGATTTGTGAAATTTTCTTTAAAAATTACTCTGATGCGTGAAGGTCTTTGGTATAGTACAATTGCTGAAAATGAAGCAAAACCACATAACACTAAAAAATAAACATTCCCAAATTAATACTGAAAAATAAACACTTCAATGTGTCTAAGGTCATGTGTTGTTATCTGTGGTGTTTGTGGTGAACGGAAAAAACAGATTGAAAGAAAGACTAGCATATGTGGCATCATTGTAGCTGTCAGAACACCACTGACACCACACTGACCATGCAACCACGCCCACTTTCCAATACTGTGTCCAACACCACATTCACAGACTTCCACTATACTTGCTAACTAGTGAGTGTGCAAATTACCTGGTTGTCTGCTTAGCCAGCTTGATAAATTTTATTTTAAAGAATTGTATTGCTCCTTAATAAACAGCTTTAGAAAAGAAACATGGAGATTACAGAGATGTAAGAGTATGCTAATCTAACGCACATCGTTCAAGCTAATAACAGTAATTTAAGATGGTGGCAGAGAAGAAAGAGTATTGGAAAGCAATGCAATGTTGTACCGTGATTAAACCGTAACGAAGACAAGCCTGGCTGAGTAGATCAGGTCTGCGAGATACAGCAGGAAGTTTAGCACAGTAAGGACAGCAATGGCTAACGTCTTATCCCATGGACAGAGCCCCTGGTAGGAGCCACACTCATTCGGCCGGTGGCTGTTCCCTCCATGTTTATCATCAAACTTGTAAATGGGCCAGATGATGGTGGCGGAGAGATACATCGCTACGGCGAGCAGAGCATAGATGGACAGGAAACGTGGGAAGGAAACTGGGAGCAGTCCAGTCCACTCAGCGATGCACATAATGATGATGGCCGCTGACAGGATAAAGCAGATGCAGTAGACAGAGAGACACCATTTTGTTGCTGCGTTCTGGTTATAAGACACCGGATCGCTGATGAAAACGAAGATGACACAGGCGATGAAGGTCTCACAGACTTTCAGAATACCTGGCGCTGTAGCCATGTAGCCGGACACCTCGCCTGGGCGAGCCTTGCTCAAGCTGACCTCGCTGAAGTAGGCGAGTGTAGCGAGGCAGGAGAAGACAGTGGAGACGATGCGGCAGTTGACGTATTCCTCACGTCCTCCGTAGCCTTTCAGAAAGAATAAAGGGAAGATGATGGAAGCGGACAGACAGAGTAGAGAGGCATAGCAGGCAAAGGTAATGGGGAAGTTCTTCCAGGAGACAGGAGCACGAGACTGTAGGCCGCAGATCTCCACCAGGAGGATCAGTAGCGTCCCGGCGAAGCTGAAGCTCCAACAGAACACGCACCAGTCTCCGGTACCATGCTTCACCTGTGCGCCATACAAAGCTACGCTAAATGCCACGCACGCGAACACCATGGCCGCCACTCGTGACCACATCAGCGGGGAGGAGCGGAACACCACTGGCATGATGGGAAGGCCTCAGACACACCTGCTGGGTCGTTGGGAAGAAGGATGTCTGAGGACAGAAGAGAAAGCATGATGTTATAAAAACAGAGGTATGAAAATATGACCATGTTCCAAACTACATACTGCTAATGATAGTACACTACTGTCATGTATGCCCTGATTCTGTCCCTGCTCACTGTGTAGTGTCTGTCCTGCTTTGTTCTTCACTTTCCTTATACATTCCTTGTTACCCAGTTGCCATGGTAGTTAGTTAATCTCAAACTATTTCTATATCCTTATTTCCTTATTCCCTCAGTCCTGTAGTTCTTTAGTCCTCTGACATTCAGTCTCTAAAGGCCTCAGCCTACTTCAGGCAGAGACGATGTTTGGTCTCCACAATATGATGTAACTGTGGAGTAAATGAGTCTCATATGGAGGCTTCGCTTGACAAACACACTATGTGACAAAGCTTGATTGATTGCTACAAATGAGTTTATGCTATCTGCACTTTCTTCCTGTAGTCGTAGAAATTGTCATAAAAATGTAACAGTGCAACCTGCAGTACTGGAGCACATATAAATGACAGTCGACATGAAACCATATAGTGAGTATGTGAGCTCATAATCTCATAATGGTGATTTAATCTTCCTTTGGTCTCTTAGTCATTAACCTTGTAGTCCATTGGTTTCTTCCATAGTCCCTTAATCTCTTGGATCCTTGGTTCTGTAGTCCCTTAGTCCTGATGTCCATTAGCTCCTAGCTTCCTTAGCCCTTTAGTCCCATAATCATAATCATTTATTTCCTTCCTTTAGTTCCTTAGTTTCTTAGTCCTTCAATCTCTTGCTTCCATTGTTCCATAGTCCCTTAATCCCTATAGTTCTCTAGTCCATTAATCCCTTAGTCCCTGTAGCTCCCTAGTCCATTAATCCATTAGTCAAGTAGTCCTTTAGTCCGTTAGTCCCTTGTTCCCTTAGTTTCTCAACCGCTTAGTCCATAATTTAGTTCCATAGTCACATAGTGCTCTAACCCATAGCCCCTCCTAGTAGTTTCTTAGTTATGAGATTCCTTAGTGCCTTGTAATGTAGTGTTTGTCTCTGTTTGTTCTAGGTGACTTTCCAGGAGCACTAGTGGATTAGCCATAATAAACACACTTTGAGTAAACACTTGAGTAATGTAGCTCTTCCTGCTCCCACACATTACAACTGCACCCCAAACAGCCAATACCTAAGGATGTGTACTATTTTGACATGTTATTTAGTATAGTATAATGTGGTTTGGGAAGTGGCCCATGCTGCATAAAACAACAGCTGCATTGTACTGCACTTTTTCCAACAGGATAGAGAGACACAGCTGTGCAGCTTACATACCACCAACAAACATGCTAACAAATGCTAAAAAACACTAACATATTTCCCTGACAAAAGGACTCAGAGCTATACTCTGGCTACATCCACTCCCTCTTCACTACATAGTACACTATTTTTGCAGCTGTGACTAAAAGTATAAAGGAGAATATGAGTGAAATTCCACAGTAAGGCATTTAGGACACAGCTGATGACTAATCTACACCAACCACTTAGAAAAGACGAGACCTTTCTCCAACCCTACACTCCGTCCTGTGGGAGGACAGAAGGACAATCAGAGCATTCAGCTCTCCTACACACACACACACACACACACACAAACACACAGGGATATTCAGTACAGAAATGCCGGGTTCAGCTGCACATCACATCGATCTTTCATACCACACTAATAGAGAGAGTGAGACAGAAAGAGAAAGACAAATAGAGAGAGAAATTGAAAAAGAAAAGGATAGAGAAATGGAGAGACAGAAAGATGAAGAAAACATGATGGAGCAAGAAAGAGGGTGGGGGAGAATAACAGACAGAAAGACAGATAGACAAAGAAACAGTTGATAGAGAGAAATAGGAGGATAAAATGAAGGGATATTGATGAATAGATCCGTATGTAAACATCATGTGTATGATGTTATAGTGATTCAAATGCTTTTAGCTGCAGAATAATGTAATGTTCTAATGGTAATAAAGCTAGCATAGAGTGAAAAGTGTGTGTGTGCAAGAGAGAGATACTGAGTGAAAGAATGTGCGTCTCCAGGTATGGACATTGAGAGGGGGAATTCTTACACGTCCTTCTGCCTTAAACTCTAAACAAAGGCTGAAATAACTGAGCCATGACTCACTGCTCCCTTCCTCCCTCTCTCTCTTTCAGTTACTGATGCTCTCTCACCCAACTGTGGCTCAGAGTTTCCAGTTTACTAATGAGTTCCAGATGCTGAGGATCCCCACAAACAGAGAGAAAGAGAGAGAGAGACGGGTGCACTAGGGGGAGGTGGTTGGTGTGAATGATGGAAGGCCCTGGAACATGTGTTTAGGAAGAGACTAGTGATTGGTCAGGATATGTGTATGCTTGTGTGTGTGTGTGTGTGTGTGTGTGTGTGTGTGTTGAGGGGGCTAAAGGATTTCCAGCCTCACCCATGAGAGAGAGAAGCAGACAAAAGTGAAACAGAGCGGGAGAGTGCCTCGTGTTTTCCATGATGGAATTAATTTACTAATTTTAATTCTACTCTCCTTCTCCACCTCTCTCTGTCTCATTGTTTCTCTCTCTCTCTGTTTCTCTCTCTTTCCATCTGTATCTCTCCCCTGTCTCTCTGGGCTGTATTCAGTGTAAGGTTACATAGCTGCTTAAGCTGATTTTCCAAGCTCAAATTATTAAAATCATCAGTACACTTAGAGTTCACACACAGCACCAGCACTCATTACACACTAATGTCATTACACACAGTTCAGAGCAGTAAATACACACTGTGTTATACAACCACACACACATCTACATACATGACTAAACATACAGCTACACACACAGCTACATGCACTACTAGACACACAAGTTCACACATAACTATACACACGACTACTGTATACACACAACTACACACACAACTACACACATGACTACACACACGATTACACATATGAATACACATGCAACTACACACACACTTCTCCTGTCTTTCTTCCCTCTTTCTGGTTCACTCTCTTCAAATCTCTTTACTCCATCTTTTTTCTATTTTTATTTCTCTTTCCATTTTCTCTCTCTCATCATCTCTGTCTCTCTCTCTCTCTCTCTCTCTCTCTCTCTCTCTCTCCTTAGCTCCATCGTTACTGCACGCATCATTAATCGTGATAATTGTGTTATTCTGTCATTCAGACTTTCAGTCCACATTTTAGGAAATGAACATTCAAAAATTTCTTTTAGCTTCTAGAAATAAAATCACCTAACAACCACTTCTGTGTGTGTGTGTGTGTGTGTATGTGTGTGTGTGTATGGGGGTGTGTATTCCAGCCCCACCCTGCACAGTGTACTTACACACATTTTCCCCTCTACCTAATCTGTGTTTATAAAGTGTTTTAACTGTTCATCACCAAATTAAAAAGCTGTTTATAACACATTGATGAATGCAAACATTTCAGAAACTATGGAAAACACACCCACACACAGTAAAAAAAAACTCTTTTAAAAAAAAACAGAAAAAAACTGAAAGTTAAAAAAAAAACTCACAACAGTGAATCACTTCATTTTCTCACTGTTTCACTGAAAGAGGGATGAAAAATAAAAGTAAACATGTATTACCTGCTCTGATCTTCTCCTTGTCTCGTGGAGTCTCTGAGCTCGGACTGTGTATCTGTAAAAGTGCTTTGTGTAAAAGTGTGTGTGTAAAAGAGTATGTCTTATTCAGTATGAGTTCAGTGATGGGAGTTTACAGTGTGAGAGAGAGAGAAAATGTACAACCTCCACACACTCCGCCTAGAATCTCCATATTAGTACAGAACACCCATTCACTCTGTCTGTCTCTCTGTGTGTATGTCTCTCTGTCTGTCCCTCTCTCTCTATCTCTCTGTATGTTTTTTCTTTCTAGGTTTCTCTGCTGTTCTTAACGTCACGTAATAGTCATCTTTATTTCTATTTGACTTCATTTATCATTTTGCATTTCCCCACAACCCTGTTGAACTCTGGATTATGATTGGTCATCAGGTGTTGATTAATTTTCTATAACAGCAGCTCTGACAGTAGTGCAGCTGCAAATCACAGGTTTATATTAATGTGCTCATTCTAATACATTATAATTTCTATAATAACAATATCATTCACAGGGACTTGTACAGCAGATACTCCACATAAACGGATTAAAAACATGTGTAATCGTTGATATGGTGAAGTTTTCTGTAATTTATTTAACATTTATGGAAGGAGTCTGTTTTGTAACAGTCAGAGGTGAAGCTATAACTTTAAGTTTTCTGATATCTTCAGGACAGAGGAGTTTTGCAGTTTCTCTGTAAAATGACAAGCTGCATTTTTTTGTCTTATTAACTTCAAGAGAGAGAAAAAAGAGCGGCTGGTAAGGGAACAACTGTTTATAACCGCTATAACTTAAATGACAACAGGAGCTAATTTGTTTCACTTTTGACATTTGACAACATCAAATGTAACTAAAAATGGATAAAAAGTATGATGTGTCCTTCTTAATAAATAAAAAATAATAATTGTTGGTAAATTGCTGTGGTGTAAGAGGAATGAAACACTTGGGGACCTGCTGTTATAAGAAAATAATCAACGTCAGGGTGGTAACAGTAACCACCCCAGCATCAGTTATTTTGCCACACAGTGTTTATTACGTATTTATTTCACAGAGCAATAGAATATTTTACATTGCAGAGCAGTGAAACAGAGTTTATGCTAGGCTATCTTCTAAATCTATCTGACTCACAGACTCACTGATTCACTTTGAACTTTTTTACTGATATCAGTACACTTCTAACAATGAAGCAAATTGACAGATGAGGCATCTCTGTGTAATGAGACTGTGAGGATGGAGAAGGGTTACTGAGACCAGGGTGAAGACAGAGATGGGGACAGATAATGAGTCAGATACAGAGATGAAGACAGAGGCTGGAGATGTGGTGAGGATGGAGATGGAGACAATGCCTAAGGTGATAATGGGGAGGAGGAATGATCAGGACTGGAAAGAGAGTGGACAATGATGGAGAAGTGGCCTCAAAATAGTAGGACATGGAGAAAGAAGTAAATAAGTGGGGTCAGATGGAGATGTGGCCTGAGAATGGAGATAGTGGAGGAGATGAAGATGGTGATGCTGGTGGAGCTGGAGGTGGAGATGGATGTGCAGACAAAGATGGTGGTTGAGATGGAGATGGAGGTGGAGATAAAGATGGAGTTGGATTTAGAGGTGGTGGTGGATTTAGAGGTGGTGGTGGAAATGGAGGTGGTGATGGAGATGGAGGTGGAGATGGTGGTGGAGATCGAGGTGGAGATGAAGGTGGAGATATTGGTTGAGTAGGAGGTGGAGATGGAAATAGAGGTGGAGATGGTGGTTGAGATGAAGACATGTAGCTTCCTGCTGGATTGTCGTAATGGCAAGCGTGTGTATGTGTGTGTGTGCGTATGCGCGCATGTGTTGAGCAGCAGGATTTCATTTCACATGACTGAAAGTGTTCTGTATTAATAGCACCGTGAGCAAACGTCACGTTTATACTGTTACTCTGTCAACGAACTGTATCCTTTATTTGTTTATATTATTTGTTGCTAGGTAATAAAAACAGTAGCCATGGAAACTAGCGGTCTGTTTCTCATGTATTTATAAAATGTGGTTAAAGTGAACTGTGACTTTGGAGTTCATTTCCGCTCTGAGATCACACACACACACACACACACACACACACACACACACACACACACACTACTGTGCAAAAGTCTTCGGCACCCTATTTTTTTAGTACAAGACTAGTATAGATTTTTATTTTATGACTTCTACATTATTGATTCAGTACAGAAACATTTTAGTTTTCCAAACATTAGTTTTCCAGCACAAAATTAAATGTTACAGAAAAAATGTCTGTATGTCAGTAAAGAAAGCAGCATATTACATAAGAGACACTTTTCAGACAAAAAAAAAAACATAATGAAGGCTGCTGGGTTTTGCTGCAAAAATAAGAAGCAAGTGTGACAGTCAAAGTCTCCAGAAGAACTGCGGCTGCTTCTGCAAAATGCTCAGTAAAGCTTACGGCTCATTTCCTTATAAAACTGGTGACAGAAGAAAAGCAAAATGTACTTTTTTAAAACATAACAGAAATGATCAAAATAACTGATAAATATAGGTTTTGATAGCAGAAAATGTTCCTCACTAATGTGATATTCGACATACAGTCAGGTCCAGAAGTATTTGGACAATGACAGAGATTTTGTGATTTTGCATTTATACACCACCGCAATGGATTTGAAATAAAACGATCAAGATGTGATCGAAGTGTAGACTTTCAGGTTTAAGAGGTTCCACAAAAAATATGGCATTTACCATTTAGGAATTACAGCCATTTTCAGCAAAGTACCTCCATTTTCAGGGGCTCAAAGGTATTTGGACAAAGTGACATAATTGTAAATATAACCCTAATTTTACTACTTGGATGAAAATCATTTGCAGTCAATGCCTGCCTGAAGTCTGGAGCCCATGTTCTCAAAACTCAGATTCTGAGTTTCCTCCCCGGAGATGCTTTGCCAGGCCTTCACTGCAGCCACCTTCAGTTACTGCTTGTTTGTGGGTCTTTCTGCCTTCAGTCTTGTCTTCAGTAAGTGAAAAGCAGCTCTATTGGGTTGAGATCAGGTGACTGACTTGGCCATTGAAGAATATTCCATTTCTTTGCCTTCAAAAAGTCTTGAGTTGCTTTTGCAGTATGTTTAGGGTCATTATCCACCTGCACTGTGAAGCAGCGTCCTATCAGTTTTGTAGCATTTGGCTGAATGCGAGCAGAGAGTATAGTCCTATACACCTCAGAATTCATCTTGCTACTTCTGTCAGCAGTCAGTAAACACCAGTGAGCCCGTTCCATTGGCAGCCATACATGCCCATGCCATAACACTGCCTCCACCATATTTGACACTTGTGGTATACTTTGAATCACGAGCTGTTCCTTTCTTTCACCATACTTTTCTCTTCCCATCATTCTGGTACAAGTTAATCTTGGTTTCATAAGTCCAAAGAATCTTATTCCAGAACATGGGAGGCTTTTTTAGATGTTTTCTGGCAAAGTCTAATCTGGCTTTCCTGTTCTTGAATGTTACCAGTGGTTTGCACCTTGTTGTAAACCCTCTGTATTTTACATTCATGAAGGCATCTCTTGATTGTAGATTTTGACAATGATACTCCTACCTTCTCCAGAGTATTCTTGACTGCTGTTGATGTTGTGAAGGGGTTTTTCTTCACCAAGGAAAGGATTCTGCGATCATCCACTTTAGTTGTCTTCCGTGGTCTTCCAGGCCTTTCGATGATGTTGAGCTCACTAGTGCTTTCCTTCTTTTTAAGAATGTACTGTTGATTTGGCCACACCTAAGGTTTTTGCTATCTCTCTTATAGATTTATGTTGTTTTGTTCAGCCTAATGATGGCCTCCTTCACTTGCATTGAGATCTCCTTGAACTTCATATTGGTAGCTCCAATCGAACAGCTGCCAAATGCCAACTCAATACCTGATATCAACTCCAGACCTTTTATCTGCTTCATTTGTCTTGCAGTAACGAGGGAATGGACCACACCTGGTCAATTAACTTCTTATCAGTCAATTGTCCAAATACCTTTGAGCCCCTAAAAATGGAGGTACTTTGTTGAAAATGGCTGTAATTCCTAAATGGTAAATGCCATATTTTTTGTGAAACCTCTTAAAATAAAGCTGAAAGTCTACACTTCCATCATATCTTGATTGTTTTATCTCAAATCCATTGTGGGGGTGTATAAAAGTAAAATCACAAAAACTCTATCATTGTCCAAATCAAGGGCGTAGTTTTAGCATGGACGCAAGGGACGAGTCCCCACCAATGTTCAGCGATTACTAAATTGTCCCCACCAATAATTTTATACCCTCCAAAAAACAGATTCTCACTGGGTGCAACAGGAAGGGTTAAATTCGGTTCCTTTCTGGCATCCTACCAATAGATATCTTCCTATCGTTGCAAAAGTCCTTGATATTTTGATTCTGATTGGGTTATCAGGAACACATGCAATGTGATTGGCTGTGCCTTACCTTGCTGTCACGTGACAATACGTTTGGTTGGCAGCGCGACGAGACAGCGTGACAGACTGAGACAGTAGCCTAGATATCGAAGAGATGGCAGCCAAAAGAAAGAAGGTCGATATAAGGAGCTATTTTGTAAAGAAACCTGTAAGACACTTATAGTCAAGTCCGCTAATGAAATTTGTTCAACTTAATAACGTTAATGACATCGTTGGGTTTTGGTGCACACCATATAGTATAACAGGCTAATCCCATAGGCTAATCCCATAAAATAGGCTATCCCATTTTGTCAGGTGACCGAACCAACAAATAGCTCAGACAGCGATGGAGAGACAGGGTCACAGAATGATGAATGATGAATGTGACCTGATATGCTGTATATATAAAAAAATATATATACTTGTGATAATGTTGCTATATTACTGTGATAATGTTGCTAATCTAAATCTACGCCCTTGGTCCAAATACTTCTGGACCTGACTGTATGACTGTATATATATATATATATATATATATATACACACACATACATACACACACACACACACACACACACACATATATATATATATATATATATATATATATATATATATATATATTGTAACAGTGATCAAAAATAAATGTAGTGAAGTTTAATATTTTATTTAAAAAGTACTACTTAATTATAATGGAAAAGTACTGTTACAGTGTACCACGTACTCAATACTATAACAAGAATACTTGTTACATGTAGTTCAGTACTTTCCATTTCTGCATATGCATATGAGATATGCTGCTGTAATAAAATAAACATGAAGTTAGTTCTAATCATGTATATATGTTTATAGTTTAATCATTTTCAACATGGCTATGTGGGTAAATTCACCCTAATCTTTCATTTTAAATTGCTCTGCACGTTTCCAGGTTAAGGATACACAGCTAAAAGATAAGGGTACCACCACAGCAACAAGGAAAAGTACTGTTTAGTAATACACTTATTTCTGAGAGTGCAGCATCAGTTGAATCATCATCAACACAAATCCTGTCACTCTGTGAGAGTTCTGCTAATGAAGTTTATTGAACTTCACTGGAGCTGAGAAATGATGACCAAGTGGAAGTAAAGGAGACAGCAGTAATGATTAACGGACCTGACTTTTCCTGTTAGAACTGTAAACTTTTCCACCCCCTCCCACACCGTCACCCCTGACTCTTCTACCAACACCCCTCCCCCGACCACCCCTGATTCCCTCACCATTTCACCCATTGTAACAGAGGACGTTGTCAGACGAGCACTCCTCTCAGTGAACCCCAGAAAGGCTGCTGGCCCAGACGGGGTACCTGGGAGAGTGCTCAGAGAGTGTGCCCACCAGCTTGACTGCGTCCTCACCAGGATATTCAATCACTCCCTGGCCCAGGCAGCCATCCCATCCTGCCTGAAATCAGCCACCATAATTCCGTTACCAAAAAAGTCCCCTGTCACCAGCCTCAACGACTACCGTCCTGTGGCACTCACACCGGTAATTATGAAGTGTTTTGAAAGATTGGTCCTCCAGCACATCAAGGACTACCTTCCACCAGACCTTGACCCCTACCAGTTCGCATACCGTGCAAATAGATCCACAGACGACGCCATTGCCATAGCCCTCCACTCTGTGCTGAGCCACCTGGAACAACAGCAGAGCTACGCTCGGGATGCTCTTTGTGGATTACAGCTCAGCCTTCAATACAATCATCCCGGACATTCTCATATCTAAACTGAACACCCTCGGCCTCCCTCCTCTCACATGCGCCTGGATTAAAGACTTTCTAACCAACCGACCCCAGACTGTGAGACTTGGCCCCCACCTTTCCCCCATCCGCACACTAAGCACCGGCACCCCACAAGGCTGTGTGCTGAGCCCCCTCCTGTACTGTCTCTACACCCATGACTGCAGTCCAACCAGCGACAGCAACCTCATAGTGAAGTTTGCTGATGATACAACAGTGGTTGGGCTGATCTCAAAAGGTGATGAGTCAGCCTACAGAGAGGAGGTACTGAAG
>CM040978.1:24417419-24430191 GCA_022985145.1 Pangasius djambal
CCCCCATTCTCCTTCAATCCACCCGTTGCACAATTTACTTAACACGGTGCAATATTGTGGACAATATTTATTATAGTGTAATGTAGCATATTCACTTGGGCAATATTTACTATTTATTACTGTGCAACATATGTGTATATATGGGTGTGTGTGTTACATTACTGCAATATCTGTTTTGCAATATCTAAATTTTTTTTTTCTTCTCTTTTGCACTTTATTATTTTTAAATTTGCACTCCACTGAAGTGAGATGCTTTCAATCTCATTGTGAGTGTGTTTAATGTAAATTGTACATATGAATAGTGACAATAAAAGGCATTCATTCATAAAGGAACACAAGAGCAGCGTGCAGTAGAACAGAGTATACCAACACTGCCACCTAGTGTTCACTGCAGCAAAATGACCCAACAATCTTTACACACATCTTCATAACTGAGTCAGGATCTAAATTCATCACCAAATCATCATCACCAAAAACAGTATCATCATGAACATCATGATCATCACCTAATTAACATAAAATTAGGTCAAACTGAATGCACAGCCACCACCTTGGGCTTGGACTGTAAAGATATCTTACATCTAAAGCACTAAATTAAACTATTACTGATCAGGAGTTTAATGTATTGTGTTTAACAGAAAATTGGGTTAGACCAAATGAGCACTCAGCATGAAATGCTAATAGTCCCCCCAGATATAGTTATATACACCACCCTTGTCTAACTTGCAGAGGCAGAAGTGTCGATGTTATTTATAAGGATATTCTAGACATCACAGAAAAACCTGGACATGAATTCAACTCATTTGACCTACACATTTAATCAGAGAGATACTACCAGATGCAATCGAATCTCTATTAAAAATAATCAATTCCTCCCTTAAAACTAGCTATGTACTAGCAGTTATCAGACCCCGCATTAGGAAACCTAACCTTGACCCAACAGCTGTCCTACTATAGGCCAATATCAAACCTCCTCTTTATCTCTAAGATCCTAGAAAAGGTTGTAGCACAGCAGTTATGCTCATACTGGCTGTACATAGGTTTAACATTCATGAAATCTATTTTCAGGATTTAGGACTCATCATAGCATGAATACACTGCTGGTTAAAGTGGTCAGTGACCTACTACTGACCTCTGATCAGGGTTGTGTCTCCTTGCTTGTGTTGCTTGACCTTAGCGCAGCTTTTGACACCACTGATCATACTATTCTCCTTGATAGACTAGAAAATGATGTTGGAGTTTGGGGAAAGGCCCTCTCCTGGCTCAGGTCTTATTTGACTGATTATCAGTTTGCGAATGTAAATGGTGACTTCTCTATGCATGCTAAGGTAAAGTTTGGTGTTCCACAAGGTTTTATTTTAGGCCCACTGCTTTTTTTTCCTATATATGCTACTTCTGGGTAAAATTATTCGTAAACATGGTATTAGCTTCCACTGTTATGCTGATGACACACAATTGTTTCAGCAAAGCCAGATAACAGACACCAGCTTAATAAAGTTGAGGAATGTGTAAAAGACATTAGACACTGGATGCTTATTAACTTCCTTCTACTTAATTCTGACAAGACAGATGTACTTGTACTAGGACCACAGGCAGCTAGAAGTAAGCTTTCTGATTATATAATAACTCTGGATGACCTTTCAGTTACATCATGCACAGCAGTAAAAGACCTTGGTGATTATTGACTCCAGTCTTTCATTTGAAGCTCATGTAGATAATATTACTTCCAGTGACCTTTCATCTCAGAAATATTGCTAAGATAAGAAATATAATGTCACTACATGAAGTGGAAAAATTAGGTAATGCTTTTGTTACCTCAAGGTTGAATTATTGTAATGTGTTACTGTCTGGATGTTCCAGTAGGTGAATAAACAAGCTCCAGTTGGTGCAGAATGCAGAAGCCAGAGTCCTTACTACACTGTCTCGTCTGTTTTTAAATATCCGTCCAGCACTCTGCCTATCTGTGCTTTTTCTGCTACTGTTGCGTTGTGACCATTACCTATGATCGTCAAGTATTGTTACACATCAAAAGTTTGTTGGAGAATCAACCCAGAGACTGTCCCATTACACAGGAGTATTGTTACTCCTCGTTCTCTCGCCCCTCGGCCGCGTTTGTTCGCCGGCTTCCTTGTTGTATTATCCATCAGCGGAAACGTCGCAGAAGGAGGGGAACTCGCGGAGGTGTCCGAGTGAGGATTTGGAGAGAAGTTTCTATCTCTTCGGCTCAACTTTCTACATGTCCCTTCACACCTTCCTATGGTCACCGTGGTTTATACCTGGTTTGGCGTTCGTGGGATGTGAGATATGCCTGTCATCGGCCCATCATCCTGGATCAGAGGCAGTCGGCGGAATTCTGCGCTCAGAATTCCATTGGATTCCATAATCATTGGAGATGCTTGTTTCTCAGATCATAAGCCCACTGTATTTAATGTCACCCTATCTAGCCTTCGGGGTACTATAAAAATAGGTTTATATTCACGTTGCATAAATTCTCTCACTGCAAATCAGTTTTCAGGTATGTTTCATAGTAATGAAGTGTCTACAGCAATCTCAGTTGCTGCGGAATATTCTTCAAGTCCTGACGATTTAATTTCTCTCTTTAATTCGTCCTGTTTAGATATCCTAGATTCTACAGCTCTTCTGAAATTCAAAGATCCAAAATTTAAATTGCAACCATGGCTGGATGATTCCACTCATTGGCTTAGACAATTTTACTTAGCACTATAAACTCAATAATTAATCCCCGATACTCGTATGAAGTAGAATAATCACCAGATATTTGTGAGAGATTTTTGAGATTTTTTATTGAAAAGATTGCTGGTATTCGATCCTCATTTGATCCTCTTAGTTCTAGTTCCTTGGTTGACTGTTCAGTTTCTACAGCTACTTTGTGTAGTTTTCAGCCAGTGTCTCTCTCTGAGTTAAGGGACTTAGTGATGCAGACGAAATCTTCAACTTCGCCTTATGATGCTGTTCCCTCTGACCTTCTTAAAGGGGCTTTTGATACAATTGGTCCTAATATTTAAGTAATTATTAACTCTTGTTTAGTTTCTGGCACTGTCCCTGCGTTTTTGAAGCATGGAGTTGTCCAGCCATTGCTTAAAAAACCCAATGCCGATGTTAATTGCTTGAGTAACTATCGTTCTATTTCAAAACTCCCATTTCTTTCAAAAGTTCTGGAAAGAGTTATCCTGTCACAGTTACATCCTTTCTTAAATTCCAACCATATACTTGAATCTTTTCAATCAGGTTTTACTACCCACCACAGCACTGAAACAGCTTTGTTAAAAGTGTTGAATGATTTGTTACTGTCAGTTGATTCTGGTGATAATGCCACTGAGTCCCGCTTTTGATACAGTAGATCATAATATCACTTTGTCTCGCCTTGAACATTGGGTGGGCATAAAGGGTACAGCACTTCGCTGGTTTGAGTCTTATCTCAATTCCAGGTCATTTTCAGTGTCTGTTGGCCAGTTTATCTCATCATCTGCCTCTCTTCTTTATGGAGTCCCTCAGGGGTCCATTTTGGGGCCATTGCTCTTTAATTTGTATATGCTTCCACTTGGTAATATCATAAGGAAATATAAAATCTCTTTTCACTTTTATGTAGATGATTCTCAGCTGATCTTACTTTAAAATCTCGAGATTCTCTGTAGTCTCTCATTGACTGTGTGGAGGAAATAAAATGCTGGATGTCAAATAACTTCCTGCAGCTCAACAATGATAAAACTGAGGTAATTCTCTTTGGCCCCTCTAAAACCAGAAATTCTGTTGTTGGGAACTTAGAAAACCTCACTCTGTATATTAAGTCTCATGCAAAAAAAATCTAGGTGTTATCTTTGACTCTGAGCTTTGTCTTGAAAAACAAATTAGCTCAGTTGTTAAAAACTTTTTTTTGTTATTGTCAGCTGAGAATCATCTCCAGACTTAAATCGTCACTTTCCTTTCACGATCTGGAAAAAGTCATTCATGCTTTTTGATAAAAGCATGAATGACTTTTTCCAGATCGTGAAAGGAAAGTGACGATTTAAGTAGATCATCACGCGTAGATTATCACGCCTGGATTATTGTAATTCGTTATATATTGGTCTTCCTCAAACGTCTTTGGCACGGCTGCAAATGGTTCAGAATGCGGCGGCTAGACTGTTAACCGGGACCAAAAAACACGATCCTATTTCACCAGTTTTAGCGTCCCTTCATTGGCTTCCTGTATTTTTTAGAATTCAGTTTAAGACTAGTTTTCAAAGCTCTTAATGGACAAGCCCCATCTTATGTTTCTGATCTTATTCATTTGCATTCAACGCCCAGGTCTCTCAGGTCGGCTAATAAAGCTCTATCACATGTGCCTCGGTCTCGACTTAAATCAAAATGAGACAGAGCCTTTGCAGTCGCTGTCCCACGTCTGTGGAATCAGTTGCCACCTGACATTAGGAGTGCGTCTAGACTTAAGACACATTTTTATTCTATTGCTTTTCCAGGCTTTTAACTTATTGTGTACTGTTGTCATTGTTGTTGATATTATTGTTTTATTATTATTATTGCTGTTTTTTTTCTATTTTAGAATTTGTTGTATTGGTTTGTTCAGCACTTTGGTCAGTGTAATGCTGAATTTAAATGTGCTTTATAAATAAAACTTTTAGTTATGCTGTCATAGTTAGTATTGCCTGATGCCCCATTTCTGCTTGGAGCCTCCATCACCTGAGAATCACTCACTGCTGCTAAGGATGGCCCCACATGGACAGCCTAAAGATCATCATGAGATTGATGTGGATGGTACCACACCCTAAAGATGATTGTGGATGTTCTCATTTGGATAGTCTTGCTAAAAATGATGCACAAGTCTCATTAATTGTACAGTGGACTTAAAGATAAAACTCCACTGAAATCAGAATGACCCTAATGTTCATACTGAAGTACGTACTGAAGTACACAATGCACTCAGCACTGAGAGACTCTATAGTGTGCAGTTCTTAAAGAGTAGTGATTTATAATCACCCAGATGAGGATGGATTCCCGTTTGAGTCTGGTTCCTCTCAAGATTTCTTCCTCACGTTGTCTTCAGGAGTTTTTCTCACCACCTTCACTTCTGGCTTGCTTATTAGGGATACATTTATAAATTTAAATTTCATATCAGGAATTTATATATTTCTGTAAAGCTGCTTTGTGACAATGTCCATTGTTAAAAGTTCTATATTAAATTGAATTGCATCAGCTTCATCATCATCATCATCATTAGTATAATCGTTAGTATTGATATGTAAATTGATATGTATATTCAGTTCAGTTTTATTTGTGTAACTCCTAGTATTAGAAATTGTCACAATGCAGCTTTATAGAAATCTGTAAACTTACAACCTGCAGTTACACAACATGTGTGTGTATGTGTGTGTGTGTGTGTGTGTTTGTACCTGAGTGTAATGAATAATATATAACATATAAAAATTGATGTAATAGAAATAAATTTATGTAGAAGGTGTGGGTGTGGCCAGGACTGCTTCCAGCCAGTCAGAACACACTGTTATTTATACTTATATTAAATGAAATAAACTGTACATTAGTTGCACAGTAATTTCTCTATCTAAGCAATTTGTTTATTTAATTATTTATGCATGTCGAATTTAGAGTGGTTTGGAACTTTCACATTTAAGGTATTACATATTCATGATTTTCTGTACATTTAACACACCTATTAATTATTCATGCTGTGTTATTAACCTTAAAGTGTAATGAAGCAGAGGACAGAAGAGTGTTATGTTATATATAAAAGCTCAGAGTGAGATGTGTTTAATGCTGAAGTGGCTGATCTTCCTCATGTAATATATTTCTCAAGTTACAAATAAAAAAAGGCTTACAATTTAGGGACAAGACATATATTTAAATGCAAAAAAATATTTAATAAACAAAATGTAACTAGATGTTTATGTATGTGATTAATAACGTAAACTGTTACACACCATAGAGGAATAATTACTAAATTAATTATTTATATATTTATAATAATTGGTATTCATATTTATAGATTATTAAATTTGATGAAAAATAAACACACTTGAAATAACACTCTTTAAACGGTTAAACTGGACCTGCACATATTTTAAATGTTTTAAAACTAAACCATTTTATCTGTAGTTAAGTTCAGGTGTGCCGTGAACTGTGACGTAATTACTGTATGGAACACCAACAGGGCCATATACAAAGCTAGACATCAATTTATCTGTTTTTAAATTCTCCTAACTGCAGCCAACCAATAGCTAGCAAGAATGCTTAATTACTTTCTAACTAGCTAGCTCCAGTTCATGCAATCAAGGATTCAATCTTATGTCAGATAATGTTGCTGAATATGAAAAAACTAAAGACAACCAATAGATAGCAAGATGTTTCCATCATAACTAGCTAGCCTTCATTTTCTTCTCTCTTATCAGTGAATGTTAAATATTCCAGAAAATCACTTTTATGGTTTATTTGAATAATAAAAATAAGAATAACAGTATTAACAGGACACTCCATCCAAAATCAAAAACGTAATTATCAATATAGCTGGTAGAAACGTGCTTACTCGCATCTTACAGTGATGAAGGAAACCCTTTCCTGATTACACACAAATACACACACACACACATTATGTATATATATTTATATGTATGTATGTATATATAAGAGTATTATGCTCAGAGATGAAGTGAAATGTACCAAAGAGCATTTTCTGTGGTTGATTGTAGTATATAATTCCATACTTTGCTCAGATACTTTTACTTTTATGTAAGATGACGCAGCATTAATTGTATTGTTGGAGTGCTTAATATCCCACATTGTGTAGGAAAAAAAGTGGTTCATGATTAAGATTACAATTAAGAGTACTCAGATTAAATAAAGGGATAAAACGTTTAGAAATATGCACCTGGGTCAGATACAAAGCATTTCCAACACATGAAACTGAAATGAAATGAAATGAAACATGAAATGAATAAATAGAGAACTGCACCCTTGTGCATGAGCCTGGATCAAACTGATGACGTAAGAAGAACAAAGCAATACTCTTTAATTGCAGTTCTAACTTTAGAGGATCTTCATCCTCATACACATTATCACTCAGACTGTTATAGAATTCAGCCGAAAGTTTATCAGGATCTCGTTCAATGTGAAAAGTAATAAAATCCCGGCTTTAAGGCAGTGCCGCGATCTCGCTGTGTTTTGGGCCGCTTGGCGTTCCACAGGGCGGGGATGGCGGTATAGTGAAAAAGCTAGGAAGTAAGATAGCAGTGTGGAGCTCAGAGTTCTGTATGAGCAAGGTTTAAACCTGCGGTTTACAGATTACAGAGGTGTTATTCCCTATCGCGGATGTATTTTTTTTTGTAATTCGACCTCGCGCTTTGATTTTGTTTACAGGACAGGTGAGCTGTGTTCTTCCGCTTACCAAGTTTTAGTGGAGGCGCTGAGGAAAAAGGGCAAGTGGCTTTTAACCCTAAGTATAGATATGTGTCGTGATGGAATGAGGCAGATTAAAGCAGGTAAGAGACTTATAAAATGAACCATAAATTACAATATAAAATTAAAAATTTAAGCGTGCATGTGAATTTTATTTCAGAGTGGCTCTGGTCAGGTTTGTTAATCATCTCAGTGCAAACGGGTATTTTACTTTTTACACCTGTTTACACCTGAATTATACAGCTGCAAATGCAAATATTCGTTTTGATTTTATAATCTACACTTTATTTGTTTGTTTGTTTGTTGACTGACTGATTGATTAAGTAAAAATGTTTTTTTTTTAAAGCGCGAGAGATGTTCCAGCTTGGCACTTCCTAGTTCAATCAGTACAAGTGTGAACATGCACTCTATTTTCACCTCTCCTTTTTTGCATTCCCTCCCTCTCCTCACACCCTCCACTCCCTTACACACACACACTCACACTCCTGCTCCGTTCTGTAGGTGCTGTGTGACATGTGGTGTGTTTTCGAGTGTCACGATGAGCGTCCCAGAGAGCAAAAGCTCCACAGGCGTGTCCTATGTACTGAAGATTCATGTGAGTCCGTCCCTCAGTACACGTTCATCCTGCACAGTCAGGGTGCGAAAGGGAACCACGGCAGCCCTGGTGGTGCAGCGCATCGCTGAGCTGCTTGAACTAGACTTGTCCCGGATGTACGAGCTGATGGAGGTGAGGGGACACGCAGGGGACAAACACATCCTCCGGAAGGACGACTGTCCTGTGGACTGCCTGCTGCTTTGGCCTCAGGGACATGAGGAAAGTCAGAGTTATCATTTCACCTTTCAGGAGGGCAAACAGGACACATCAGGGCAGTATGGCACTGTGCAGGACTTTCTCACACCCCGGCATGAAGACGTGAAGGATCTGTGCAGCCTCACTGTGCTTAACGAGGCCAGTATTCTAGAAACTCTACGCTGTCGGTTCTACAAGAACCAAATCTACACATATGCCAGTAACATCCTTATCACCATCAACCCCTTCAAGTTCCTCCCCATCTACAACCCCAAATATCTGCAAAGATACGAGAATTGCATTCTAGGGAAAGAAGATCCTCACATCTTCGCTATAGCGGATGCTGCATTCCATGCCATGCTGAGCAAACAGACCAATCAGTGCATTGTCATCTCTGGAGAAAGTGGCTCGGGGAAAACTCAGAGCACCAACTTCCTCATCCACTGTCTGACTGCACTGAGCCGGAAGGGGTGCACCAGTGGTGTGGAGAGGACCATCTTAGGAGCTGGACCAGTACTTGAGGTACCGATTTCTGTTTCCAACACACACTGGTAAAGTTCATTTTATGAGCAATAACTCATTTGCTGCAAGTTTCCTGTTACTAAATGGAGAAAGCAGTTTATAAACATGAGCAGTAAAGCATTTACAGACTGAACTTTACTACTCTGGCCCCATCATTACATCATAGCCAGTGGAGCTGGGTTACTTTACTCTGCTAGTGAATTAGCATACCAAATACTTATCGCACAGGCTGTTTGGTTGATAGTTGAGTTAGTTGTTGGGTTGGATAGTTATCGAGTTAGCCAGTGAGTCAGGTGGTTCTTGGCTTTGTCACTTGGTCAGTTGTTGGTGGGTCAGGCCAGTCAGATAGGTTGTTTGGAATAACTAATGTCGTAGTGAGGGTGTGTTCCCTCTCCAGGACGTTTGTCCAGGACAGTGTGTGATTGGCTGATGATGATATCATTTTGTCATTTCTCTTTTGCAGGTGATGAAAATGTGAATGTTTAGCTTTTTTCTCCAAACTCTTTTTTCACTGGAAACAGGAAGCAGTGCATGTAAGCACATGACTGAGGGATATTCTTCTCACACTTCCTTGTGTTATAAAAAGAAACAGCAACGTGTTTGTGTGTGATTCTTTGAGGGAAGTCTTGAACATTATATTCTGTCCTATTCAGTTGGTCTTTATATACAGCAATATGTTGATGTTTCAAATCTGCGGTCTGTGTTATTTTTATTTCAGTGATGGTACAGTTGTTTGTTGGTTAGTTATGTCTCTTGGTAAGTTAGTTGTTGAGTCAGTTAGTTATTTTGGTGGGTTGGTGGGTTTTTTGATGGATGTGCTAGGTGTTTGGTCACTGGGTTGGTTATTTGGTGGGTGTGCTGATCAGTGGGTCAGTTATTTGCTGAGTGTTCTGTTAAGTGGGTCAGTTATTTGATGGGTTGTTTGGTCAGTGGGTTGTTTGGACAGTGTGTAGATTGGATGTTTAGTCAGTTGTCAGTTGGTTGGTGAACTGGTGAGTGGGAAGGTCGGTTGGTGGGTTGGTCAGCTCGTCAGTCAGCAGTTTGGTTAGTTGTTAAGCTGGTTGGCCAGTTTGTGAGCTAATTTTTGGGTTAGTTGGTGGGGTATCCGTTATTCAGCCAGTTGATTGGTTGTTGGTGGGTCAGGTCAGTCAGTCAGTTGTCCGGTTGTTGGTGGGTCAAGTCAGTTGGTCAGTCAGTTGATTGGTTAGTCAGTGGGTAAACTGTGCACTCAGTTGTTTGTCGTGGTGGGTCAGGTCAGTCGAGTATGTTAATTGTTGAGTTGTTTAGTCAGTGAGTTAGTTGTTGAATTGTTTGGAAAAAATTTTAATTTTTGTAAAATTATAATTGTTCTACTGTTAAGCTGTTTAGAGAATGATGTTTGTTGAGATTAAGGTTAATGAGAAATTCGCAGTGTTCAGCATGTAAACACTGAGACACTGTCGTTCTCTCGGAGTGTTAAACAAGAAATCCTGACATGTAATTCGCCAAAACTCGTTTAACCTGTTAAACACTATAATCACCACACAATTCTCAAACTGTGTGTGTGTGTTTCCCACAGCACATCTGTTTCACAATGAACTAAAGCACAGCTTCTCAGTGTTGAATTAAATCTTAATGTCCAGTTGCTCATATAAAGACTCATATGAAGTGTGGAATTAACACTGCATTGTAAGTGTACTCTGGAACAAAAAACAAGGGGGAGAGCAAGAGAGAGAGAGAGAGAGACGCACGTGTGTGTGTGTGTGTGTGTGTTTGTGTGTGTGTGTGTGTGTGTGTGTGTGTGTTGTAGAGCGTGTCATAGTTGGTAGATCAAATACAAGTTGTAGAATTGTGAACTTTAATAGAAAAGGCAGACAGACATACAGGGAGGTAGATTATCTATTAGTAATTTCCCAATAGTAAAATTATTGACGCTGTAAGGAGAATTGCATAATTAGCTCTATATTAATGATATTTTATAAGATAATGTTATAATTTTGAGATATAAAAGACAGTGGATGTGTGATGATGTGTGATGGATGTAGATGAAATGACTGTGTGTGTGTGTGTGTGTGTGTCAGTAACCACAAATTTATTATTGATGGACATTAGTGGATGTCTGAATCAGAAGTATAGATCAGTGCAGCTTTACAGATGTATTTTTCCTTTCTAAAGGAGAATATGCCATCATCTCTTCTGTTTTCGTCTGTGACGTAGAAGAGGAGAGGAAGTGTTTTCATCATGAAACTAACACAGGAAGTGGTGTTGAGCAGTAATGTGTCCCATTACCACCAGCCATGTCTGTGGATTTAACCACAACACCACTGTAATGTTTATATTCTGTACATCATTTTACATTAATCATTACTGAAGTAAACAGAAGATAAAGTGGGGAATTTAAAATAAACACTTATTCCTTGTGTAGCTCAGAGCTGTAAATCATGTGTAACAGAAACCCTGTCTGCTTGACCTTTGACCCTTTTTCCATACACATCCTCTTTAACCCCTTTTCCATACATGGCAGTTACTCAGCTGTAAGTCACAATAACAGCGTGTTACAGTTTGGGTGACTAAAAGGAGTGTGACTGCTTGACTTTATTACATCATCCAGCTCCTCTCACTTTTCGGTTTACGATATTTTCCACATCATAGCTCTGTTTTAGTTTTCCTCCACAATTTATGACCTTAGTGTTACAAGAGTGTGTGTTTGTAAGTAAATGTGTATTTAAGTGTGTGTGTGTTTGTGAGAGAGAGTTCTACATGGGAGAACACACACCTGCATGAATGACAAAAACGCAGAGTTCAAAGTTGACGTGACTGTTGGTGTGTTCACTCTCACTCCTCCACCTCTTAAATCATCTGGGTTTGTTTGTTTGCTTGATTATTATTATTTTATTATTATTATTATTATATTTTATTTTATTATTATTATTATTTTTTAGTTGTAGTATTGAAGGTGTGCAGCTTGGCTCCTCCAAGGGTGTTGGTCAACTCAGAATACCAGAGCAGGCAGAAACATGCTCACACACATTTATTTACACCAGGAGAGCGCACACACATTTTAGCAACAATCTGGATCTGTTCTGCTCCTATGGAAGGAAAAGAAACAGTGGCCTGATTTCACTGTAATCATAATTAAAAAAACAGTGCAGTCATTAACACATTAAGTTATTAACATTAGTCATTTTGGGACATTTTGTGTGCAAATAAACACAGAGCGTTCAGAAAATATTCACATTCCTTCAGTTTTGCGCATTTTATTGTTCATCTTTTCCTCAGTTCTGACCAGTCTCCCCATCATTGCTGCTGAGCTGTTCCCCCATTTATTTTTAGATTTACATTTATGTATTTATATTTATGTTACTTTCCAGACTGCTGTAAACTACATAGAGCAAGAGAAAAGTTTAGGTTTTAGAACATGATGGAAATACTTTTGTATTTTTTGTCCTCTCAGGCATTCGGGAATGCAAAGACGACATACAACAACAACTCAAGTCGCTTTGGGAAGTTTATCCAGGTGAATTTCTTGGAAGGTGGAATCGTTAGAGGGTGAGTCAGATTCTTTGTCTGCTTTCTTCTTGAATATGCGTCGTCTGGAGGAGTGTGATAACATCTAAAGCATTGTTCTTTACTTTAGTACATATAACAGTGTCTCTCTCTCTCTCTCTCACACACACACACACACACACACACACACACACAGACACTGCATGTGCTGATCATCAGTTGCACTCAGTTACATCACCATATTTAACATGATATACATTAGGGATGTAACTGAATACGAATCCTTTCAGATTGAACAGATAATGTCTTCTAAACATCAAAACAAAAACGTCAACTGATTTGAATTCTGATACCTACACTATATTACCAAAAGTATTCGGTCACCTGCCTTGACTCACATATGAACTTAAGTGCCATCCCATTCCTAACCCATAGGGTTCAATATGATGTCGGTCCACCTTTTGCAGCTATTACAGCTTCAACTCTTCTGGGAAGGCTGTCCACAAGGTTGAGGAGTGTGTTTATAGGAATTTTTGACCATTCTTCCAA
>CM040978.1:24439934-24480787 GCA_022985145.1 Pangasius djambal
AACCTGTTATTCTCCCTCCTTTCTCACTAAGCACAGCTGAAACATTTACAAATCACGTACGGTTTTTTTATGTACCACCTGGTCTGTGCTCTTTTTTCTTCTGTGGGAGCTATAAAAGATATCTGGAAGGGGGTGGGGTTGTTGAAGTCACCTTACACTGAGCCAGATTATTAGTTCCTAATCACTTATAAAGACAGCCATCACCCACTCAGTCAGACAATAAATCAGTCAGTATTTAAATCATCCTAACGCTGTCTGTGTGGTTGGAGTTGCTTTCTTTATAGCCATTCCAATGGTTACAGGCTTTGTGAAAGAAGAGAAAAAACAACTTCATTCCCTCAACATTTTGAGAAGATGCATTATCCTTAGAGGTACTGGCCTGAAAAACACCCCACGGTAAAGCGGTTACTCCAGAATGGTAGGCAGACTCCACCCCCAACAGATACCGGCCAATCTCTTTTTTTCACCGTGACAGCTATTGGAAACAGGCAGAGCAGTAGCTATAGGTGCAGGATTTGATTAGATTTAGCAATGGGCTATAGTTTGTATTAAAACCTGTTATTCTCCCTCCTTTCTAACTAATCACAACTGAAACATTTACAAATTACATCTGTTGCTTTTTTTTTTAAGTACTCTGCTCTTTTTCTTCTGTTGGAGCTATAAAGGATATCAGGGTGAGGGTGGGGATGGGGTTGCCTCAAACCCTAACCCTAACCCACCTAACCTATCAGGGTTGGGGTGGGATTGCTCAAGTCACCTTACACTGAGCCAGATGACTAGTTCCCAATCACTTATAGAGATAGCCATCATCAACCCATCCACTCACTCACTCAGTCAGTTATTCAGTGTTTAAGTAATCCTAAAGCAGTCTGTGGGGTTGGAGTTGCTTCCCTTACTTCTTTCTAGCCATTCCTATGGTTGTCGGCTTTGTGAAAGAAGAGAAAAAAAACTTCTTTCTTTCAACATTTTGAGAAGGTGCATCATTCCTGGAGGTACTGTAATACCCGGTTGATGTGTGGAGTGGAAGGAGCAAGCCCCTCTTTCAGCTCTAAAAATCCATTTAATATAGAGTTCTTGAATAGAGAATGTATCAGATATTGAATAGACAAGAACAGATTTTTTTTTAATTAAAACCAGAACATATCCAAAAAAACTCAACATCCAAACATCATTTATCCAACTACACAATCAAAGCAAAGCAAAACTAAGAACAAAACAAAAAAACAGAAACTACGATCAGAACAAAAAACAAAAAACAAAACAGCCACCTTCAAAAATGCATGCATACATTTCTTTCAACCAACATTACATTATTTTTGTGCATCAAAAATTTTACAAAAATTGCAACACATACACATCCCCACCATTTCCAATCAACTAGTTATTTACAAGAACCAAAACAAAATAATGTATTCATGTTCACATTCCAAAAAAATTGCTTCTACATAAAACAACTTGGAAAAGAAAAAAAAAGCAGAAAAGAAGGAGAGGCCTCCAACCTTCCTGTCCACCCCACTACCCGTCAATGGTGAGGCCACCAGGGAGACCCTACCACTGTAGTCCCCGAGAAGCCCCCCCCCCTCTACACCTCCCACTCCTACCCTCACAATACCCTGTCCTCCATCTCCCCCTTGCCCTACCTTGCGGAGTCTGGCCCTGAATGTCCAGAACAGGTTCCCCAGGATGACCCGTGGTTACAGGCTCCAGATACATTTGCACCTCATGCCCCACAGGACACACTTTACCACTGCTCTATGCGCCTCAACCCCTTCCATGGAACACGACTCTGACACACGCCTCCAGAACTGAGTCGCGATGCGGCATGACCACATCGCATGCTCAATTGTCTCCTCACCTCCGCATCCAACCGGACACAGAGGCGTGCGACAAAAGCCATGCCATCCCTTACTGGGAGGCGCCCCAGAGCCCCTAGCCAATGCAGATCACTTGTACAGTTTTCGGTGGTCTAGCAAAGGCCATCCACCAGGCACCACGGCTGGTCCCAAATGAACTCAGCCACCTTCTGATAATGCCATGGGTGGTCACCCCGCAAACAGTGTTGCCATGTGGCCCTCCGTTCCCCTGACCAACTTGGCCAGGAAGGCCATATACAACGCCATGGTCTTGAGGGGAGCACAAAGTACTCCCCTCTCGCCTTTTTCCCGCTCCATGTACATTCTGACACGGGCGACCTGCTCACTCCTCCCCCCTGAGATGAATGTAAATATGGAGTGCTCTGTCATGGCAAATTCTTCTGCAAATCAGAATAAGAAAAATGAGTTACAAAGACAAGGAGTTCTGGATGCCAAAAATCTATAGACTTTATTGAATCAGACAACAAAGCCGAGATGGTCTGCAGAGCATCTGATTTACATAATTATGGCCCATGCTTTTATACAATTCTAAAACAATGATCTTATTGGATGGAGTTTTCTCTTCTTTCTCTTAATCACACACCTGCCTCTCACCCCAATTATTTCACTTTCCCCTTATCTCAATTTTAACCGTGGTGAGAGTTCAGTCAGTTTATGTTTTCAAAAACAACATTAGCCTTCACCTTAAAAAACACCATCTACGTGGTCACACCAGTCCGTTCTCATAGAACCATCCCTCAGGATCACAGGCCCAAAGTCAGCCTTCCAAATGCACCAGAAATGGTACAGTGTAGTATATAAATGAAGCTCTGAAAGTTAATACATGAGGTGATTTAAGGTCACTTTTCAATACTGTTGCATAGATACTGATTGATATAATACTGATTGACGAATGATATTGATATAGATAACAGGAAATTCCTCCATACATCCCTCCTCTGGGGCTTATCAAGCTCCACCTACCTCAACAGAGCAATCTCACAATCCGGTTCTTTCATACATATTAACTAGTGATCAATGCCTGATCACTCCTTCTTCTTACCAATAACCAAATCCTGAAACCGCTCTCTTGTGGAGAACAGGACCAAACATCTCCCCTCACACTCGACTAGAAAGGAGTAAAAGATCCTGTCTCCCTAACTTAACTGTCAAACAAATCAACATTGTGTTTTAAGCATGAGCATGCATTTGGTTCAGCACTTGCCCGTGGTTGTCACAGTTATGTAAAGTAATACTGATTGTTACATACTTTCTCAAAATTTATTATAATATTGCTTAATCATATAATTGCTTACAATAAAAATCAATCAGCAACAATCAACATAATCAGAATAAAGGCAAAGTACAAGTCTTTCTTCAGATAACCTCTTCAACCCAGATACTTTGCATATTGTAGAGGGTTACCCTTGGGGAGAGGCTAGCACTTACACCCAGGGCATGGCTCATCACATAACTACTTCTTCTTCGTCCTCACTGGAGGAACTGGAATCCTCTTCTTCCTTCCCTTGCTCTGGAATCCAATCTGGCTTAGGGGGCCAGTCCAGATTATAGTCTGAACTAGTGCCAGCAGACTCACTTGCAAGTCCATCATCATCAAGCTTAGGTTTGTTCATAAGAGCCATCTGTTTAACAGTTGCTCGAACAAGAAAAGATCTTAATATGGGCACAACACAGCAAAACAGTAGTCCTGCAACAACTACTACAATTGCTGTCTTAACTCCCACTTTTGTCAATATAGCTCTCCAATGTCCAATCCGTGAAAACCAATCCCATGAATGCTGTTCTCTCCCTGCATTTCCAGCTACTTCATGCCTTTTTACTAGTAGCATCTAACTGTTCACCTAATGCTGAGAGTGCTGCATCTGTATAATTAATGAACTGCTGTTGGTTGTAGTAAATGTAATTAATACACTCTGTATTCTTGTTAGGAGTTATCCATACCAAAATAGACTCAAATCCTGACATTATCTCATTTCTTGCTTTAAATTGTACAGGTATTCCTCTAGGCTGGCCTATTGAGTCTATATACACCTTAGGATCTGTCTCATGAGCTCTCTTTATTCTGTGAGACTTTCTATTTTTTTCGAGGAACTGATCATACCCCCAGTCAACTATCACAGTTCTTTGAATCAACTGTACTCTAGTGCAGATTCCCTTCCAATTTTTAGGTAAATTTATTCTTAAGCGTGTCCCTGCACAGAGCCAAAATGATCTGCTACTGCCTGAGATTGGTCAGTCAAAGCAATCCGCAATGGTGGAGTTAGAGTTTGATTCATGCAAGTGTCAGCTCAGTGAGAGCTGGATAGTACTACTGTCATACTGGTGGTTACTGTTGCTAGTGCATGACCTTCAGACCACTGGATATATTCTATGCGACCAAAGAGGCGGGAATCCAAGTGCCACATTACTGCACAGTTACCTTGGAATTTACCCAGATCATGTTTCCCATGTGACTTGTTTAAGCATTCATACTCCAAAGTGTAATCTATGTTATACCGCGGTGGTGTCTCTCTACATTTTTCCTTTATTCTAACATCCAGTTGTGGGCACCACCCTTTCCATGCCTTTGTATTATGCATTAAATTATAAAGCGGGTTGCCTAAATATGTTAAATACTCAGTTGAGCAGTCTGTTCTATTATCCCAATTCTTCGCACAATATTGCCTATTGTATTATGCACAATGTCTGTAACCAAATGGGGTCGGTACCACTACAACCCTGCTCAATGGAGAAGTTGAACATACCAAACAATTACCCTTATTCCAACTACCAGCAGTGTATTCAGCCCACTTATACCACTTATTATCTTGCGCTACCTGTAACAATGCATCATACGTTATCTCTTTTGCAGTGTAATTTAACATTTCATGTGTAACTTCTTGATACACAGGGTTAACTAATCTCTCACTGCCTTTACTCATCTGAGAGCCAGTCAAGGCCTGAGGACCAGTTAAAGGCTGAGAAGTCAATTGTTGGGAATGTTGCTTGCTGACTAGTGGACAGGCCTGAGTCTGCGGTATGTGTAGCAAGAAACTCATCAAGATCACCAGACTCAATTGCACTTTCCTGTTCAGCTGGAGCTGACAATGGCTCCTCTTCTTCCCCTTCAGCATTCACAGCAGGCTTATCAGTTTCAGATGGAACATCAGATGCAACAGCTGACTCATCTTCTGCTTCATGTTCCGCCTGGGTTGAACCTGGTTCGCTGTCCCCTGCATGACTAAGGCCTGCTTCTGGTTCCATTTGTAACTGCTCCAGAGGTGGTCCATCATAAGGCCCCCTCAAATATGGCACAGGCATGGGTCGACCCGTGAGCATTTCATGTGGTGACAGGTTAGTAATTCTATTGGTCTGCATGCGATAACTCATCAGAGCAAGAGGTAAAGCATCAACCTAATTCAGTTTTGTATCAGCGCATATCTTATTAAGTTTGGCCTTAAGAGTACCATTCACCCTTTCCACCATTCCTTGTGACTGAGGATGATAAACACACCCCAAACGCTGTTTTATTCTTAACTGCTGCAACACTGTTTTCACTGTTCTCTGAACAAATGCCGAACCATTGTCAGAACTTATCTGAGATGGTATGCCAAACCTAGGAATCACTTCTCTTGTCAGAAACTTAATCACTGTTCCTGCAGTCTGATCTTTTGATGGCACAGCTTCTACCCACCTACTGAACCTATCTATTATCACCAACAGCTACCTTTTTCCTCCTACACTTCTTACAATGTCTACATAATCTATTACCAGATGTTTGAATGGTCCTTCTGGTACTAGTATGTGCACTATTGGTGCTGATGTTCCCTTCCTGACATTATTCTGTGCACAGACTTCACATTCAGATAAGAAATTATCTACCATAGCCTGTAAATACGGAAACCAATAACCCTGTTGTTTTATTTTCCTCCCCCTTTCCACAGTGGTCGAAGCCATGAGTATCTGAAATTAATACAGTGAGAAGTGCTGTGGGTGCAATTATAAGTCCTTCATGTGAGCGCCATATACCATTTACATCTCTAGTAGCTCCTCTCTGACGCCACACTGAATGCTCATAAGCATTTGCCTGTCCTTGAATACGAACAATATCATCCAAATTGGGCTCGGGCTGAATGAGTACCACTGGGGCCATTACTGCTACCTGGCACCCTGAAGCTTTCTTAGCTTCTACGTCTGCAGCATTGTTGCCTTTGATAACAAAATCATTTCCTTTCTTATGTGCCTGGCATTTGATAATTGCTAAGTGCCTTGGATGCATCATAGCTGAAATCAGCTGAACTATTTGCTCAGCATGTTGGATGAGTGTCCCATCACTTTTCTTAAATCCTCTCTGCTTCCAGACAGCTCCAAATAAATGACAAACACCATGAGCATAAGCAGAGTCAGTATATATATATATATATATATATATATATATATATATTTGCGACTTGACCTTTAGCTAACTGACATGCTGCAGTAAGAGCTTTCAATTCAGCCAACTGAGCAGAACACGGTTGCTTACAATGCTGTGAAATTACCGTTACAAAGTCCTCATTCTGTCTTCTCACCACTGAAAATCCTGCATGATTACCCAAATAGTCTCTGAAACATGAACCATCCACAAAATATTCAACATCTGCTTCTGGTATAGGTGAGGACTCTAAGTCAGGTCGAAGTCGAGTAAAAGCCAGTGAGTTTGCTACACAATCATAAGGCTGTCCTTCATGTTCTAAAGGAACCATGTCAGCTGGATTTACTGTTGTGCAGCGCTTAATAGTGATGTCTGGGTACATCAAAAGAGATGAATAAGCTAAGCACCTAGCCTGAGTTAGAACAAATCTCCCTTGTTCTAATAATTCCACTACATTGTAATGTGTATAAATAATCACTGGATAACCCATAGTCACAGTAGATGCTTTTTCATACGCATAGTATAAAGCAGCTAGTCCCTGTCGATAACACAGAGCATATCCCTGTGCTACACTGTCCAGTTTGGTGCTGTAATATGCAATAGGCTGTTTCTTTCTACCACTGCATATTTCCTGCATTAGCACTGCTGATGCATATCCATCTGCTTTGTTAGCTACATACAGATGAAATGGTTTAGTATAATCTGGAGTGGCTAAAGCTGGTGCAGCCTGAAGCTCCTTTTTCAATGATTCAAAAGCTAACAGTGCTTCACTCTTCCATACTAATGGTGAACACAAATTCTGATTCCCTGCTTGCTTCATGATTGCCCTCAAAGGAGCAGTTTTAATCGCATAGTCCTCTATCCAGTGAGAACTAAATCCTGTCATTCCTAAAAAGGTCATCATTTGCCCTACTGTCTGTGGTAGTGGCGCTCTACTGATACCCTCTAGCTGGGCTGGAGCAATTGCCTTAGTTCTGTATGCAATTAGTCTCCCTAAATACTCAACTTGTGGCTGACAGTACTGTAGCTTAATTTTAGATGCCTTATGTCCTCCCAGGGCTAATTTAGTAAGTACCTTAAAGGAATGTGTGTGGCATTGTTCCAAGGAAGCAGAGTAAATCAGCAGATCATCTGCGTATTGCAACAATATGCTATCTATCATAAGATCTTCCAAATCAGTCTTAAGAACGTGGTTGAACACATATGGTGAGTGTTTGAAACCTTGGGGAAGCCTTGTATACATATATTGCTTCCCAGTTCTTCAGCCAGAGGAACACTAAAAAAGGCAGAGCAAAGATCAATTACAGTAAAATATTTGGCATCAGGAGGAACATTAGTCAGCAATGTGTGAGGGTTGGGAACTTCCGCTGGCCAATCCTCTACCACCTCATTAACTGCTCACAAATCATGCACTAAACACCATTTTGATTTATCAGCTTTAATAACAGGCAATATTGGGGTATTACAATAACTCACTGTCTCAACTAGGACTCCAGCCTGGACCAATCCCTCAATAGTTTGCTTAATGCCTGCCTCTGCTTCAGGACGCAGTGGGTATTGTTGCTTTCTAGGTAACCGAGCACCTGATTTAATTCTAATTCTGACTGGGCTAGCAGACTTCACTAGACCTACAGTACATCAGAATCATGTCGGGACCACAAGTTAACTGGTACCTGTTTTTCCATTTCTTTCAACAATTCAGCTGTCTTGGACTCTGAGTTGACTGCCTCACTCATGGACATCTGTGCTTTTTCAGTGATCACCACCACCTATGGAATTCCTGTCATAAAAGTAGTACACAAAATCTTAACATATGACTTATCTTTTGAAAGAAAAACTAAGGGATGTTCCATTTACTCCCCTCTGCTTTTGCCATCATGGGACCTAAATCTTTTGATTCCCAGACTTTTCCCACATAAAGAGTGATGGGGAACAGAATTATGGACCTGAAACCACTTGTCAATACAATCATCATTAATACAATCATCACAAGGATCTATTTGCATAGCAGCTCCCTGTTTCCCTATAATTATGCATCTAGACACCAAGGGAACTTTTTGACCCTCTGTTTCTTTTAACCATCGTTTTTCAAGCTCTGAGTCACGCGATGAATTGTACAATGATTGTACAACTTAGGCATTGCTGCACCTGGGATCTGCGCTTCAATAAATTTTCCCCACTTACTAATTACTAGCTTTACTTCACTACTTACCTGTCCTAACCAATACACATTAGCTTTCGGCTCAGAAAGCACCATTTGAGTTTTTACCCCTGATACATCTACATAAACTCCTTCTGGAGAACACCAAATTTGGAGTCCAAGTTTACACAATGCATCTTTTCCCAACAAATTAACAGGAGTTTGTTCTGATACTAAAATAGGCAAGGTCACCTTTTTATCTTTAGTCTGCAGACTAACTGGAGGCATCATTGGAATTAGCTGCATTTGTCCCAAGAACCCTACTGTCTTTGCAAATTTTCCAGACATGTGGAGGTGAGAGGCATAATTTGTACTTACACAAGTGTAAGAGGCTCCAGTGTCTATTATCATGGGTGTTAATTTGCTCTCTATTTTAACCTGCAGCATAGGTTCTTGAGCAGCATCAGTTGTTAGAATTGGAAGCTGACCCTCCCCAGTAGGATTCTCTGGGCACCCCTAGTACCCCTGATTAGGCCCACCCCACAGGTTCACTGGGCCTTGTGGAGATTGTCGATAGGACTTGACCCAACCATCCCCTTCACCACCAGGTTGCTGTTGCCATGGATTGATGGGGCAATCACGCCTGTTATGTCCAGGTTGTCCACAGCCCCAACATATTCCTCGAGGACCAGAAGTGGGTCCTCCTCTTCCTCTTCCTCTTGGGGTGGCCTTCTTTGCCAGTTCATGTTATTTGGCTGCTGATAGACATTAATAATCGGCATTGCAGGCTGTTGTGGAACTACGGGAGCAGCTGGCGCAGCTGGCACACTTTGCTGGACAGTAGGTGGTGGAGGTGGTGGTGATGCATTCAAAGGAGCCATCACTGGTGATGAGACTTCCTCCACTTGGTCATTGTCTTTATTTTTGTCTTTGTCTTTCACAGGCGCTTGGACCTTTTTCTTATTTTTGTTTGTCAGCTCTTCAAAGCTGCAGTTGTGCCAGCTTTCTTTGTAGATCTTTCTTGAATCTTAAGCTTTTGTTCATTCCTTCTGTATTGTTCAACCGCATGAGTCACATGGTCACAGAATTCCTTGTGCAGTTTAGAATGTAGGCCAACCACATCTTCTAGCTTAGTTTTTACAAATGGTGGCATAGCATCCATTATTGCTGTTATGAACAATGATGACATCACAGGATCTGCCTCTGGATCCCGTTCCAGTTCTTGTCTCCATCTTTTTAGTTGTCTCTGCACATAAGTGGTGGGATTTTCTGTTTCTCCCAGCTGTTCTCCTTTCAGCGACCTTGGGTCTATGCGAGATGGATACTCTGCCCTCAGTGTTTGCCATAGGCGTGGACGATATTGATCAAACTGTGTCCCATTCATTACTGGAGAGTTCACTGCTCTTTGTAGGTTAGCAGCTGTGAGGATCTCTTTCATTCTTAACCCTCCTAAAATTTTGGCAAGGAGTGCTTTGATATCTCCAATTGCCAACAACTTGCCCATTGTCTCTTCTTCAAACACCTTAATCCACTACCCAGCTCCCTCGTGGATGTCAGGGAGACGGGCAATCAGTCCATCGAGATCTTGTGTAGCCCAGGGTACATAGTGCCCTCTAGCACCCTTAACCAGAATAGGCAATTGAAGGTGACTGTCATATCTTTGTGGTTCTTGTAAGTGTTCATGTGGTCTGAGCCGTCTTCCTCCCTCATCTCGTGACCATGTTTCTGCATCATCATCATCCTCCATGTATAATGTTCCTGTAACCCGCTTTCTCTCACCCACATCATACCTTCTTGAACCTGTGGAATATCTACTCTTACTGAATTGTTCTGCTTCATCCAAATATTTTTCTGCCCTTTTTATTCTTGTATATACACTTCTATCCAATTTGTCCATCTCTGTTAACAACTTCTCCTGCTCCTCTGGGCTATCTACAGGGGAGCTTTGCTTCTCATCTTCACGATAACCACTTAAATCAGGATATTGGGCATAACTGTCTACTTCCTGTTCCCTTGTTGTCTGTCTGCATTGTCTTTTGCCTTTAGGAGTCTTGTGGGCCACTTTAGAAGGGGTGGGAGGTTCCCCATCTTCATCCTTCTCCATGTCTATCGTCCCTTCAACTTGTACCGTTCCTTTAATTATGGGAAGCTGATTTTTTGGAGGTGCATAAGAAGGTGGTTCACTGAAAATTTTTCTCATCTTTTCTTCTGTCTCCTCATTGTCTTTTTTCAACATTTTTCTGGCTTGTTTCATGCTTTTCCATGTATTTTTTCCTTCTGCTTTAAGATATGCAATTACTTTCAGCTCTTTCTCTCTCTTGTCCTCTCTCCCTTTACTTTTGTCCTTGGCTTTGTAGTTCTTTATCAGTGTTTCCATCTCCTCTCACAGAGCTACATTAAAGGTTCCCTCCTCTGGCCACTGTGTTTTCTTATTTTTAGTTCTCTTTCTCCACTTCTTTGAGCACTTCTCTATAATTTCTTTACATAAGGGATATCTGGCTTTTAATAACTCTATGGGTGAGGATGCCATCATTGGTCCCTGTATTCTGCTTCTGCCTGTTGCCGTCCTCCTTGGAGATGGTTTACTATTACAGTCTGAAATAAAAGTCACTAAGATTTATCTTAGAGTCAGCCCTTCTGCAGTCTTAGGTTCATGTGGCTGAATAATTCTTTTTGCAGAAAGCCACGTAACTCTTCTTAAGACTACTGACACCTCAAGGTCAGGGTTATTTAACTGTCTCCCATTTACTCCTTTGCCTGAGTCTTAGTTCAGTGTGCTGTCAAAACGAAAAGAATAGCACTGCTCAAACAGCTCACTGCGTCTGTACTGATATATACTCAGAAAATATACTCACTGGTGATGGCTATGGTGATGCCCAGCAAACTGAAGTTGTAGGTGACAAATATTAATTCTTTTACCACTTGTAATTGCTTTTCTCAATATTCTGTATGTAAAAGGAAAAAACTCCTCCAGTGCTGGCCTAGTTGAAGTGTATACTAATCTAAAAATACTGACCCTTGTGACCTCAAAGTATTCTGTTTCCAATAATGTGGCACTGAGAAATAGATTATGTGAGACTTAGACTCTCAGCAAGCTCATAATCCATTCAACAAAACTTGAGTTTCTTTATCAGGATCACAACGGCTACAGTTAGGGGAATGTCCAAACAACTTACAAAACCAGTTTCTTGGAAGATTTTTGCTCCTAATCTCACCCTTTGAAGTACTGCTCTCCCTAATGTACCTTACGCACACACGCACAAACTTGCACATACCCAACGTCACAGAACCACAGACTCAATCGTGTGTAACTGCAGCCTCTCTCTCTCCACTATATTAACTTTACTTGCCTTATTTAACCAAATACACACCTAGAACAGCATGCACCATCTAAACAATTATAATGGTGCTGTATCTTTGGAAGTATGATTTTATATGGTTGGACTGGGCTTATAGCACTATTAGTTGTCCAGATAATACTATCACCCAAATGAAACTCTATTATATTAAAAGTGGTTGCAAACCAATTCCCCTTATCTTCTAGTCTTGCATGAGTTTTAGCCTTTACTATTATTATACCACACGGATGTACAAATTTTCTACATGAGATCAAATGAACATGTATTCTACAATCTGAACTAGGACCTTCTTGTTTCCAGAAAATGTTTGTAACATTTTGTAACATAACTGATTGTAACTGCTCTAATTCACTTTTCTTCGTCTTTCTATGATGATGTTTTTTTAGGCATAAATGCTAGCAAACATTCTAATCCAAACTGCAACAACTACAATTAGGCTGTAAAATCAACTTTGTGATGAGCTTTTATGCACAGGCCTGTGCTCTAGAGTACAGCGATAACAATTGGGCAAATGTCCAAGATATTCACAAGCTGCTTGTTATTTTTTCACACACACACACACACACACACACACACACACACACACACACACACACACTGGCATACCCTCCTTTTACTGATTGGCTCCCACATTCACACAGTCTCCAAATTAACTTTGGAGCTCATCATTCATTATTTGTCTCCTTATCTACGGAATTCATCATTCACTCCCTCTAGTCAGCGTGATATAGTCACGTCCGTCTCCACCAAGCCACACTTAAGTGAGGTCCAGGAGAGGCACGTGTCCAATATCCAGCCAAACCCAGAGGTTATTGTTTTTCATGCACACTTAAACTTGCATTCACACACTGGGTATCATGCAGAGAAACAAGGGGATGTGGTTTTTTACATTGGATTCCAGGGGCCGTTTGTATAAAGCTGCTCAGAGTAAAATTTTAGTCTTAAGTGTGTCAAAATTCTAGGAATGACATAATTTTACTCTCATTCCTACACTTAAGAATAAGTGTGATTCATAAAGGTTCCTAAGTGCTAAGATTAGGTCTCAGATCCTAAATTATTTAAGAGAGCTGGAGAGGTCTCTTAACTTAGTTAGGAGTAACAACATGGCAGCAGAGAGGAGGAGACTGCACACTTTCCAACAACAAAAGAATGTGTCGGAATTATATGATGACAGGGAGTTGATAAAACGATACAGGCTTGATCGTCAAGGTATTCTTTTTGTTACTGACCTAGTCAGAAATTCTTCTCCCACGCTACGAAACAATGCTTTAACTGCAGAAATGAAAGTCATAATGACTCTGCGTTTTTTGGCGACTGGAAAAATGCAGCAATGCACCATTGATGACTTGGGCCCATCACAGTCCACAGTCAGCAGGGGCTTAAATAGTACTATTGCAGCACAAACCACACAAAATATAGCAAGGCAGTTCATTGACTTCCCAACTGACCCTCAAACTATACAGCAAAAGCAAGCGGCTTTTATGCGGATTGCGGGCTTACCTGGAGTTGTTGGAGCCATCAACGGCACTCATGCTCGCATCATTGCTCCAACAGTAAATGAGGAGACATGCATAAATAGCAAAGGATTCCACAGTATCAATGTTCAAGTTGTGTTTGATGCCAGTTACAAGATCCTGGACCTTGTGCCAAAATGGCCAGGGTCAACACATGATGCTCGAGTTGGCCTCACAGGGTTATTGGAACAAAATTATGTTCACCCTGGATGTCATCTGCTGGGTGACTCGGGATACCGTTTAAAACGCTGGCTTCTCACCCCTTACAGAAGACCACAGGGAGAACAGCAGCTTAACCCTCTGGAGTCGACAGGGTCCCCAGCGCCACCTCTTGCAGTTTTTAATGATAACAGAGAAAAGAACTTAAAATGCTCCGTCTTTTTTTGATCGTACACATAAGAGTAATACATCGTTTGAATCTGTAAAGGGTCTATTTTTATTTGTGTACACTCACAATATCAACAAATCATTGTGCTTTTGTAAAATAAAGTAAATATACAGTGTGTGCTTTCTCCACGCATATCTGTTTGAATGGTTTCGGTTCACTAAAATGAACCAAAACTCAGCGAATACCTGACACACAGAGATGAGAAATATATCTATGGAAAGCTTGAGGTGTCTGCTTTTAAATGAAGTGAGTCAAATCGAAAACAAATATTCTCAGTTTATGTAATCCATATGAAACCAAGGAGAGGTACAGTCTTTCCGTCTCACTTCATTATCTGATAATGACCTGAGGTGGGACACACCCACACGCTATTCACAGGGAAAATAGTTCGGTGATTCCCGTACGAGGCAAATGCCAACCGGACAATGCAATCAAAAACATCAAGTTTCCACGACGTCAAACCGTTGCATTTTGAAGAGTGAATTGATCCAGCTGAGGATTTTCCTGCAAGTTGCTACGATGAGTAAGTCCTATATAATTCCTATTCTGATATAAAAGAGAACTCATTTTTCAGACTTTGTTTTTTATTAGTTTTGGATAGCTTTTGGCATTTTACATACCTGACTGAAAGGCTCATTAGGCAGGTCTTTGTCTTCTCAGGTGTGAATCACAGCATTATGCATGATCATTCATGACTCCTTGGACTTTCTATACAAAAAGTGTCTTAGAAAATTTAAATCAATATATTGTTTTCTCTGAATGAGTGACCAGGATGATTTTCATATCATTTTGAAGCAAAACTCTAGGCTACAAGATCCAGTTCTCAAAAGTCTTGGGGACAAATGTTTTGAATGAGTTTTGATTTTTTTTTGTTGTTTTTTCAATAACCACGCATAACTGTTATTTTCTCCAAAATACAAACTTGTACATATATGCTGCACACATATTATTGTAGCCCAGTTTGTGCTGATTACAGTGTAATCAGACTTTAGCCATTTATATTTTTATAAGCAAATGAAAAATGCACAAATGTCAGGGCATGTCAAAACTTCTCCAGGAACGAAACACTCTCAGACCCCAGAGGGTTAATTATAACAGGTACTGTACTGGACTGAACTGTAGACAGATGCAATTTAGTTCAATGAGTGCATTCTTGACTTATGTGAGCTGTTTTTTTTTATTGGTTTTGCATCATGAAGAGCACACAAACTAACAAGAGCTGTGGTGGAGAGAGGAATTGGACAGCTGAAAAGGAGATTCCACATCCTTCATGGAGAGATTTGACACTCCCCTGAGCGTGCTTGTCGCATTATTATGGCTTGTGGCATTTTGCACAATATTTGCAAAGCATGTAACCTCCCACTGCTTACTGATGATGATGATGATGATGATGATGATGACAGTGCTCATGATTATGATGAGAATGATGACAATACCACTGACCACACATTACAAAGCATTTCAGGGAGAGAGTCAATAAGGGACTGCTTTGCTAACTTACATTTTGTGTAAGCAAAACTTGTAGACAATAAGTAACAACACACAAATTTGTCATCACACCATTTTATTTGTGAAAAACGTATGTACAATCATTGACTATTCTTTAATCTTTTCAGTTTTACGGCATAATATTCATTTTGACTTTCCAGCAACTTTATTTGTAAATTGAGCTTTTTTTTTTTTTTTTTTTTTTTTTTTTTTTTTTTTTTTTTTTTTTTTTTTTTTTTTTTTTTTTTTTTTTTTTTTTTTTTTTTTTTTTTTTTTTAAGACAGTCGTCATCCTCAGGGGCTGCACACTGTGCAAACCCTGTGTCTTGTGAGGGAGAATGCTCATCTGGAGGACACGGGGAGATGTCCTGAGAAGATACAGGAGAAGATGCGTCGGATGGACCGGCTCCAGCATCATCCACACTACATTCATCTGCAGAAAATATTAAAGAGTGCAAACATGTTTATTGAATCCGATGTGTATTTTTTTTTTCCACGTCCATAGATTAAAGTAACTAATGTCAAGGCTAACACATTATTACAAGTATCATTTTCTTTTTACCATCTCTGTAACTCCTTCAGTTTGAGCAGTGCAGGGTCTGGGGCATCTGCAATGCCACAAATGGAAGGATTGGCCATTCCCAATATCTCCTCTATCAGATAGAGGATTACATGGAGGGCCTCCGCCTATTTGACAAGAACTCAGCTGCTCATGTAAACAGTGATTTGATACAAAAAAGGGTATAATAAGGCTGAAATAAAATTTACCAGTGGCTCGCATAATTTCTTTGTATGCTGCAATTTCCTTGCGTGCTGTTGCCAAAACATTGTACCACCTTTTCTCACAATCCTCTGCTGAACGTCTTGTCTGAGAAAATGCTGCATTTGCACTCACTACAATGTGCTGCCATTGTCCTTACTTATTAAATTTGGACTGAATTTTCCTCTTATCACCTCCTTCCATTTAAGGACTGACTGCACTAGAAGAAGATTTTCTTCTTTGGACCAGTTTGGTTTTCTTTTAGAATTCATTTTTAATGGTTTGCAACTTTCTAGTCTTTCTTTTATATACACATGTGAGTGCAATTTAGAATGCTGTGATTCATCACTTATTTGTAATATCTTTGCACATAATGCTAAATTAATTTAAATAAAATAAATAAATACATTTAAATATTAAAGTAATTGCAATGTCTTAAATCATGAATGAATGGTGTCATGCTGCTGTGACTTCACCCTTGCAGGCTGGGTGGTTTGATTGGCTGATTCAGAGGTCAAGGGTGGCCATTTTGGGTTGACATCATTGTAGTCCTTAGTTCACAACACTTAAGTGTCACCTGAGTCAACACTTAAGAATCAGCCTTAGACTTTACTGAAAGTTGCTTTTAGCTTCTTTATAAAAGTCTCCTACTCTTAGAAAAATCCTACTTTTCACTAAGATTTTTTTGACACTTAAGTCAAAGCTTAAGACTATTCTTAAGAGCATTTCTGAGACGTTTTATACATATGGGCCCAGGGCCCGTATTCACAAAGCTTCGTAAGCCTAAAAGTTGCTCCTAGTGAGGAAATTCTAAGAATTTCCCCTTAAATTTAGGACTAAATCTTAGTAAAGATAAAAATGATTCACGAAACATCTTAGCCCTAAAAACAGCTCCTAAGGTTAAAAATTGTTAAGAGTAGAGAGGAGGACTTTTAAGAGGCTTAAGAGTTTCTATAGCAGAGGACAAAATGGCAGAAAGAAGAAATATTCTCCAAACACTGCTCTTCTGTCCAGTTTGGTTTTCTTGTTCTTTTACTTCCTTCCATCTCTCTTGGATTGTTGGTTACATACCATCCATAAGCGCAACTTAAATAGACTGTCCTGCAAACATGTGAATTGGTAAAAGATGAGCCATTTTGCTTACATCAATCTGAAATGGATTACAAGTAATAAAATCAGTATGGTAAATAAATATAAACTTAAATATAGTAACTACTGCATGGAAATTTGTTGCTTCAAAAGTAGACACATTTTCAACATTTGGCTGTTTTAATTAACTTTAAGATATTTAGCCTATAACAGAAACTTTGCATAAAGTAGCCTGTATTCATGATTATACAATTTCTTAATACAAACATTTTATGATTTCACTGTCCATTCTATTATCATATATTCTATTTTCACAAAGAGCATATTTTAAGACCTTTACAGATAAAAAACTATCAACCAATCACAGTCCTTGAATTGATTTGTCATCCCTAGCAACAGGGTCAACCACACCTCCTCACTAAGATAAAGGTTTTTGTACTTTCCTTACTCAGAGTTGCTCTGAGAAGTTTCCTAAATCACTTTTAGTCTAGAACTCCAAGCTAGGACTTTTTAGGCTAAGATAGGATCTCTCTGAGAGAATTCTAAGAAGCTTTGTGAATACGGGCCCAGGAGTGTTGCCAAACTCTCAACTCTGCTGCTCTCACACACACACACCACACACACACACACACACAGCAGCTATTCTCTCTCTCAAACGAGCATCTTCCACATGATATTCTCACACACACACACACACACAATTTACACCTTCACTTTCTATCAACCTAATCTCCCTTACGCTTGTGTAAACAATAAAAACTCCCTATATTAGGACTGGTTTTAGGTGAATTGCCCCCACCCAGTGGAACCCGTCAAACAAGGACACCTCTCCCACACACTCCCAGTCACAGAACTGCAGTGACTCTAACCACTGTACACCACACTTTAGCAATACCAAGTGCCACAAGACCGAGATCCCTAGCACAGAGAACGACACTCAAAACAGAGCAACTAACTTTAGTGCCCAACTAAATGTAACACTGAGTTGATAAATTGGAGCGTTCACTGTAGGATTTATGTGCCACTTATGATATGCCTGATCAGTGACAGTGGGCTTACAGAGCACTTACAGCTGGCGCTGTGAATGATATGGGGTCAGATTGGCCAAGTTCAGCAGGAACTCACCAAGGAAAAAGACAAAGACTCCAGAGCCCCCAATCAGGGACAACACTTAAGAAATAAGAAAACTTCAACAAATAATGCACAGAACAAGTAACATACAAGACTTACACCCCTTTTTTTTTGTCTTTTTCTCTATAATTCACACTCCTCTTGAGTGTACATGCCTCTTGTGTGACCTGCTCGTACAGACCTTCTCCCTGTGCAAGACCTTTGCTAAATCTCTATCTTGTCCTCTTCCACTAGAACAGCAGCATACGAGCTCATTGTTTTGATGCAGTGTCTCCGCTAAATCTCTGCCTAGACTTCTTCCACTAAAACAGCAGTATGCGGGCTCGCTATGTTACACATCAAACCACAAGGTGAGAAGCAGTATCCGCAGGATTTTGCATGCTTCTTCTCTTATTCTCTTATCTCTTTGTCTCTTTTACTCTTTAACTCTATCTATCTACTCTGTGTCTCTTTTACACTACTTATACATTACTGTTATCCATCAAGGCCCACTTAACAGCAATATATTCTGCATGCAGTTTACACCTTTTTGAGATCAAAAACCCCTTGCTTAATTTGGTTATTTAATTTGGTGAAGCCTAACAGAGTGCCCTTACCGCCCCAGGCCGATCTGCAGCAGACCACACAAACAACTTAAACTATTCCCAGCCAGTGTTTGTGCGATCTGCCTCAGCGGGCCCAGTCGCGGCGGCCTTCCTGGCTCCTGTCCAATCCTGCCGACTACGCCAGTAAATATGTCGTGGCAAAAACTTCTGCAAATCAGAATAAGAAAAATAAGTTACAGAGACAAGGAGTTCTGGATGCCAAAGATCTATAGACTTTATTGAATCAGACAACAATGCCGAGATGGTCTGCAGAGCATTTGATTTACATAATCGTGGCACATGCTTTTATACAATTCTAAAACAATGATCTCATTGGATGGAGTTTTCTCTTCTTTCTCTTAATCACACTCTCGCCCCAATTATTTCACTTTCCCCTTATCTCAATTTTAACTGTGGTGAGAGTTCAGTCAGTTTATGTTTTCAAAAACAACATTAGCCTTCACCTTAAAAAACACCATCTACGAGGTCACACTAGTCCGTTCTCACAGAACCATCCCTGCAGGATTACAGGCCCAAAGTCACCCTTCCAAATGCACAATGGTACAGTGTAGTATATAAATGAAGCTCTGAAAGTTAATACATGAGATGATTTAAGGTCACTTTTCAATACTGTTGCATAGATACTGATTGATAGAATACTGAATGACAAATGATATTGATATAGATAGCAGGAAATTCCTCCATAGCTCCAGGCGCCTTCCCGTTACAAACGGGATGGGGAAGACAAAGGCCAGTTGATTAAGGCCTGCCAGAAGTTCACTGCCAATACTCTCCCCGTAAGGGAGAGGTCCCTTCTGCCCCAGCTCTCGGCCCTGACCTGCAACTTCCTCAGGGCAATGTCCCACGCCTTCTCAAAATGTTGAAAGAAAGAAGTTGTTTTTTTTTCCTTTGGTACAGCCATATCCCTGGCTCGTAATTCTTCTCCCATACCTCAATGTTTGCACTGGCTCTTTCTTTGGGGAGACCACAGCCATAGGAGTGGCTAGAAAGAAGTAAGAAACAAACAGACATTTCTCAAATTTAAAAGATTTGGGTCTACTCATCAGCTGCAAAATTAACATACACTATATGGCCAAAAGTATGCAGACATCCCTGCTAATGATTATGTTCAGGTGTTTGCCATAAAATCAAGCACATAGCCATGCAATCTCCATTGAGACACACTGGCAGTAGAATGGGTCTTACTGAAGATCTCAGTGACTTTAAACGTGGCACTATCATAGGACGGCACCTTTGCCAGTCAGAAAATCACAGAGCGGGCTGCCGAGTGCTAAAGCATGTATAAAAAAAAAAAAAGAAAAATCACCTTCTGTTGCACCACTCATTACAGAGTTCCAAACTGCCTTTAGAAGCAACATCAGCACAAGACCTGCACCTCAGACACTTCATGAAATGGGTTTCATGGCCAAGCAGCTGCACACAAGCCTAAGCTCACTATGCTAAATGCCAAGCAGCTGGAGTGGTGTAAAGCACCAACACTGGACTTTGGAGCAGTGGAAATGTGTTCTCTGAAGTAATGAATTACACTTTACTATCTGTCAGTCTGATAGATCCCAGGAGAATGCCAGGAGAATGCAGAGTTCCAACACTAAAGTGTGGTGGAGGAGGGATTATGGTCAGTGGCCCCTTAGTTTCAGTGAAGGGGAATGCTAATGCTACAGGATACAAACACATTTTACACAGTTGTTTGGTGTGGAGAAACTCAAATGGCCTGCAAAAAGCCCTGACCTCAATCCCACTGAACACCTAAATGAGTGTTGATTGTGAGCCAGGCCTTGTCTTCCTATGTCAGTGCCTGACCTCACGCATGCTCTTTGGCCTGAATGAGCATAAATCCCCAGAGACACACTCCAAAATCCTGTAGAAAGTCTTCTCAGAAGAGTGGAGGCCGATACAGTCACAAAGGGGCAACTCCATAGTAATGCCCATGGTTTTGTAATGGGACATACAACAAACTCATAGGTGTGATGGTCAAGTATCCACATACTTTCGGCCATACAGTGTACTGTAGAAGAGATTATCGGCACCTGCATAGTTACCGATATTAACATTATGATGTAGCACAGAAATGATTATCACAACAAACATAATTAACAGGTTCACTCCTAACACACAGTGTTCACTGCTGCAAAGTATGTTATGTTTTTAATCTTCTCTATGCTCTCAGCCAATAAGAACACAGCTCTGGTCTCGTCTTGAATGCACCTCGTTGCTTTTATTAACAGCAGAAACGTATTAACACCTGGAAGCTCAGGTGTCTACAACACTTGGGCAAGAGGAAGATTAGTATGATTTCAGTATTTGAAAAAGAGAACAATAATAATAATAATAATAATAATAATAATAATAATAATAATAAAGATTAAAGATGCAAAAGGTGCATCTCATCCATAACCCAATAAAATATTGATCAAAGCAGCACCTACTGGTCAGATCTGTCTGTTTTCTCACTAACACACAAACACACACACACACACACACACACACACACACACACACACACACACACACACACACACACACACACACTTAAGCTTAAGATTCTGTACATTTCAATTTTGGCTGAACTGTTCCTTTAATCTAGAGACGTCAGAGCTTCGTCACCATGACAACAACTCAAAACAGCACAGGCTTATGTTACCGTCATTAAAAATGTAAATAAACTCAAAACTGTGAATCAGGAGTCTGAGATATAAACAACCACTTAACTGGCAGTGACTACAAACTGAATATGTTGCTAATGCTAACATTAAGTGAGCTAACTCTGAGCAGCTACACTTGCTAATCTGTCGTCTGAGGCATGTGAGCACTGAAGGATTCGGCTTTGAATAGTAAAATCCTCTCTCAGCTGTTGTCATGGTAATGCCTCACAGCATCAAGACACACCCCCATTTAACAATGTAATGGCAAGGCTCTGAGGTCAGTAGGAACGTGTGTGTGTGTGTGTACAATTTATTGATACAGTTGTATAGCGTCCTTCAGCTTTAACACAGAGATTATACAGAAAAACAAATACATTCTACACACATCCATCCATCATCTGTGTGGACAACAATACTGAACAGGGAGAAGAGAGAGAGGAATAAAGAAAGACAAAACAAGAAGGAAAGACAAGAAAAAACAGACATACATACATACATACATACATACATACACACACACACACACACACACACACACACACACACACACACATGAGAGAGAGATAAAAGGCAGATAGAGAGCGAGATGGGGATAAAAATTAAAAAAATAAAAAGCAAGAAAGAGTGTGAAATGGAGAGAAACCGTGAGAGTGAGACACACAGACAAGCAAAAGTTTGCATCCTTCATTTTTTTCTCGAGCTAAAGAGAATTATATCACTGGATTATGATTTATCCATAAAAAGATTCTCCTGAAACAAGATTATTGGATATTTTTTTAAAAAATAATCCATATTAACAGAAAAATAGTCTGAAACTAAAGATCCATAGAATGGCAGGTAAAGTCAAGGGGCAGAGTCAACTGGCCACAGTCAGGGGGTTCCATGTGACAATGAAGGAACTGAACCTTTTGCTGGTGTAAATGTTCTTCATTCAAAGGGGATGCAAAGTTTTGCACTTAAGTGTTGACAAAGACAGACAGAGAGACACAGACAGACAGACACAGACAGAGAGACAGAAGTCACTGTGAGCACTGGGTTTTGTTCTGGGAGGTTTTCGGACATAACCATACAATAAGGCCACTTTAATCGTCCTCTCAACCCCCACCCGAATCTCTCTTAAAACGTGAACTCTCCCCCTCATTTCTCTGTGGAGCAATAGAGTGAGCCGAAGCAGCCTTCTGACTGGTGGAGGTCCACAGTTTGTTCACAGTTTGTTCATGTTTGGGGCGTGGCACTCTCAGTGTCCTCATGGCTGAATATAAAGTGATAAGTGTAGGAAATGAGTGCAGCTTCTCTACGTACACCAAAAATGAGCAGCGGCATACATATGGCACACAGGCACAGGAACGTCATATCTCCGCCCCAAACGCTCAAGCCATTCTAACACATCTAGTTTGTTTACATGTCAGTGTTACTCATAATGCACTGCGCTTTACAGAGTGTGTAGTGATAAACTATATAATTAGCTACATTATCTGAAACAGAGTGTTGATACTTCCTGGTTTTGCTGACTGACAGGAGATCCAGGGTGGCACTTAAGATTAAACTTGCTCAGCCAACCACAAACTTGATCATGTGATATCAACATGGCAGTTTATCTTGCGGGCGAGCTAGGCTAGTCACTTAACTGCAGGTATCTACAGCTAGACAATTAACATTAGCAACTTAGCTGCATAATGTTGTTGTTGCTGGCTTGCTTAGCTAATATTAGCTTAGCTAAACAATTATATATTTTACCATTATTTTATGCATTAGCTACATCAAGCTGAATAATTTAAAAGAAAGTTTGATCATGTTTGTGATTAAACTTATTATATTTAACTTAAGCCCCACCCTTTTTAACCCAGACATGCCTGCCAAAAAAAAAAAAAAAAAGCTATCTAGATAGCTAAAAGTCTTGCGTTTAGCATCCCTTTGTCCTCTTGAGCTAAATGCTGGTTTATGTAGAATGCAAGATCATTTGATAACCGTTAGTTTAGCAAGCTTTTGGGACGCAGCCTTAAGTCCAGAAATGGGCGGGTCCAATGGAAAAACAGGAAGTGATAAAAAGTGGTTCTATAAAAACCAGTGAAGAAGAAAAATAAATCTATCCTAGCTTGTTAATTGGGAAAAGGGGGCAGGGCTTTGGGGTACTGACGATACATTAAGAGGGGCTGGATCGAGGGAGCGAAAGAACACGTCCATTTTTCTTTCCCCCGTTCATGTGTGCATAGGGGATGAGTCCTTCGTACGTCCCCTCATCTCCCTCATCCCCCTCATTCCCAGGGGAGTAGGATGAGAGAGGGATGCTCTCCATGTTCTCCACGTCCATGTCGAAGTCATCACTATCCCGTGCTCGGATCCGGTTCTCCTCGCTGTAGAAGAACGACAGATCAATGAAGGATGGATGGAGCTCATCTCTCAACATCTCAATGATCTCCAGAAATGCAGGACGCAGCTTCGGGTTGTAGTGCCAACACATCTGCATCAGACTGTGACTATACACACACACATGCGCACACACACACACACACACACACACACACACAGGTTATTATACACACATTCAGATACTGAAACTTTTATTTTAAAAATAAATCATGTTTAAAATATTCTACTTCACTTCTCCTGACTTAAATCTCCTGAAACATATTTGCTAAACCTTTTGGCTAAATGAAGTCTGAGTCAGTTATTACCTTATTTATTTATTTTTTTTTTACTTTGACATATTTTCTAACAAAAGTTTAATTTAAAAAAAAAAAGTCTGCGCATGACACAACATGTAAATAATTTATTTCCAAGACACTGCTTTTATCTCAAACCATGCTCTAGTGTAGTGGGATTGCGCATAATTTAAACCATTCCCGCAAGTTTAACTATGCGCATTTAATAATGCGAGAAATTCCCACACAAATGTATTTGCTTCATCTCAGATCAAATTATGAAATACATCAACAGACGCGAAAAAAGAAATCACCGGTTCAAACAGTCCGTCTTTATTTTAGAATTGAATTCCACAAACAGCGCTGCAGCGGCCATTTCTGACTGTCACTGAGCCCTGTAGCGCATCGGCGTGCTCTCCGTGGCCTGTTGTCTTTCTTATACACACAAGGCTGTGTGACGCGCTCTAATATTCTGAGTCATAATGAGTTGCTTGTGAAGATAGTATCGGCTTCCAAATTATATTATTTTAATCCCGAAATTCAAACATTAAATGCTGGCTTGCTCTTTATAGTGTCTGAGCGGATAGAGCGCGCCTGCCGACTCAACACAGCAGCAACGAAGCGCGAGTAAATCATCATCTCCCTGTCTTAAAATGCTGGTTTTATCGAAAGTTAACATGAATGAACGTAAGACAGAATGTAAAAATAGTCTCCTGCTTACTGATTTTCATCATCTCTCACGTAACGACCCACGTTTCAACCGCGAGAAGACCCAACAGCTCGGTATGAGATATATTTTTCCTTAACTGTTATTTAATTTATGTAGAAATAAACATAATTCACTAAAATGGTTTTTAATCTTAGAGAGCTATTTTTTCTTAAGATAAAAAAAATCTGACACTGACTAGATTATTTCACAACGCTTAAATATTAGAAAAAAATAATTAGGCTATATCTTAGAAAGCTGAGACATTCCTTCTTCATTCAGATTCACTGACTCTGAAAGGCATTAATATATAGTCTTAATACAGTTCTTAATGTCAGTTTGTAGGAGAGCATGACAAATTTTGTTATTAAGCTGTTTTGAAAACCACCATACATTAAAATCTGTAGACATAAATAAATGAAGATTATTAATTTAGCCAGATGTGTCAAAATTGATCCCCCCCAAGTTTAAAAAACGAAATTCAGGCCCTGTGAATAATACCTTTAGGTTGTGAATGGATATGAAGTCACAAAACACCACTTCAGAATAAAATGATGATTCATGGCTTCTTCTGAGTTTCATTGTTTATAGAATGTGACACAGTGTGGCTAACACTAACGCTAACGTTCTGTGACACACTCATTAATATTCATTACACACTCATCAATATTCATACAACAATAATATGTACAGGAAATAATATTCAGAACTTTTGATTTAAAATTTGGCACGAGACAGAGCAATTATGTGGTTTGGAAGATGTTTCTAGAATTTTAAGATGGTGTGCTTTTGACACAGATTTTGTCCCAAACAGAAAAAATTATAAATTCCGAATCTAAAAAAGCATGTCTGATAATACGTCATAAGTTAAAGAAAAATAGGAGAAGGAAGGAAATTTGACTATTTCAGGGGAGGACTGGGGAAAAATTGTAAAACACAACACAACTCAGCAATGTGGAGAGAATTCAGCTGGAAGAATGTTATTAGGTTTTTTTAGTACACCATCTCAGAAAAGATATCCTGGAAAAGGGGCTGGCTGCTGGAGATTATGTGGGGCAAATGAAGCCAACCATTATTATATTTTTGGGGAATGTCGAGTACTAGCTCCTTACTGGCAAGAGATTAAAAGGAATTTGGAAGCTGTTTTTGGGGGGTGGCAATTCCTTTTAATTGTGAATCAGTATATTTGTGTAATATTACATTAGCTGGATGGGATAGCAATGATAAGAAGCTGATGTTAATTCTCCTAGTCGTCAGCAAAAAGACAACTACAAGAAGGTTAAAGCCAGAGCGACCCATGGCTGATGAATGGATAGATATAATACACAAACGTGATGGAAAGATTTTTTCTTTAATGATCCAGATAGAAGATTTTTTTTCAGATTTGGAATAAATGGACTGAATATGTCAAACCTATACGATCAGACTTTTACTGAATTAGAAAAAAGGTGTTTAATGGAAAATGGAATGCAGTGTTTTTTTGTTTTTTTTTTAGGAACTAACTCCCCAAGTTATTTTGTATATAGTTGCTGTTAAAAGGGGGGAAAATACAAAACATTTGGAAAATCTAGGAATTACCACATTAATGTTCTTGTATTACTGTGGAAATAATGCCAATCTTGGTCATTGTATGCATTTTCCTTGTAGAACAAAAAAAAAATAAAGTAGTAGTATTCAGAAATACATTAAATATATTTATAAAGTGATTTTTTATTAAGGTTTACTGCCTGTATTTACACTCGTCACTGTTGCGCGCTAAACAAAAAAAAGTAACACCCGTTATCATTTGTTTGGACACGAAATTCGGCATGCAGCAGAAACAGAGCGCGAGAAACCTGACAGGCACAAACCCCCCCATCCCCCCAAACACCAACACCAACACACACACACACACACACACACACAGCAATTCTGCTAATTGAATTTCACACTTACAGTCTGTCGGGGCAGTTATCCGGCCGCTCTAGAAATCCTCCATCCATCACAAACTTCAGCACCTGCTCATTAGACAGACCCTGATACGGCTGCTCGGCTAGCGTGCTAATCTCCCACAGGACCACGCCGAACGACCTGCACAGTCACATTTACACTCATGTCACAATATACTCACATCATAACTGTGCTGCTGTGGAATTCTGGATTATGATTGGTCAGAAGGTGTTGATTAATTTTCTATAAGAGAAGCTCTAACAAGTGCAACTGCAAATCATAGGTTTATATTAATGTGCTCGTACCAATACCTTACCATTTCTATAGTAACAACTCATTCACAGGGAATGACTGTTTATAGCTGCTACAACGTAAGTGAGAACACGAACTAACATGTTTCGTGGACATTCCACAACATTAAAAGTAACTATAAACAGATAAAATGCATGTGTTGTTCTTTAAATAAAAAAAAAGTTACTGTTGTTAAATTGCTGTGGTGTAAGAGGAATAAACCGCTTGGGCATGTGCTGTTATAGGAAATTAATCAACACCACCCTGTCATTGATTAATTTACTGTAACACACACACACACACACACACACACACACACACACACACACACACACACACACGTCATGGAAACGAGAAATTGTCATGGAAACGAGAAACTGTCATGGAAACGAGAAAAGCCATATTCGGCCACTTAATGCTTAGCTAGTGTGCATTACAGGTGAAGTGTGCATGTGTGTGTGTCTCACCAGCAGTCTGAGTGCGCAGTAAACACTCCGTCCTTCAGAGACTCGGGAGCCATCCATCTGACAGGAAGCAGTCCTTTACCTCCCTTCCTGTAATAATCTGTCTCATAGATGTCCCTCGTCATCCCAAAGTCTTCAACACACACACACAGATTAACTACACACTCAAAATTGAACTCTAATCTGCATAGAGCTGAAAGAAATATTGATGAGTCAAAAAATAAAAAGAAAGAATAACATTTCATTCATTCTGTCCCTCATTGTTTTTTTCCTCCTTAATTTTTCCTTTGTTTATTTCTTCCTTCTTTATTTATTCTTCATATCATTTCTTTCTTTCTGCCTTCTTCATTCATTTTTTCTTTATTCTCTACCTTCATTGAATTTTTTGCTGTCCATTTTCTTCTTCGTTTTGTTTTTTATTGTTGCATTTATTATTTTATAAAAGAAAATATTTATAATATATTTTATATAAAAACATTTTATTATTTAATTTTTTGTTTATACTGTATGTATAATTCTATCAACTTTCATCCTTTGTTTTAGGAAGATTTAAATCTATTAACATTCCATGTCCCTCAGGAACAGCACACGTATTTATTATTATTGCTGCTATAGTTATTTCAGTTGTGTGTTGCCATGGTTACCGCCGATCTTGACAGTGTAATCTTCGGATACCATGCAGTTTCTGGCCGCCAGGTCTCTGTGCACAAACTTCTTAGCATTGAGATATGCCATTCCATCAGCGATCTCCGCTGCCATCTGCATCATCTCCCTCAGTGTTGGGGGAGGACGGCCCGGGTTATTCTGACGCACGCACACGCACACTATAACAAAATGCTTCACACAGTGGCAGAAAAATAACCCTAGGCGTGTGTGTGGGTGTATACCTCAGAGTCAGGTCGGAGACGGCGCAGGTAGCTCTTCAGATCTCCATGTGTCATCAGCTCCATCACCACCAGAGTAGGCTGGCCTTTAGAGACCACGCCCAGCAGTCTCACCTGATCATTCAATCAGAGACCGGTTATCAGACAGTCATGTCCCTAATGTCACACACAGGAACTTTAACTGCTTCAGTCAGGTGACCAGTTAGAACACAGACAAGAAAATTCACTGTACACACGTGTGCACTTTGTCAGTGCACTCTGTCAAGCTCTGCCCTAAAAGATATGTTTGAAAAACTTTCTTACCTGTCCGTTTTTTGTGGGCAGCATTTTTGAAAAATAACTCCATCCACACAAGAAGGCGAAATGTGTAACCAACAAAGGCTCTAAAATTTAAAGCTCCAAATGTGCGGACGCATGTGCGTGTGGAGTGACGATGAGGTGGAAATACTGCTAAATGTTCCACTGAAATACAGCGTGTTCTCCCGAGTCTGATCCTAAATCTGCGTTCTCAGTGCAGTTTGTAGCACTGGAGCGGTGGATTCAGGAGCAGAACAGTGCTGATCAGATACTGCCTCCTCCAAGAAATTAATATGGAGTAACTGACATTTTTTTGACATTTGACATCTATTTGTTTTTGCTGATAAACTGACATCTGTTTATTTTTGCTTTTTGTTCGCAAAGAAGCCACAGAGCCTCGCGTGTTGCCATGGTAACGCACAGATTGACTGACAGCCTGTATTAATTGTGGTAAAGATTTCAGTGTAATGAACTATTGCTAGAATTGATATTTTATGTACTGAACACAAATGAGCGGAGTGATACACACACTGACGTTGCAGTGCTATTACTGCAATACAGTGCTAATGCTAGTGTTACTAGGAATCACAGTAGTTTTCGACATAGCGTGGTGTTGTGAGTGAATGAAAGCTTGCTTGTGAGAACATTTCCCCAGTGTGTGTGCTTGTTAAGTTATTAATTTGTTATAAAGTTAAATCTGATTTGTTACCACATGGTGACAGCTGAAAGCCTTCATGACGGAGGCCTCATTGAGGAACTCGATCCTCTCTCGGAGACTGGCCGCCTCGTTAACGGTCTTCACTGCGACACGCGTTTGAGCTTCACCCTTCACCACGTCACGGGCCACACCCTCATACACCATCCCAAACGAGCCCTGACCCAGCTCACGCAGAAGGGTGATCTTCTCTCGTGCCACCTCCCACTCATCCGGCTCATACACTACACACACATGTTTACTGTATTTTATTTATACTATTATTATTATCATTATTCTTTATCACTATTATTAGCGTTATTATCAATATAATATCATTATTATTACTTTCATCTGGACTCAGATATTCTGGGTTTGGTGAAGTGTACAGACGTCCAGTTGGTCCTTCTGCTTGCCTAACACACAGACACACCCCACAGCTGATTTATTATACCGTTAGCATTACACTACTGTAGCACAGATAATGACATCACACTGACTGACTTAATGACCTCACTGCCGGCTATAACACTCACTTCTTTCTGAACATGACGAATCCAGCCGTCGCCATCAGCACCACCAACACGACACACACCACCGGGATGACAATAATCTTTAACATGTTAGAGGGATCCACACCTGAACACACACGTACACAGCATATATACAGGGTATGTGCTGTATATGCTACACATGATATGTATATAGTGTAGGGCACTGTGTGTGTTACGAACGGAGATCTTTGACGTAAAAGTACGCAGGTTCCGTCCAGGACCCGTTTCCTGCCAGTGATGTGGCTCGGATTCGCACAGTGTAATTCCCAGGATGCACCACTCTCAACCGGCAGCCACCATCACTGATGTAGTTTTTCCTGGACACACAGTGACTCAGCTCCTGTAACATCAAATATACACTCAGGTATTCAGACTAACTCTACAACTGACACTGTGGTACAATTTTTATAGCACACGATTACAGAAGTGTATATTTATTGTACTATCTTTTAAATCAGAAGTCTGTGTGTGTGTGCCCACCTCTGTATCTCCCAGTCTCTTGTAGTTCACCTCATACAGGATGATCATGCCATTCGGGGCTTTTGGCTCCTCCCATCTGATGTGCACTGAATATTCAACAACGTTAAAAAGAATCTGCCCAAGGATGTCATCAGCGTGATCTGCAACACACACATTTTATTATAAAATAATGCTCATTTTACTAATTATTACAAATGTAAAAATGTGGAATATCGATATCATTTGAATATTATACATAGTGTGCACACTGTGTGGTTGAATTTGGGGTGGAGACACAGCCAGCAGCAAGGGAAGCTATATTAGGAATGATAAATGTTTAGTGAGTTAGCTAACACTGTTAGCTATATATTGTTTGACTCAGACTTTGACATACAGCAAAATCAGTACGTGCATCCTCGTGACTGTATTAAATTATCAGGCGCAGTTATCATACATGATATCTGCAGTTTTTAAGTAGCTATGTATTTATTGTGTGTGTTTACCCTCGGGCATGGTGCGAGCGCTGACATAGGCGGCCATGCTGCAGCGCTCAGGGTCACCCGGCTGGTTGTTGCAAGCATGAATCTCAATCTGGTAGCTGGTGAAGTGTCTCAGGTTGGAGATCACTGTCGACTCCTTACCATAGACAGGCTGGGTAATCTTATTTGACTCCGCCTCCTCCTCCAGACTCAGGCTGGGCAGGGGAGTGGGCGTGGTGAGGGATGCAGAGATTGTGCTGTTGGCCACGCCTATGAGGGATCTGCGCTGACGGGACGGCCTGGAGAGTGCAGAGTTAGAGGAACTGAAATAACACATTATTAAATAATTGCTGAAATGTGGGCATAGTGCTTTTAACAATGTACACTGTCACAAAGCAACTTTACAGAAATATACAAATTTATCCCTAATGAGTAAGCCGGAGACCATGGTGGCAAGGAAAAAGTCCCTGAGACAATATGAGGAAGAAACCTTGATAGGAACCAGACTCGAAAGGGAATTCATACTCATCTGCGTGACACCGGATAGAGCAACTATAAACAATTTCCTTCTGTAACTGTGTAATACACTTCGTCAAAAAATATGAGCATAGTTTAGTGCATAGGTGAGCACAGGTGAGTGCGCAGGTAAGCACAGGTGAGTGCGTAGGTGAGCACAGGTGAGTGCAAGTGTGTACTGATGAGTACAGGTGTGTGTAGGTAATCACAGATGAGTGTGTAGGTAATCACAGATGAGTGCGTAGGTGAGCACAAGTGAGTGTGTGTGTGTACTGATGAGTACAGGTGTATATCAATGTGTACAGGTGTGAGCACAGGTGACTGTGTAGGTGAGCACACCTGTGTGTATGTGTACACAGGTGAGTACAGTTGTACATTATTGTGTAGAGATGTGTGTAAATGAACACAGGTGAGTACAAGTGTGTGTGTATGTGTACTGAAGAGTACAGGTGTACATCAATGTGTACAGGTGTGAGCACAGGTGACTGTGTAGGTGAGCACACCTGTGTGTATGTGTACACAGGTGAGTACAGTTGTACATTATTGTGTAGAGATGTGTGTAAATGAACACAGGTGAGTACAAGTGTGTGTGTATGTGTACTGAAGAGTACAGGTGTACATCAATGTGTACAGATGTGTGTAGGTGAACACAGGTGAATTCGTGGGAGAGCACAGGTGAGTACAGGTATGTGTATGTGTGTTCTGATGAGTATAGGTGTATATCAATGTGTATAGGTGAGTGCATGGGTGAGCACAGTGAGGGCATGATTGGTACCTGATGCGGAAGACCTCGTTGTGCAGGTAATTCTCAAAAGTTTTGCGGTATTCGCTCTCTTCTGCTTCTTTCTTCAGCTGTTTCTCAGTTTTAGGACACGGGCAGCAGAGCTCACTCTGTCCTGACTCCTCCGTCTGATTCCACTTCTGTCCGTCCTTACTATCCACCTGCGTGGGGGCTCGAGACGGTAGCTTCATGCCTAACACACACCCCCCCACACACACACACCTTTATTACTCAGTGAGATGAGTGGTGGAGTGTTATTTCCTCTTCTATAATCTACCCAGAGTATAAACCCTGATGAAAGTTTCCACTCTGCCGCGCACACACACGCACCTTTCTGGCAGTAATCAAACTTGTAGAGCTCGCTGGCCTCAGGCTGCTGGAGACAGGACACTATATAGTGTGTGATGTTGCCATTAGGGTCATTCGGAGGTTTCCACTTCAGGATGATCTGAGAGGACGAGTTGGAGGATGAGATCGGGTCCAGCGGCACAGATGGCTCTGAAATGACAGAAGGAGGGATTAGAAGAGAAACACGACAAAGAAATAAAATAAAAAGTGTGCTGTTTGTGTGATTGTTTCACTGTGATTGTGGTCAAATTCTGGCAGCATGGCCACGAAAATTTAAGTTACATTAGCGCTAAGCTAACAGCTCACTGGTGGCGTTGGTGCGGACGTAGATGATGTGGCTCTTGGCCCCCTGGACCTGGTGCTCGTCAGAGGTGGAGAGCTGGGCTTTAACCATGATGGCATACTGAGTCCAGGGCTTTAAGGCCACAATGAGGAATCCAGGCTCCTGGTGTGGTCGGCCATCACTGGAGCGCTGAGGAGGATCCACATCTGCAATCACCCAGCTGTTAGAGCCGCATGCATCCCGCCCGTCAAACTCTGTCACATTTCTGTATGGCCTGCATGCATCCCAATCACATCACATCACATCACACACACACACACACACACACACACACACACACACTTTAACCACACAGCTACAGACTTCATCTAAAAACATGTCTAAAGCATGTTCACTCCTTCTTGCCACACACACATTAATTTTTACAACATTTCAGATTTCTCTTTTAACTTGAAAATGTTTTGTATCATGTTTGGACTCATATTTAAAATGTCATAAATCATTAATAAATTGATTGTCACTCAGCGTTAATTAATAAATTCTAATAGAATTCTAATTTAAATTACACAACAGCTATTTTCCCAAGCAGCATTCAAGAGTGTTTATATTTTCTATAACTGCACTGGGATGTTTCACTGGTGTGCATCACTCTGCCCATCTGTGCTCTCCACATATAATTCCACTTCCTAGTTTGAAACGATTAATACAGTAGAGTTAGTGATATCGTCAGCAGGCACATTTTTCATGAATATAACTTTGGCCTAAAACATGAAAGCTTGTCGGATGAGGATGAAAAGGAAGAAAGGACACCAATTTTACTGGAAGCACATTTAACAGGTATTTACAAATCAATGTGAACTAGCTTGCCAGCTAGTCAATGGGCTATAAAGTGAGTGTGGCTTCTTCAGAATCTATTTCCGAAATGAATCTATTTAGCATAGCAAAAATAAACAGAACATTTGGCCATATTGTGTCCAAAATGTAACTTACTCTATATTAATTTCTTGTTTATAGAACTGTTGCATAAAAGCAATATGGCACTCGCAATTGTGAGTATACTGAATATCGCCAAGAATGTGATTAGCGGTGAACAAAGCTGAAGGCTGAGTCAACGTTTGAAATCACAACCGTGCTGACGTTCAGTATAACTGCACTCTTGCTCGTGCAATATTGCTTAATTCTAATCTAGTGTGTTTTCGGTACTGGCTGGTTAATGTGTTAGAGTGACCACTTGGGGGCGACAATGTGTTGTAACATTACAGCAGACTGGCACCCAGACCAGGTGATGTACGGATTTTATGTGGGACACAACCTGAAACCTCAACTGAAATAAATGCATTTTTAGGGATGGCACAATATCACAGCTTCTTTTTTCAATACAGATGATGAAATCTTTAAATACTGGCCAACACTGATACTGAGCCGATTTAAAATGAGTGATTGTTAATTGCAGATCTCACTCCCACGACATGAAGAAATACTGACCTGCACAAAAGTACAGCTTTTTTTATTCAAAGAAAGAAACAGACATCTTGCTGCTGTTATGGTAACATAGCTAGATATCGTTATTACCTCATTACCTACTTTCCATTGCGGTGCTACAAAGAATTCTGTAATGTTTCTGGCTACACTTGCTACAGAATTCGGATCCAGTACTCTACACTGATTTCAGTCCGATACTGAAAGTTTGTTTTGTTCAAGTTCATGTTTTGTCTCAGTGTTTGCAATAAATCGTTTTGTGAGCTGTTAAAGCCGAGTTCTTTCTTTCATCCCTGTATCACAACACAGACCTGCACAGAGCCCAGGAGGAATCACAAGAGCTCTGACAGGCTCCGGGTGCGTTTCATCACTTACGCTTCTTTATACAGCACCATGAAGCCCAGCAGATCCCTGAAGTCCAGCGGCCAGAATGGCTCCCATTTAATCAAGATTTTATCTGCAAGAGTCCGGATTGTCGTGAACTTCAACACCCGGTACTCACCTGACAAAGGGAGGGTGAGAGAGAGAGGTTTAACAAATCTTTATATAATTTACAACCATACAATACCAAATCTCAGGATAGATATTTAAGATTAAAAAAAAATAAATAAAAAAATAAAAATAAAAAAAATTAAAAAAATCAACAGACCATCATCAATTGTACAAAAAACATCACAACAAATAATATCATAAAAAGACATCTTTTCATTTATAAAACTATAATATGCAAATTCTACTTTTAGCCTTCTGGCTACTAGACTCTTAAACATCATTTCAGGATCAGTACTAACAAGTTGCAACCCTTTTTTGAACCCAAGCCCTGAAAGGGCGCATGGCCCGATTGTTTTCCTATGGTTTGTTTGTTAGTTAGTTTATTTATTTATTTATTTATTTATTTATGTTTCGGAGTCTTTTGGGGCCATTAACTTTCTCAAAAACTCATGAAATTCGGCATATACATCAGAGTTGTCGGCCATTAGGCCCGGGTAAAGTGTAGCACATAGGCGTGGTGGGGGGGCTCTGCAGTGCCCCTTTTTACATGGTATATAAACTTGGTGCATATATCATACATACTTATATGTCAAGCTGCTGCTTTTGGGCACTTGAGCCAGGCCCTTAACCACATCTGCTCCAGGGGCGCCGTGTCATGGCTGACCCTGCGCTCTGACCCCAGCTTCCTAGCAAGCTGGGATATGCGAAAACTGCATTTCATTGGCTCTGCACTAGTCCTCTGCACAATGACAATAAAGTTGAATCTAATCTGCACATGCACGAAACTCAGTACACATTATTGTTCTCGACTGTCATTTTCGCACTGACAGTCATGACCTTCGCCCAACAGGAAGTCGGCCATTTTGGATTTTGTGAAAAGTCCATGTGGTATACTTTTAAATGCTCTGGAATAAGATTCTTTGGACTGATGAAACTAAGATTAACTTGTACCAGAATGATGGGAAGAGAAAAGTATGGTTAAAGAAAGGAACAGCTCATGATCCAAAGTATACCACATCATGTGTCAAACATGGTGGAGGAAGTGTTATGGCATGGAATGTCAACAGGTGTATCACATCAGGTGCAAATTATTAGAACATCATTGCAGAGCATTTTGAAGGAGGTTTGTCTTATTTAAACCTCAGACATTTAGTTTGGTTTGCTCTTAACCGTTGAAGTGAGAGGTATCACCATGGAGAGATCCAAAGAGCTCTCTGAGGCCTTCAGAAAGAAGATTGTTGATGCTTATGAGTCTGGTAAAGGATCTAAAAAAAAAAAATCAGCCATTCCACTGTCCGGAAAATCATTTACAAGTGTTTACAGTTTAAAACAACTGCCAACATGGCCAGGTCAGGCCATCCAAGCAAATTCACCCTGAGAGCAGTCCATAAGATGCTTAAAGAAGTCATCAAAAACCCTAAAATATCACAGCAAGCTCTTGCTACAGTTGATGTCAAAGTGCATGAATCTACAGTCAGAAAGAGACTGAACAAGTTTAATTATCATGGGAGGTGTGCAAGAAGGAAACCTTTGCTGTCTAAGAAAAACATGAGGGCAAGACTGAAGTTTGCCAAAGAACACCTAGACAAAAGCCAAGACTTCTGGAATAATGTGCTTTGGACAGATGAGTCTAAAATTGAATTATCTGGACACCATAACAGAGGGCATGTTTGGCTTAAACCAAATACAGCATTTCAGCAAAAGAACTTCATACCATCTGCGAAACAGAGAGGTGGAAGGGTTATGGTTTGGGGATGCTTTGCTGCAGAACATACCAGTAAATTCACCAAGGACTGGCTGAAAAGTAAAAAATGGAGAGTTCTGGAATGGCCAAGTCAAAGCCCAGATCTAAATCCTATTGAGATCCTGTGGGGTGATTTGAAACGGACTGTGCATGCAAGAAACCCCTCAAACATCAGTTGAAAGAATTCTGCATTGAGGAGTGGGGGAAACTTTCTTCAAGTTGATGTCAGAAACTGGTAGATGGCTACAAGAAACATCTCACTGAGGTTATTTCATCCAAAGGGGGAAACACTAGCTATTAGGGCATAGGGTGTCCTAACTTTTTCTTCAGTTGAAATACTCATTTTTGTTGATTGCTTTTGTTTAATAAGTGAAAACAAAGTCAGTTTTTTTGTTGTTTACATGCAATTACATCACCTTCATCTACAAGTACAAATTAAAACAAGATCGGTAATTGTCATGTTGACATTTCCTAATAAAGAACTGAATATTTAATGGTGTGTCCTAATTTTTTCACATGACTGTATACACACACACACACACACACACACTCAAAAGTTTGGACACACCTTCTTATTCAATGGTTTTTCTTTATTTTTATTGTTTTCAATATTGCATATTAATACTGAAGACATCCAAACTATGAAAGAACACGTATGGAATTATGTAGTAAACAAAAACATGTTAAATAACCCAGAATATGTTTTATATGTTCGATTCTTCAAAGTAGCCACCTTTCGCTTTGATGACAGTTTTGCCCACTCTTGGCATTCTCTCAATCAGCCTCATGAGGTAGTCACCTGAAATGGTTTTCCAACAATCTAGAAGGAGTTCCCAGAGGTGTTGAGTACTAGTTGGCTGCTTTTCCTTCACTCTCCGGTCCAGCTCTTCCCAAACCATCTCAGCTGGGTTTAGATCGGGTGATTGTGGAGGCCAGGTCATCTGATGCAGCACTCCACTCTCCTTCTTGGACAAATAGCTCTTACATAACCTAGAGGTGTGTTTGGGGTCATTGCCCTGTTGGAAAACAAATGATGGCCCCACTAAGTGAAAACCAGATGGAATGGCATGTCTCTGAAAAATGCTGGTTAAGTGTGCCCTCAATTTTGACTAAGTCACCAACAGTGTCATCTGCAAAGCACCCCCACACCATCACACCATCACACCTCCTCCTCCATGCTTCACAGTGGGAAACACACATACAGGAACCGTCCATTCACCCTCTCTACGTCCGACAAAGACACGACGGTTAGAACCAAAAATCTCAAATTTGGACTCATCAGAACAAAGGACAGTTTTACACTGATCTAATGTCCGTCCTTGTGTTTCTTTGCCCAAACAAGTCTCTTCTGCTTGTTGTTCTTCCGAAGTAATGGTTTCTTTGCCGTAATTCTTCCATGAAGGCTTGACTCACGCAGTCTCCTCTGAACAGTGGATGTTGAAATATGTCTGCCACTTGAACTCCGAGAAGCATTTATGTGGGCTGTAATCTGAGGTGCTGTAAATCGGCGGTCTCTGAGGCTGGTAATTCTAATAAGCTTATCCTATGCAGCAGAGGTAGCTCTTGGTCTTCCTTTCCTGCGACGGTCCTCAAGAGAGCCAGTTTCATCATAGCATTTGATGGTTTTAGCAACTGCACTTGGGGATACATTCAAAGTTTTTGAGATTTTTCGGACTGACTGACCTTCATTTCTTAAAGTAATGATGGACTTTCTTTTCGCTTTACTTAACTGAGTGTTTCTTGCCATAATATGGATTTGTACAGTAGTTGTAGTAGCATTAATAGGGCTATTGACTCCATACCCACCCTTCCTCTACACAGGATAACTGATGGTAAAAATCACATTAAGAAGACAATCACAAATGGTCACAAATTGACTCTTGACAAGGCACACCTGTGAATTGAAAACCAGGTGACTACCTCGTGAAACTGATGGCCATGAGTGTGCCAAGCTATCATCAAAGCTAAATGTAGCTACTTTGGACAATCTAAAATATAAAACATATTCTGGGTTGTTTAACACTTTTTTGTTTACTACATAATTCCATACGTGTTCTTTCATAGTTTGGATGTCTTCAGTATTAAATGTACAATGTTGAAAATAATAAAAAAACCACTGAAGGAGAATGTGTGTCCAAACTTTTAACTGGTATTGTGTGTGTGTGTGTATGTGTGTGTGTGTATATATATGTATATATATATGTATATATATATATATATATATATATATATATATATATATATACACACATACACACACACACACACACACACACACATATACACATACATATATACACACACACACACATATTGTATATGTATATGCATACATACTGTGTGTGTGTGTGTATGTATATGTGTGTGTATAATATATATATACACACACACACACACACACATATACATATATATACATATACACACACACACACACACACACACACATATATACATACACAGTTAGGTCTGGAAGTATTTGAACAATGACTGAGTTTTTGTGATTTTGCCTTTATACACCACCACAATGGATTTTAAATAAAACAATCAAGATGTGATCGAAGTGTAGACTTTCAGCTTTATTTTAAGAGGTTCCACAAAAATATGACATTTACCATTTAGGAATTACAGCCATTTTCAAAGTACCTCCATTTTCAGGGGCTCAAAGGTATTTGGACAAAGTGACATAATTGTAAATATAACCATAATTTTAATACTTGGATGAAAATCCTTAGCAGTCAATGATTGCCTGAAGTCTGGAGCCCATGGACATCAACAAGTTTCCCCCATGGAGATGCTTTGCCAGGACTTCACTGCAGTCACCTTCAGTTGCTGCTTGTTTGTGAGTCTTTCTGCCTTCAGTCTTGTCTTCAGTAAGTGAAAAGCATGCTCTATTGGGTTGAGATCAGGCGACTGACTTCGCCATTGAAGAAAATTCCATTTCTTTGCCTTCAAAAAGTCTTGAGTTGCTTTTGCAGTATATTTAGGGTCATTATCCATCTGCACTGTGAAGCGGCATCCTATCAGTTTTGTAGCATTTGGCTGAATGTGAGCAGAGAGTATAGCCCTATACACCTCAGAATTCATCTTGCTACTTCTGTCAGCAGTCACATCATAAATAAAAAACCAGTGAGCCCGTTCCATTGGCAGCCATACATGCCCCTGCCATAACACTTCCTCCACCATGTTCGACACATAATGTGGTATACTTTGGATCATGAGCTGTTCCTTTCTTTCGCCATACTTTTCTCTTCCCATCATTCTGGTACAAGTTAATCTTAGTTTCACCAGTCCAAAGAATCTTATTCCAGAACATGGGAGGCTTTTTTAGATGTTTTCTGGCAAAATCTAATCTGGCTTTCCTGCTCTTGAATGTTACCAGTGGTTTGCACCTTGTCGTAAACCCTCTGTATTTACATTCATGAAGGCGTCTCTTGATTGTAGATTTTGACAATGATACGCCTACCTTCTCCAGAGTATTCTTGACTTCTGCTGATTTTATGAAGGGGTTTTTCTTCACCAAGGAAAGGATTCTGCGATCATCCACTTTAGTTGTCTTCCATGGTCTTCCAGGCCTTTTGGTGTTGCTGAGCTCGCCAGTGCATTCCTTCTTTTTAAGAATGTACCAAATTGTTGATTTGGCCACTCAAAGTTTTTTTCTAGCTCTCTGATAGGCCTCTCTTGTTTTTTCATCCTAATGATGGCCTCCTTTCACTTGCATTGAGATCTTCTTGGACTTCATATTGGTAGCTCCAGTCGAACAGTTGCCAAATGCCAACTCAATACCTGATATCAACTCCAGACCTTTTATCTGCTTCATTTGTCTTGAAGTAATGAGGGAATGGATCACACCTGGTCAGTTAACCTCTTGTCAGTCAATTGTCCAAATACCTTTGAGCCCCTCAAAATGGAAGTACTTTGCTTAAATGGCTGTATGGCTGTAAAAATGGCTAATGGTAAAAACTGCTAAAATGGCTGTAATTCCTAAATGGTAAATGCCATATTTTTGTGGAACCTCTTAAAATAAAGCTGAAAGTCTACACTTCGATCACATCTTGATTGTTTTATTTCAAATCAATTGCGGTGGTGTATAAAGGCAAAATCACAAAAACTCCATCACTGCTCAAATACTTCTGGACCTGACTCTGTGTGTGTGTTTGTGTGTGTGTGTATATACAGTGCTCAGCATAAATGAGTACACCCCCTTTAAAAAGTACGAATTTAATCAGTACAATTTCCAAAGTTTTCACAAGGCTGAGTTTTATTGAACACTTATTTAACTCCATAACATGAAATTAAGGTTAATAATCTAACTTAGATCACAAAATCTTCAGTTTTACTCAAATTGGTTGAAGCAAAAATGAATACACCCCGCAACAAAAACTACTACATCTAGTATTTTGTATGAGCACCGTGATTTTTAAGGACA
>CM040978.1:24480887-24493492 GCA_022985145.1 Pangasius djambal
TATATATATATATACACACACACACACACACACACACACACACACACACACACACACACACACACACACACAGAGTCAGGTCTGGAAGTATTTGGACAATGACAGAGTTTTTGTGATTTTGCCTTTATACACCACCACAATGGATTTGAAATAAAACAGTCAAGATATGATGGAAGTGTAGACTTTCAGCTTTATTTTAAGAGGTTCCTACCTTCATTTTCAGGGGCTCAAAGGTATTTGGACAAAGTGACATAAATGTAAATATAACCATAATTTTAATACTTGAATGAAAATCCTTTGCAGTCAATGACTGCCTGAAGTCTGGAGCCCATGTTCTCAAAACTCAAATTCTGAGTTTCCTCCCTGGAGATGCTTTGCCAGGCCTTCACTGCAGCCACCTTCAGCTGCTGCTTGTTTGTGGGGCTTTCTGCCTTCAGTAAGTGAAAAGCAGCTCTATTGGATTGAGATCAGGCGACTGACCTGGCCATTGAAGAATATTCCGTTGTCCGGACCTGACTGTGTGTGTGTGTGTGTATATGTGTGTGTGTGTGTGTGTGTGTGTGTGTGTATGTGTGTGTGTGTATATATGATTAGATTTTTGTGTAAGCAGCAGCTGTTTATATTAACACCTATAATACAGTGAGATTATCAGCTTGTTTTTATTTCTGTTGTAGATCAAAATTAAGTTTAAGAGTGGATAATTTTTTTTTTTTTTTTTCTGTGTGTTTTGTGTGCAGTCAGCGTTCTCTCATTGAGTTCTCCTTTGACCGTTCCGAGGAGAACCCACTCGAAATGTTGGAGGACGTTTTTGCCACATTTGAGAATAAAAAGTAAGTTGGTACTGACATACAGATGCTATCACATACACAGGTTCCTCTGGGTTCTTGTCTTCTTACTGGCTTTTCTTAGAAAAACCGTGTATTCCAGAATTATTGGCACCCTTCGTGAAAATGAAAAAGCTTACATATGTTTAAAAAAAAAAAAGAGTAGCACATGCAATAAGTGATAGTTTTACCTTAAATATTTTATAGTTTTTGTAAAAAAAAAAAAACAGACATATTTTTGTTTCAGAATTACTGGCACCCAGTTAGAGCTCTGTGTCTGATAGAAGGAGCCATTTTTTGCAGAATTTTAGACTCTACTGTGTTATGGATTTTTATTTTGTGCTAATCTCATTATGATGTTCTCTATGGCTCTGTCCCAAACGCAACATTTCAGCACTAGTTAGTACTTGAAATTATACAGAAATTGTTTTATGTGTCACATAAAATTTTATTGCATGTCCTTTTTGTCCTCTGTATGCTAAAGGCTAATTATCCAATTAGCAAGCAGGCTATTGGCAAGCTACAGATTGGGCTACAATAACACAGTGCTGTACTATTCTCTTTTCTAGTCACCCTTCTGTGTATCTATGTGCAGTTTAAAGTCCTCTAGACAGTAGTTCCTGTTAGAATGGACTCTAATAAAGGCCACTGTATTAACCACTAGCATTTGGGACAAAGCCCGTAACCCCTCTGCGCTGCTGTCATGCCGAAATCCTCCACACTGTAACGCGATTAGATGGTGAAGTTTCTCAAAAGTTTCGTCTCTCCACCGTTTCTATGAGGAAAGTGAGTCTGGGCCTGGGGCTGATCAGCTTATCAAACACTTCCTCTATAATGCTTTATAATGCTTCATAACCCTTTAATAATTCCTTTCTATCTCTTTATAACCATTTAAATTTCTTACAAATTTTAATAAATCTTTTGTTTCTTTTATGATGCTTTTATAATACTTTATATTATTTCAGTTTGCTTTATTCTACCCATTCCTCATTTATAATACTTTTATAAACTTTGTAATCTTTCATATTACTTCGTTCTTTCAGTCTGTGGTGAATAAAGACTGTTTGTGTTCATGTCATATTTATAACCTGCTCCGTGTGTTGTAGGAAGAGCCGGTCTGGTCGTCACAAACAGATAATTCCCAAGGTAACACTATTCTGTAATATTACACACAAATTACACACGGAACACGCACAGATTAAACACTCACACTGGTTATTTGTGCAGAACCTGTTGGACTGTCGCTGTCTGAAGCTCATCATGGATTTGAATCTTCACAACAGCGACACTCGTGCTTTACTCCACCTGCACAAGAAGAAGAAACCTCCCAGCATCAGTACCCAGTACCAGGTGTGTGTGTGTGTGTGTGTGTGTATTGTTGTAGGACATATTTTCCATCTTTTTACTTAAAAGCCCATGTTTCTTTGCTGATCTATACATAAATGGCTGATGAGATGAAGGAAACTGTGGTGTTTAATGGATGCTGATGGACAGATCAATACTGCCATGTGTTTTTCAGACGTCTCTGGTGAAGCTCTTGGACACGCTGAGGAGAGCTGAGCCATTCTTCGTACGCTGTATCAGGTCCAATGCTGAGAAGGTTCACGCTCTTTATAACATTGGATGTTAAGATCGGCAACAATTGCTGCAAACCTGAAGTGTGATTATATTGTGTGTGTGTGTGTTTCAGAGGGAAATGCAGTTTGATGATGATCTCGTCCTTCGGCAGTTGAGGTACACTGGCATGTTGGAGACGGTCCGCATTAAGAGATCAGGTTACGGAGCCAAGTACACTTTTAAGGTACTGTTTTGTGTCCTAAAGTTCATAAACAGTGAATGAGTGAATCTAGAATGATCATGTTAATGAATCTCAGTTCAGAAACTGTATTCTGAGTTTGAAAATAGAAAATACAGGCTGAAGAAGGAAATAGTGTTTTTTTCCTTTGCTGTCAAATGTAATATGTTGTAACATAAAGGCCAGAGAGAATTTAAAGATGAAAAATAAAAAGACTAATATGATGATATATGAATGAGAAGATGGCGAGTGTTGAAATAAATCTAATAGGAGTTTAGTATATCATCAATATATTACTGCATTAATAGTGCTAGTGGTAATTATCACATTATTCATAGGTTTCAGCAGCACATTGAATAGCACTTCATCCAGCACAGACTGTTATTTTACATTTTATTTATATTTTTATATCATGCTCTGACAGTTACTTGAGCTTAATGAAGCCACGAGATTCTAAATTGTAATGTGTGTGTGTGTGTGTGTGTGTGTGTGTGTGTGTGTGAGATGTAGGAGAATTCATCACACTTTTAATTCAGTATTTTAATTTGTTTAATAAAATAAAGCCAGTGTTTGTGTTAATTCAATGTGCTCTCCTGTAAAGAAAAGATGGCCATTATCTGCTACACTTACAGAGAAACTTTAAGTTCATTCAGAATTTTATACATAAATAATTCATTCCTTGAGAAAAGCCATGTTTCTGATTAAGATGCATCTAGTGTCCTCCATGTGGAAAAAACCTTATGTGGACTTTAAATGGATGATATTATTAATGAATTAAGTGTCATGTTTATGTATTTAATATTGTCCTTGAATGACATTCCATAGTGTGATTGAGTGTATTTATAGCCAAAATGTATTATTCTTAATCCCGTGTGCAGGAGTTCAGGGATGAATTCAGGATCCTGCTGCCGATACAGTCGTCTTCTCTTCAGCAGGATATCAAGAACCTTCTGCTCAAAATCACAGTGGACAAGAACAACTTCCAGATCGGCAAGACCAAGGTCTCGCATCCTCATGTCCTGTCTGTTTGTGATCTTGTAAAATGTGTATTTATTTTACATAACTAACATTCACTCTGTCCTTAACAGGTATTTTTAAAGGAGATGGAGAGACAGAAGCTCCAGGACACACTGCATAAGGAAGTGATGCAGAGAATCCTCCTGCTGCAGCGCTGGTTTCGGGCGTGTCTCACACGCAAACACTTCCTGATGAAGAAGAGAGCCATCGTCACTGTACAGGTGAATTATGGCTCACTACATATTACATTAACATTTACACAGAAATGAAAAATGTGCCATTAATACAGTGTGTATAACATCTCCTCATCATCAGAGTTTATTACACTCGTTCAGATTTAGACTACATTAGAAACGATAGATGATGGCCATGCTCATGCAATAAATTTAGCTGTAAATCCTACTGCCATAAACACCACACCAACAGCACACCATCTGCTTTAACTAAAATGCTTTAAATTCTGCAGACAAAATCTGAGAACTTTTTTTTTAAACATCAGATTAATTTCAGACTGAATAAAATCAAATGGAATTCATTTTTTTATTAACAACAGAAAGAATGAAATAAATATTCAATATTGATATTAATTCAACAAAGGGCATAAAAATTCAAAAATTGGAATTCAGATCCTGTTTGATATAAAAATCATGAACCAAAAGAGAGAACTTCAGGATCTCAGACTGTGAGAACCCTAAATTAAATTGTTTTAAGATATTGGACCATAAAATTTTGAGCCACGTTTATATTTTGTTATATTTTTAACCAAAACTGTTGGAGTGAATCTTCACACCACTGACTATGGGTGAATAACTGACATGTCATTCAAGAAACCCATGTTTACTAAACCTTCATAACTCCGACTTCTCCCGTTGGTGTTGTGTTGAACATGGTGGTACCTGGTGGTGCTCTCGGTTCCGTCAGTGTAAGTGACTGGTTGTTTATTATATTTTTGGGTTCTGTGATTTCAGAGGTCATGGCGAGGTTATCAAGTGTCTATACAGTGCAGAGCGGCCATGGTGATCCAGAAAGCGTGGAGAGAATCCCATGAGAGAGCCGAGTATCTGCGCCAGAGAGAGAGCCTGAGGAACCTGCAGCAGCTGAAACAGAGCTCAGAGAACCGCAGGTACACCACCATTAACAATCGTCATCACCAAAGCTGAATGGAAAGGGTGGATTAGGAACAGTAATGAAGGCATGACTCTTTAATTTGTTGCTGATTTGTTTTCCAGGCGTCTGCAGGAGGAGCAAGAATGTGTTAAGGGCACTTCAGGAAGTGAGGATAGCAGGAATGAGACGGTGCTGCCAAGCCTTGATGGTAAAATAAAGCCACTGCCACCAATACCGACCCAAACGTCAACAGAGAACAAGCATGTGAAGAACCTCAGAAATGAGCACCAGCAGAACCGAGGCAGCACCCCGGAGCAGAGAGAGAGACGAGAGAACAAAGAGACAGACAGAGACACGTCGGTACTTGCAGCTCTGCTCCAACCTGACACACTCACTGATCCAAAATTAGACGACGGTCTCGGCATGTTGACGCTGCAGCGCTCCAAACCAGCCAACATGAAGGAGAAAGTGGAGAAGTGGAGAGAGCGAAGGAGTGACATTGTGGTTTCAGACAGAACCCACCACGAGAACCGCATGATATGCAGTTTAAAGTAGGAATTGTCTTCTTTTATAATAATAATAATAATAAGAAGAAGAAGAATAGCTACAAATTGCAAATCAGGGGTCCAAGCACTCAGCAGTGTAGAAGTTATGATGATTGTTTGATTCTGTGGTTACTTTGCTGGATGTTTTCATGAGTGTTTTAGTTCATCCTCTAAATCAGGGGTCTCAAACTCAAATTGGCCTGCGGGCCGGCAGTTTGAGACCTCTGCTCTAAATGTAGTGCAGCTATACAGGTTACACAGCTTTGGCCTGTTGGTGGCACTAGAACGTTTAAAGGGTTTAAAGTGTATGAAAAGTTCTCTGAGCCTCAACAGCATGTGGAATAATAACAAACAATCACAGGAGGGCTCTTATAGCTTATGTGCTTGGCCCCGTAATAATAGCAGCTAGATTACAGCTCTTTTCTATTTTTATTGTTTTAAATATTACACTTTATGTAAGTGTCATAATCAGATTTAAACACAAGTATAAAGTTATAAACTAATTTTCTAACTCAGGGCTCGAGGACTCTCAGTGTCCCTGGATAATTTGTCCAAACTGAGCTCATCTGAATCAGACAGTACATCTCCGTCCAACACTGAGGTACTGTATAACACACACACACACACACACACACACACACACACACACACACACACACACATTAACTGTAGTATGTATTAGACATTACAAGTCTCTCACCTTTACAGCACTTAAAATCTGATTTTAAATGTTTGTTTATCCATATATCATCTGGACTCCTTCTTCTGAAGTATTATAATGATAAACACTCAGTGACTCTAACACAGTGTGTATTGTAGTTATGTATGAATGACTAACACTTGATCAGTGCTGACACTTTTCCTATCACAATAATCTCCTAACATTTTTTTTAAATTATGGTTTATAATAAAATTTACTAGGACCTTAAGGAGAAGTATCTTCCAAATGGGACAGACTCCCTAAATAGGCACCCTAGGAACCTCAGCGGTATTATTATATATCAACATGTTCATGATCTGGATATACGGTATAGTGTTGATTATTGTGGTATAATTGATTATCAGCAGATGCTACTGACTTTATTAATGAAGAAGCACAATCGCAGGAAAATTATAAAAATTTAGTTTCAAAGTTCATTCAAAACTGACATTTAGTATTTGTTTATACTCATACCGACATTTGATTTGCACACAGATTTTAGATTAAAATATGTTTGATGTGTTTATTCAGTCATGGTGCTGTTACTGAAGTAGAATTAATTCACAAATGACACGTCCCAGTGTGAAATAACCATTTTAAATATTCCACTGTGAATTTTTCCTGCGAATCTGCTTCATCAGTGCACTTTGCCTCAACGTGTCCTCATCACTGCTGTGTGTGAGAACGAGAACACATTTCCTGTAAGAGTGACGATGATGGAACCTTGTTTGGGAAACATAGGTGACGCTACGTAGACGTAGGTGCTCAAGACACAAGCGCCGATTGGCTCACGCTCGCAGCGGCCTCATGCTGAAAGGCACAGAGGAGTGTGAGGATTACTGGATTTTCCCACTTCCTCCCTTCAGCCCGGAAAACTCGTTTCGGTCCAGCGCCTCTGTGGTGCTTGAGAAAACCCAGGTGACCTTCAACACAGACCAGCTAACGCTCCCTATGACACCCGTGTTTATAATGCATTGTAACTGTGCTCATAACTCTGTGAAACTGAGGAGATTCAGATCTTTATTCACATTACATTACATAACATTACTGTTGCTGTGGAAACTGCACAGAGTAGATGTGATTGGACAGTGATTGCTTTTCAGTGTGGCACGACTGCAAAGCACTGATGAAAGTGAAATGCAGTGCACTGGGGAATTACATTCACTGTTTAATTCTTAAACAGCAATGCCCTGATGATTGTTTTTTCTTTTTCTAAGAGATAAAGCAACATTAGTGCCGTGAAGGTTTTGCTTTTCAATGTGGTATGTTTTCTGTAAATCATTAAGTTAAAGCAGTACCATGTATGTATTTTATTTCACGTCTTTCTTCTGGTATGATTGCATTTCATTCTTGTGTGGAATCTTCTCTATAAAACGAAGGCTAAAAATGGCAGAGAAACAAAGTGTGAGGTACAAGTTCTGCTCAGAGCTGCTCATCTTTTCGTAGTCAGAAATTAGTCACAACATGTTGAAGATTTTTAGAAACATTCCATGTTCCCAACTGGTTTAACAACAACATGTGTGCTTCGGAAGCTTGTGATTATGGAAATTCAAACTTGATGTGAACTTTAAGACTTTAAGATGTACGTTAAGACTTGGAAATATCAGTCTTTATTTTTAAACATTATTTCTTTAATTGTATCCAGAATAAAGAAAGAAACCAGTCCAAGAGTAGATTATACAGAAACACCATGAATACCGGTTTTTATAAGATGTCTTTATAATGATATTTTCTCACAGGAATAGAAATACTTTAGAACATTACAGACTGTACCTTTAAGACACAAAAAAGACAGTTTAACCTTTCCAGGTTTCCAGAATAACTTTAATAAACAAAGACAACCTCGTTGCTCATGTATAAGATCAATAATGAAGGCACGGTTCAGGGTGTATGCACTTCATCATGTTCATTCAGTACCACACTGAATTAAGAGCACAGTTACAATGAGGTACATTGTAACAGTTCTAAAGTGCGAATAAGGGTGTCATAGGAAGTGCAGCTGAAGCTCAGCATGTGCAGTAAAGTATTAACCCCCTGACGAAACTGGTGCTACTGCTCTCTTCATCATGGCTTTGTGTCTTTATTGTGGTGGGTTTGGTTTCCTGACCTTTTCCTTTTTTTGTTAGCGTCTGAGTGTGAAACCTTGGAGACTCAGAAACATGAATGATGTCATGTTGTGGTGAAAATGATCTAAAACTCTTTGCTGAGTCGAGCTGAAACTCTGAGGCTTCTTTTCCAGTACAGGATTTAATGCTCCCTTTTCAACTTCCCCTTCCTGTTTCTCCAGAACTGGTCTACTTTATTTCTTTATCAGCTTGAGTGAACTGTTTTGGCATTGAGTCAATGTCACTGTAGACCTCAGCAGAAAAAAATTACCCAGAAGACATTGCTGTAGTTTTTTTTAAAGGCCAACCAAATGTAACCAGGGCCAATAAAATATTTCCATGTATTCCAAAATGCATTACTTTACTCTGCTAGTGAGTTATCAAATGGCCCATTAGCACACTGGCTAGTTAGCAAACAATGCAGGCATTGTGCTATCCAAGAAGAAAACAGGGAATTTTCATGCTCATTATTTAGCAAAGCAGCTATTTAGCAAATTAGTTATCACTCTATCTAGACATCAAATCAGGTAATTTGTACAGTATCTAGTTGAAACCTGAACCATTTACCAAATCACAAAATTATCACTTTAGATAAGTAGTTATGCTAACTAGGTGACACACCAGCTACTTAGCATATTAGTTTAATAATAACAAACCAGATAGTTGTTATTATATCAAGTTGGCAAGCCAGCTAATTAGCATGATAGGTAGATGGAAAACCAGAAAACTAAGATATTAAATAGTTAAAAAGCGAGTATGTAAATAAGCTAGCATTAATACTATCTAGATAGCAAGCCAGTTTTTTTTTCTCACAAATGAGCAAGTTATCACACTAGGAAACTAAAGAGTTATCATGCTAGTTAGAACACAGGACCTTTATCAAATGTGTAATAATTAGCAAGCCAGCTCTTTAGCAAAGCAACTAGTTAACATGCAACAAGCAACTGATCATGCTACCTTTAAGTAGCAGAGCAGTGTTTTAGCGAGTCATAGCAATTGTGAAGGAAAGTGAGAGTGTAAATCCCTTCACGTTAGTTATGTCGTCACTGTCAAGGTAGAAACATGATGGGGTTAATAAACACTTTGTTAGGGAAAGTTGACAAGCGAGTTAAACACAGTGCAACAGTGTAAAAAAAAACAAAAAAAATCTGTGTTAATTCTGTCTCTGTTTATATCACTAATACAATTAAACCTGATCATTTAATCTGTTACTCACTCAACATCGATCTAAATCTAGATTACTAATCATCATTAACCTTCTTAACATGCTAATTATTAAAAAACTGGACTAATTTTAATAATCATTCTTTTCTTTTAATAATTTACAATAATTGGAATATTTGCTCTTTGAGGTCAAGTGTAATTAACTTTAACACTAATTACTACAGGAAAAAAAATCAGTTTTGGGTGTTTTTCTTCAGATTTTATCATTATTATTAGTGGAAAAGGCCAAAGGTTAACAGTCATGGTGTGTTTACAGTATGTGGTGGTGGGAAACCTGTCAATAATTATTCACCTACTGATCAGTTCAGTAAGCTGTATGCTGATGTTATGATTATCATGATTCACGAATATTGCATGCAAAAATCATGCCTGTAACTGTTACCATTAGTTAGCATTTAAGATGTAGATCAACTGTCAACTATGGGACACCTATTTGTCCACATCATATATTATCAGTTCCAGTCTGACAAAATTTCATTATCAAATATGTTAAAGTATTTAGCATTTAAATATTAATGAGCTGGAAAACTGGCAGTAAGAAGATTGCCCTGTTACAAACTTCAACTTACCTGTTTATCTCGAACGATCAACAAACATCAAAACATTTCCAAAATGTTTGTTGAGGAACATGAGGCAACTAAAGTTAAACTTGTAATTTTCAGTTTTTGCCTTCGAGTGTATCATATCGTGGCGTATAATATTGTGGTGTATAGTATCGTGGCATATTGTATAACTGATTATCAGCACGTATCTAAACTGAGGGAACTGCCACTCAGGTGTGTTAATATGATGTGGAAAATAAAGCATCTCACAGCACTGAGCAGTAAACGTGATTTGATCTTTTTGCACTCTGGGTTTTCTGGAGCATAGACGAGTTTTGGGGGACGAGGAGCTCTGTACAGATTTCAACTGTGTGTTTCATCAGGACGCTAAAGTGGTGCTTTTACTGGAAATGTTGGATAATTGATTTTTTTTTTTTTTTTCCCCTCAAGGCTGGATGCATGGGCTGTGGAGGAAGGGAGGGAGGGAGGGAGGGAGAGAGAGAGAGAGAGAGAGAGAGGGAGAGGGAGAGAGTGAGTGTGTGTCTGTGTGTTTTAATGAGGCTGTTTTACTTTCAGCTGCCTGATGGATCGAAATCGAGTGTGATACAGAGCCCGAGTGAAGCCACACACTCACAGCAACTCGCTCCAGAAAAGTGAGTCATGCTGATAAACAGAAAACAAAAATTAAATTAAACAATGAAAATAAGACAGAAATTATATATAAAAATTATTTATAATATTTCATCGACCAGATGCTAATCCACTAATCCCAAAAATTAAAATTCAGCCTCACAAATAAAGTTTAACGATAAGTTGTGAAAAATGTGCGGTGCTAGCAACAAGAATGTGAAAACTAATGTAGCCTGCTAGCTAAAAGAAAGAAAGGAAGAAAGAATAAACAACAAATAAGAAAAAAGGAAAGGAAGACAGAAAATAAGAAAGAAAAAGAGGAAAAAGGAAAAAAGAATAAAAAAATTAATAAAATGGCGATGAGTGAATTAATGAAAAAAACAAAGAAAATAAAAATGATGAGTGGAGTGAAGAGAAAGATAGGAAAGGAGAAAAGAGAAAGAATGAATCAGTGAAGAATGAAAGAAAGAATCCCTTTGAACACTTGTTAGAACTAACTCTGTGTGTGTTCTAGTGTTTATGAATGGAACCTTTAATGTTCTAGTGAGAACTCTAAATTAATGTAAATAAACAGCAAATAAATTAATGAGAATCAGCAGAGTGAAACGTCACATTATTGTTCAATAAATGAGGAAATAAAAACTGTATATTTAAATGCCAAGTGGTTTTTATTTCATGTCCTTGTGTCTGTTCTTTTTCTTCAGAGGAGGATTTTTTGGTCGGTATTTCCCTCTGGGTCACAAGAAACGTCTCACTCCTCAGGACGGAAACGTGACGATGGCCAGGACACTCGCTGAGAGAGAAGAGCACTGTAAAGTTTCCTCTGTTAGAGAGAGAGAGAGAGAGAGAGAGAGAGAGAGAGAAAACATAGAGAGAGAGTAGATGGAATAAAGAAGAAGAGAATAGAATATTAAAGGAAAAAATGAAAGAAATTAAAGGAAGTAAGGTTAAACAGAATAGAAGAGAGAAGGAAAGAAATATGAAAGTCAGTGGTAAACTTTTCACAATTAGGAGTGTAACAGTACTCAGCTTCTATTTATGTTTGTTTGTTTAATGTTTATAGTGTTTTTATTTATTTTATGTTTATGTTGTGTTTGATCCTATAGTTAAGAGGTCGAACAGTAACTCCCCCACATCGGCATATCCATACTCACTGGCCAAGCGTAAACGTCAGAGTATTAAGATCAGCCGCGGGACACGAGTAAGGGAGCAGAGTAACGCCTCACTCAACCGCCAGATCACCGACGCTACAGAACTGCGCCACCTCGACGAGTTCCTGGGAAATCAGGTGTGTGTGTGTGTGTGTGTGTGTGTGTGTGTGTATATGTATGTGTGTATGTGTGTGTATGTATGTGTGTGTATGTATGTGTGTGTGTGTGTGTGTGTGTGTGTGTGTATGTACACGTGTGTGTATGTATGTGTACACGTGTGTGTATGTATGTGTACACGTGTGTGCGTACTGTGTTATTCTGCACTCAGATCCTGGACACTTGGTAATATTTGGTGTGTGTTTTGTGTGCGTTACCCTCAGATGAATGATCTACAGTCCAGGGCTAAGTCTCTCTCAGAGACGGAGGTGATTTTCTTTACGGCCACGACGCAGTTCAGAGACACGATTAAGAGCATGTACTCGCTCTCGGTGAGGAGCACACTCATTATTCGTTCACTGTTATCTCACTGTTCACTGTTCACTGTTCTCTCACTGTTCACTCACTGTTCACTGTTATCTCACTGTTCCCTCACTGTTAACTTGCTGTTCACTGTTCTTTTACTGTTCCCTCACTATTCCCTCACTATTCACTGGTATTTCACTGTTCACTGTTCACTGTTCATTCACTGTTCCCTCACTGTTAACTCGCTGTTCATTGTTCTCTTCTGTTGTCTCGCTGTTCACTCACTGTTCACTGGACACTGTTCACTCACTGTTCTGTTCTCTCACTGTTCATTGTTCATTCACTGTTCACTCTTCTCTCAGTGTTCATTTACTGTTTACTCTTGTCTCACTATTCACTCACTGTTCATTGTTCATTCACTGTTCACTGGTCACTGTTCTCTCACTGTTCACTCCCTGTTTGCTTTTCACTGTTCTCTCACTGGTCACTGTTCATTCACTGTT
>CM040978.1:24493592-24504221 GCA_022985145.1 Pangasius djambal
ACACTGCTGATTGGCATTCTCGATTCCTTGGATATCTTTTTATATCCCTTTCCTGTTTTATACAGTTCAACTACCTTTTCCCACAGATCCTTTGACAGTTCTTTTGCTTTCCCCATGACTCAGAATTCAGAAACATCAGTGCAGCATTGGATGAAAGATGCAAGGGTCTGTCAGGAGTCCAGAAACTCATTGACCTTTTATACACACACACTAATTACAAGCAAACAGGTCACAGGTGAGGATGGCTACCTTTAATAGCCATTCAAACCCATTTGTGGCAACTTGTTTGCATGTTATCAGGCCAAAATCACCAGGGCATGTAAACTTTTGATCAGGGTCATTTGGGTAGTTTCTGTTGTCATCATGATTTAAAAATAAACACAGTTGATTGACATTAAATGGCTTCAGCCAACCACTAACCATGAGTGAAAGAAAAGTTTTTGTGTTATCATTCATATTCTCTGAAAAATGGCCAGGAAACCATAAATTCTACTAGGGTATGTAAACTTATGAGCACAACTGTATATTAGTAATGGTATTTTAATGCTGACATTAACACAATATTAAATACACACATTAAAGTACTTGTTCACTGTGCTTTATATAAATTGTAATTATATTATTTTAATATACTGTATAATATATAATATTTTTCCTGTCAGCCCACAAAAAAGATGAAGCGGATGCGAGAGAATGATAAGTGTGTAAGTTTATTTATATTATATTATTTACACATTTGATCCTGACAGTCTACACTACACTATAGAACGCTTCTGTATATGCTCTGTGTGTGTGTGTGTGTGTGTGTGTGTGTGTGTTGTGAGAAGCCTGACAGCCCCCTGGATCACTTGTTCTGTACATACCAAGTTAACATCGTTCAGTCATGTGACATGTGTGGCTCATTCATCTGGGGCATGGAGAAAGCCTGCATGTGCAGCGGTGAGTTAGCCACAATGCACTGCTCTACTGCTCTCCCTGCAACTTCACTACATAGTGCACTTACTCTCCAGGATGCTAGGGAGTGTGGTTTGGGACATGCCCACAGTGGACTGATGATATAGTGAGTAGGGTGTGTGATTTGAGAGACATTAGAAATCAGTAAAACGTGGTGTATTTTGTAATTTTCAGTGTGTAAGATGGTGTGTCACAGGAAGTGTATGAGTAAGATAATAACCCACTGCTCCAAACATGTGGATAAGAAGGTAAGTGATTCTCCAATACGAATTAATCATTTAATTACTGCATTTTCTGGATTGTAAGTTGCAGTTTTATTAATTATATCTGCTTCGTGATCATCCGGTGTGTTTAATTTTACAATTTGTGCGTTACCATGGCAACAAGCAGTGCTCTATCCAGCTGTGGCTTCCTTGAGAAGTATGTTCGTTGACGGAGCAAAAATAAACAGAACACTTGGCAGAATATTCTTTTCTTATTTATAGAACTGTTGTATATAAGCAACATCACACTTGGCGTCATGCTAATGTACCGAATATCAGCACGGCTGTGATTACCTGTGATTACCTGCGGCCTCATGACTTCAGCCAAATCATAGCCAAGCTGATATTCAATACAACAGCACGATTGTGAGTGTGATAGTACTTAATAATATAACACACATCACTGCACCAATCCAGACAATACAGTGATGTTACTGCCCAAGAGTAAAACATACAGTCTAACTGTGTGTGTGTGTGTGTGTGTGTGTGTTACAGACTGAAGCAGGTAAAGTCATTCTGTACTTTGGCGTGCACTTGCCCACTCTGACCAGCAGGGCAGAGCCAGTGCCCTGTGTGTTGGAGAGGATGTTGGCGCATGTGGAGATGAACGGACTCTACAGTGAGGGAATTTACCGCAAATCAGGCTCCGCCCTCAAAGCTAGAGAGCTCCATCAGCTGCTGGCCACGAGTGAGAGACACATACAACAGAGCAGAAGCCCTCAGTGACTCTGAATCACTCACTACCCACACTCTAAACAGTGTTGTGATGATGATTGTTGCCATAGAAACAGGCGTACATGTTGGAGTGTGTGTGTGTGTGTGTGTTTCAGGTCCTCAGAGTACCAGTCTGGATAATTATCAGATCCACACAGTTACGGGTCTGATTAAGTGCTGGTTACGGGAGTTACCAGACCCTCTGATGACCTTTAACCTCTACAACGACTTCCTGTACGCTGCTGGTGTGTGTTTCCCATTTTATACAATTTTAAACACACACATTGCTGAAGCTGCTGATGTCATGGACAGGAAGTGACTGTGGATTTTCCCTTACTTTCCCTCAGATGTGCCAGAGAAATCGGAGAGGCTGCAAGCTATTTACAGGAAGATTGAGGAACTTCCTGCTCCAAACTACACCACGCTGGAACGCCTTATCTTTCACCTAGTCAAGTAAGTGTCCCAATCCACACACTCTACTCACTACTTAGTGCAAATCCATTTGTGGGTGTGTCCTAAACCACACTCCCTTCATAGTGCACATACACCCTCTGATTACTCTACTGTGGGTGTGTCCCAATCCACACACACACACACACACACACACACACACACACACACACACACACACTGTTTACTATATAGGTGACATACAGACCATCATTAGTCTGTGGGCGTGTCCTAAACCAGTGAATATGTGTGTGTGTGTGTGTGTATTGTGTCAGAGTGGCGAAGGAGGAGGCTCATAACAGGATGTCTGCTAACGCTCTGGCCATCGTATTTGCTCCATGTGTCCTGCGTTGTCCTGACGTCTCCGACCCACTGCTCAGCATGAGAGACCTGCCCAAGACCACGCTGTGAGAGACATTACACACACCGAGAACCCACACTGCAAATAAACATACACCACAGCTTTAAACACACATTGAGATCACACACTGCATCTTTAAACACACACTGAGAACGCACACGTCAGCTTTGAACACACACTGAGAATGCACACCTCAGCTTTGAACACACACAGAGAACACACACTGCAGCTTGAAACACACACTGAGAATGCACACTGCAGCTTTAACTCTTTTTACCAGAGGCCAAACAATGGAATTTCTGCCTGTTTTGCAGGTGCCTGTGTTCAGCATTGAAATTATTTGTGATGTCACACTCCACAGTAGTGGTTAATGGCTCATATAAAAATAGACACTCAAGGCTTTAAGAATTTGGGCCCAATCCCAATTCTATTTTATACCCCTTCACCTACCCTACCCCTACGCCTACCCCTTCCCCTACGCCTACCCCTTCCCCTTGTCCCATGCGTCTCAAGGGTTAGGGGTGAAAATATTGCCCTAAGAATTGGGACACCACTACTATACCGTTACACGTCACCATATGTCATCTAGGTCCTAATTCTAGCCTACTAGGTTTAAATGTTATAAATGTATTGTGTCAGTTGTATCACCCTGCTCACCAGCAAATAAACACAGAGTCACGATACTCTACACACAGAAACCCAACAGTGTCCTGAGTAATTTTATAACAGACTCGCAGCAACAAAATAATTCATTTGTTTATACTGAAAATGTGAAAATGTCCGATAAGTCAATTTACATTCTGCTGTGGAATATAATGCCAGTGTACTGCAAGAAAAAACATCCACACTCATATATACAGCTGAAATTTACCATTTTAGTGTGTGTATAATGTGTGTGTTTAGGTGTTTGGAGGTGTTGATTCTGGAACAGATGAAGAGATTTGATGAGAAGATGAAGGAGATACAGCAGCTGGAACACGCCGAGGCTCTTGCAATTAAACAGCTCACACTGCGCAGACAGAACACGGTCTGTTAGCTCTCTAATAAAGTTGGCACGCTAAAACAGTTAGCACCTGTAGGCTATTTTTCTTTAACCAGGTGTTTTACACTACAGCAATTTGTGAGCTGTTACAAGGTTTTATTTATTGGAGGATTTTTATCTGTTTATAGTTATATTTAATTTTATATGAAGCAGGTTCATTCCTGTTGTCACTTACGTTATAGCAGCTATAAACAGTTTTTAGCCTCTTCTTCTCTCTCTCAAGTTAATATCACCAAAAATGCAGTTTGTCATTGCATTTTTATTGAGAAACTGAAAAGCGTAAACTCCTCAGTAAACTTAAGGTTACAGCTTTACCTCTGACTGTTACAGAGTGCTGACACTAAAGACTCCTTCCATACATGTTACATTACACACGTTTCTTAATGCATTTATATGGCGTGTCCTCTGTATACATCCTCGTGAATGAGCTGTTACTACAGAAACAATGTATTAGAACGAGCGCATTAATATAAACCTGTGATTTGCAGCTGCACTACTGTCAGAGCTGCTGTTATGTGGATACGAATTTGTTTCATTTTTGGACTACTCACAGCAGTGTAACGTGTAGCTTCTTGTCTGTCAGGTCCTGGAGAACCAGAGGGGGAAAGCGGACATGTCTCAGATGGGCCGATCAGATTCGGACATGGAGAACACGCTGCTTGAGAGGATCCGATCTATAAAGCATGAGAAGTCGGTCGTTACTTTAGCATATAAACTGTTAGAATTAGTATTAGCATACACTGTGCTCTCATACCTTATATTACCTAACACATTATCTTATAGATGGAGCCAGCTAACTGCTAAGATAACTATTTACCTGATTATTTACTCCCCTCAGTGTAACACAAGCATGCTAGCTGTATTTTATGGAGCTATTACCTAGCAAGCTGTTAATGTTTATCTAACATTCTGTAATAATAACCACTCTGTGTGGTGTAGCCGGTTAGCTGTGTTTAATACCTTCTTTTATGACGTGTTATTAATTAGCTAGCTATTCATTTTTAGCTAATGACAGCCAGTCACTGTAAGGCTAGCGCATTTGTTGATGCTAGCATGAGCGTGGGCAAAATGACACTGTTATGTGTTTTTTTTTTCCTGAAAGTTATTGAGAACATAAACAAGTAAAATTGGATCTGATTTTAAGATTTTATTGATCTATTTTTCTAAAACATTTTCTCATATTATAATTTTATAAATGTATCAAGGCTGGTTTGGGTGTTTTAGTCTCACAATCATATTTTTACTACATTGCTAAATTCTAAGCTAGCTATAGTTGTTTATGTTTAGCTAACACACACAACTACTTCAGCTAGCTGGCAAATTAAAAGCAAGCTAACTCAAGCCAGCTAGCTTTATCTTTCAGCAGATTTTCAGAAAATGAATTTTAATTAGTTAGTGTAATGAGTGTGACTTACATTATAGCGTGTTAGCTTTGTGTAAACGGAGTGTGAATTGTTTATCTGTGTGTGTTAGGAGTAAACTGGCCTACAGGCTGCCAGACCTGGACAGCTCTGATAACGAGAACCTGGACTGTGAGAGCACAGTGAGCTTGGAGAGTCCCCTCGAGGACATAATCACTCACCTGGACTTGGAAGGTCAGTAACAGGTACAGACACTTTTTAAATTTTTGCATGATGTCGCTGCATGAGGAGAAGGTGGCTCTGCTCTTCTCCTTCGGGTTCCTCTCAGATTCCTCATGGGTTCCTCTGAGGTTCTTCTCAAATACTTTATCGATTCCTCTGAGGTTACTCTTTTGTTCCTCTCAGATTCCTTATGGGTTCCTCTCAGGTTTTTGTCTTTGTTTGTTTTACCTCTGAAGGACACTTCAGATTCCCCTACTGGTGTGGTCCAGTTTAATGTTTGTCCTGGTAGTGTTGCTGTAGTTCAATCTGAAGCCTCATCAGTCTCTTTATAAGCAGCTTTTGTTAGTAATTGCCTGTTGCTGCTGCTGTGATATAATGCTAATCTCTGCTAGTGCTGCTATGGAGCCAAGCTAACACTAGTGCATTATCCTGTAACTGCTAAACACACAATGCATTGAGGGGCAGTCAAGGGCCAAGGGCATATCACTAACTGGCTGTGGCACCTAGCATGACGTACCATGAGTTTGTCACATTAAATGATAGAGGTACAATGAAATAATTAGATATTTTCCAGGAGCTGTAACTAGCAGGCATGCTAGTTAGATGCTATGCTATGCTACATGATGTAAATGGAAAGTTTGTGTTTCAGGTCAGCTAAGTGCGAAGGAGCTGCTAAAGCTTTCAGAGGAGAAAACTCCATGTGATCTCAGAACTCAGAGACGAGGCGGTGCTCAGTCCTTGTGTGTTGTCCAGAATGGCCGCCGAGATTTAAAACCGAGCAGACACTTCGCTGACCTCAACATCCCCTTTATAGATGACGATGTTTAGCATCTTAACATTCAGGCGTGTAGCGTTAGTCACTATACCACCATATACAACATGTGCAATATTGTTAGCATGGATTGTTTACAGATGAAAGTGCATAGCTAACAATTTTCTTTTTACTCATTTACAGTCATATTTTGTGTGCGGATTTTGCCAGAAGTTATTGCCTTGGATACGTTTAGCTAGTTAACTGTGCACGACCTGGCTGGTGTGGAGAGCATGGTGGTTCCCCTGACAAGCTTGCTAGCATTATAGTAGGAGCTAAATATTTAGCTAGCTAATTGTTAAAAAAAATAATAATAATGTGTTCAATTATAGCTAGGTGTAATGTTGTCACTGGAAGAGCTAAAGTTGCTAAATAATTAGCGTTGTTATTAGAATCAGTGTATAAAATAAAAGTAATATAACAGTGCGGAAACTCAACAGTGTAACTCGAATGCAGTTCACTTTTACAACATGACCTAATGAAGAACCCTACTAACCTTGTGTGCTTAATGCTATCTAACATTACAGTGCATCCGGAAAGTATTCACAGCGCTTCACTTTTTCCACATTTTGTTATGTTACAGCCTTTTTCCAAAATGGATGTACAAACAATACCCCATAATGGCAGCTTGAAAGAAGTTTGTTTGAAATCTTTGCAAATTTATTAAAAATAAAAAATGAAAAAATCACATGTACATAAGTATTCACAGCCTTTGCCATGACACTCAAAATTGAGCTCAGGAGCATCCTGTATCCACTGATCATCCTTGAGATGTTTCTACAACTTGATTGGAGTCCACCTGTGGTAAATTCAGTTGATTGGACATGATTTGGAAAGGCACAGACCTGTCTGTATAAGGTCCCACAGTTAACAGTGCATGTCAGAGCACAACCAAGCCATGAAGTCCAAAGAATTGTCTGTAGACCTCCGAGACAGGATTGTATCGAGGCACAGATCTGGGGAAGGGTACAGAAAATTTTCTGCAGCATTGAAGGTCCCAATGAGCACAATGGCTTCCATCATCTGTAAATGGAAGAAGTTTGGAACCACCAGGACTCTTCCTAGAGCAGGCCGCCCGGCCAAACTGAGCGATTGGGGGAGAAGGGCCTTAGTCAGGGAAGTGACCAAGAACCCGATAGTCACTCTGACCGAGCTCCAGCGTTTCTCTGTGGAGAGAGGAGAACCTTCCAGAAGAACAACTATCTCTGCAGCACTCCATCAATCAGGTCTGTATGGTAGAATTGCCAGACGGAAGCCACTCCTCAGTAAAAGGCAGATGACGGCCCGCCTGGAGTTTGCCAAAAGGCACCTGAAGGACTCTCAGACCATGAGAAACAAAATTCTCTGGTCTGATGAAACAAAGATTGAACTCTTCGGCCTGAATAGCAAGCGTCATGTCTGGAGGAAACCAGTCACCGCTCATCACCTGGCCAATACTATCCCTACAGTGAAACATGGTGGTGGCAGCATCATATATATATATATATATATATATATATATATATATATATATATATATATATATATATATATATATATATATATATATCAAACTTCTTTCACATTCTCATTATGGGGTATTGTTTATACAATTTTGAGGAAAATAATGAATTTAATCCATTTTGGAATAAGGCTGTAACATAACAAAATGTGGAAAAAGTGAAGTGCTCCGAATACTTTCCGGATGCACTGTAGTTAGTTAGCTAGCTAGTTATGTTAGCTGAATTCCAAAAGAGATGCAGCTAAAATTGTGTTCAGTAAACACAGTTACAGACGAGCATGGACATTTTAAATACATAATCATGATCATATCATAAACTCTTATCGGCGAATATCAAGTGTAATAGTGGCATGTTCTTAGCACGCTATGGCTAATCAGAAAGAGAAGAGTTAACTCATGCTAGTAGTAAAGTTTCGTAATTTTAAAAAATACTTATATTTTGCGATAGATTACGAAATTCCTACAGAACCCTGCTCATGTCCTTATGTGATAAAAATAACAGGATTTATTAACGTGAGGGAACTAAATCATCTAGTCTTAGGGGCAGAGAGTTGGACTTGTAACACGAAGGTGAACCTGAAGGTCGTGGGTTCGAGTCTCAGGTCTGGCAGGGATTGTAGGTGGGGGGAGTGAATGACCAGCGCCCTCTTCCACCTTCAATAGCACGACTAAGGTGAGACCCAGGCACCACAGCTGTGTGATCAATACTGTGTGTGTGCACTTGGATGGGTTAAATGCAGAGCAGAGTTATGGATGTACATAAGATATGCAGCTGGCTGGTTTTTACCCTAAAACCCCATGTATATATGCAAACTCCAGCTCCACAGCATCCACGCTTATTTAAGACATGCTATAACTGAATCCCCTCCTGTTAATAAATCCTGTAATTTTTATTATGTAATGACATCACCAGCAAGGCAACCTCCTTAATTATTTTATTTTATTTTATTTTTTAAAAATATTTTTAACACTATGTCTTTTTTTATTTTACAGATTACTAAACTAACCCACACTGGATTTTATATATAACGTGTTCCACAGATGTTAGTGAATGAGCTAATATGAATTTATTAATGAAAAGAGAATGATTTAATGAAACGATTCACAAGAGTGTAAACACAGAATGTTCATGTGTGTCGTCATTATACAACACAACAAGGTTCTGTGCATATAAATATCGCGGACATCATCTGTCCTCCAACAATAACGCCATGTGTCATCAGCAAACGTCTGTAAATTCTTTCTCTCTCTCTCTCTCTCTCTCTCTCTCTCTCTCTCTCTCTCAGAAACATACATGTTATGGAAAATAAAACTAAATACCATCAGAATCATTTCAAACAAATGTCTTTATTTGTGTGTTTAATTTATATTTATTTAATTTGTTAACCTCACCGTGTTAGGAAATGTTGCCTGCTATAAAGGTTATGTTTAAAACAGATAAAGAAATGATAATGAATTACACTGATTACATTAATCTTATATTTCTATATTTACATGTTTTCATTTAAAAAAAGCTTTTATATACACAGGCAAACAAAAAAAATGCATTTGATCATGCTTTATAGTATTATTGGATTACTCTGACATTTTAATAAATGATTTAAAATTAGATATAACAAAAAAATTTCTGCAAATGATATACAGCTGCTGCTTCTACTTATTATTATTCATTTTTAATTATTTGTTTTAACTGAAATATAAGGTAAAAAACATCATTAAAAATAGCTTTTATAAGAAAAACGACTAATTGCAGGAAAAAAGCAGACAAAAAATGATAATGGTTAACATTCAGATTGTTCATTCTTACACTACATAAAATATTTAAAAAATATTAATATAAAATATTTTATCACTGTGATATCTAATCCTAATGTAAGTGTGATTTTATATATAATGTTTTAATGTTTTATGTATTTCTCTAATTTGAATCATGTTTTGTGGAATTCTGTAGGTCATATTTATTATGTTTAATGTTTTCAATATTTTCCTCCTGAGATGCGTCATTTTCTCATCCTTTAAATTCACACACTGATTTATCCTCATTAAAGACTGAGATATGATTTTTTTTCATGAAACAATTATTAGATTAAATTATAGATTAACAGAAAGTGTATTAGCCTGTGTGTCACAAAAACTGGATTTTGCGGAATGCAAATTAGCGCTTTGTGCAGATTCATTCGTCTATAGAATAATAAAATCATAGCACAAAACAATACATTAATAAATATATAAATAGTTTTAGCCTTTCAAGTTTAATACAAGTTAAGGTTAAATAAATACATAAATAAAGTACCTGGACCGCGGTTTTGAGTGTACACTATTAGCCAATCACAGCACAGCAGGTGGAATACGATTGCCCAATCATTACGCGGGAACGGAGGAGTGCTAACCAATCAGAGCAAATCAGGCAGGATTTGCTGGAATACGGAAGTGGAAAAATAATAGAGCTACATTGAGCTGAAGAATTGAATCATCCAGTTAGCGGGGAAGCTAACGGTGTTGGGTTAATATCCGGCTAGCCTAAGCTAAGCAAAGCTACAAGGGCAAGTCTATCCGTCTTTCTGCTAAAAGGATGGATATAAGCTAACGATGACCGGAGAGAAAAAGAAGAAGAAGCGGCTGAACCGCAGCATTCTTCTGGCCAAGAAAATCATCATTAAAGATGGAGGCAGTGTGAGTTACCCTGCTTACTGCTAATGCTAACACTGAGTGTGCTAGCTTAGCCAGGCTAACGTCAGCGTCCTGTTTACATCCAACCACTTTTATCTTTACAGCGTTTTATTTAAACTGAAGCGATTCAAACACGGTGCACGGTGAGCTGATATTACTAATCTGATGTAATGCCATTACAAGCAGAGAGAGAGAGAGAGAGAGAGAGAGAGAGAGATTTAGCCAGACAATCAGTTTATGTATGTATATATATATATATATATATATATATATATATATA
>CM040978.1:24510119-24536011 GCA_022985145.1 Pangasius djambal
ACTCTATTACAGTCATACTACTCTCCTGCCACAGTCACACTACACTTGTACTATGCTCCTACAATAATCACACTACGCTCCTACTATGGTCACACTACGCTTCTACTACAGTCACACTACACTCCTACCCTTGTACTACTCTATTACAGTCATACTACTCTCCTGCCACAGTCACACTACACTTGTACTATGCTCCTACTACAGTCACACTACACTCCTACATTTGTACTACACTCCTACTATGGTCACACTACGCTCCTATTACAATCATACTACTCTACTACACTAGTAATACACTCCTATTACAGTCATGCTACACACCTACACTAGTAATACACTCCTATTACAGTCACACTACACTCCTACCCTTATACTACTCTCCTATTACGGTCATAATACGCTCCTGCTACAGTCATGCTACCCTTGTAGTACGCTCCTACTACAGTCACACTACGCTCCTACATGTGTAATACACTCCTATTACAGTCACACTACACTTCTACTCTTGTACTATGCTCCTACTACACTCACTATGACCCTCCTACACTCTCACTGCAAACACATTACACTACGCTCCTACTACAGTCATGATACACTCCTATACTTGTATTACGCTTCTACTACACTTCTACCATGCTCTCACTATGCTCCTACTATACTCTGACTACACACCCACTCACAGTACACATCAACTGCACCTGTAATATATCGTTTAAGAGTTTAAACATAACCTGTCTGTTTATCTCTCCCTCTGTTGAATAGGTGATTGGATTCACCTCAGAGACAGTTGCAGCATTTATTGCGGTGGTGGGAATCCTGTCCATATTAGCTCAGGTGTGTGTGTGTGTGTCTGTGTGTGTGATGTAACATTATTAAAATGCTTGCATAGGTTCAGTTATTTTTAATTGAATTTACCTAATGTGTGGGTGTGTACAGACAGTGGTGTTGGGTGTGCTGATGCGCTCTATCGGGAATAAGAACACCATCCTCTTAGGGCTCGGCTTCCAGATCCTGCAGCTCGCCTGGTATGGCTTTGGCTCCCAGCCCTGGTGAGTCACCACTCAACAACCACCCCCCACACGCGCACACACATATATGCACACAGTCATTGTTACAGTTAATACACAGAGAACTAGTTCCTCAAGCAAAGTGATGGAGAGAAAAAGGAAACGGAAGATTTATTCTGAAAAGTAACATGAACAGAAAGTAACATCAAGAGTTCTGTATTTATGAAGTGTGTGCGCGTATGTGCGTGCGTGTTAGGATGATGTGGGCAGCGGGGGCTGTAGCTGCGATGTCCAGCATCACTTTTCCAGCCATCAGTGCCATCGTTTCCCGAAATGCAGATCCTGACCAGCAAGGTGAGAACACACACACACACACACACACACACACACACACACACACACACTATTCTGTTTGCTTATCTGTTTTTCTATTCTATATATTATATGTATATGAATGCATACATCTGGTTTTGCCTTTGGCTGTACTACCTTGTGGTGTGTGTGTGTGTGTGTGTGTGTGTAGGTGTGGTACAGGGGATGATAACGGGGATCAGGGGGCTGTGTAACGGACTCGGCCCCGCCCTCTATGGCTTCGTCTTCTACCTGTTCCACGTGGAGCTGAATGAGATGGACGCTGCAGGAGGAGCCGAGAAAGGAACCAAACCCAACATGGCCAATCCCACTGACGAGGTCTCACAGACACGCACTCTCTCTCTGTCGCTCTTCCTTCCTGTCTCACTCTCTCTCTTACTCACTAACTCCCTGTCTCTCTCTCGGTCTCTCTCTCTCTCTCTGTCTCTGTCTCTGTCAGTCTTTCTGTCTCTCTCCCTGTCTTTCTCACCATCACTCTGACTCTTTCTCTTTGTCTCTCTCTATCCCTTCCTGTCTCACTCTGTCTGTCTCTTTCTTATTCACTCTCTGTCTCTCTCCCTGTCTCACTCCTTGTCTGTCTCTCTGTGTGCAGAGTGCCATCATTCCCGGTCCCCCATTTCTGTTTGGAGCGTGCTCAGTGCTCCTCTCCTTGTTGGTGGCGCTCTTCATCCCCGAACACAATGCGCTCTCTCTGCGGCCTGGCAACTACAAAAAACACACCAGCACTGCCCAGAGCCATGCCCACACCCCTCAGGGTGGAGCCTGTGAAGGTAAAGAGCCTCTACTGGATGACAGCAGTGTATGACCCCACCCACTGCCACCTCAAACACATGAGGTTGGAGCTGGTGAGAAGAAAAGGCCTTTCTATTGGTCAGCTTCAGTGTCTGCCTCCGCCCACTGTGCCTTACACACATCAGGGTGGAGCCAGTGAGAAGAAAGAGCCTTTCTATTGGACAGGTTCAGTGTCTGACTCTGCCCACTGCCACCTCAAACACATCAGGGTGGAGCTTGCAAGGATTTGAATGACTGCACTCTATGACTGTGCCCACTTACCTCAATAATACACATTTCTCCCTAGTTTTTGAGATCAAATACACGTTATGGCGGACATTGTGAGAATTGGATGATAGCAGTGCATAATTCCACCCACCGCTGCCAAACACACACCCAAGCAGAAACTGGCCTTACTGGATGAGAACACTGTATGATTCCACCCACTGCCATCTCACACACATCAGGGCGGAACCTACAAAGGACTAATGCCATATGTCCCCACCCACTGGCACACTAAAGACTAATCAGGGTGGAGCCTGTGGGCAGTGAATGACAGCAGTGTATGACTCCACCCACTGCCACCTCAAATGCACCTCAAGGTTTGGTCACGTACATGATTCAACCCACTCTCCCCTGTTTTGCCCCCCAACAAATTTTTGATGGTACTGACCTCCATCAGCTGAACACACACTTCAGAACACTGAACACTGTGTGTGGATGACGCTAGCGCTCACACACACATACACATACACATGTAGCGCGCGCACACAAACACACAAACATATACACTTACATGTACAGTGTTTATAAGAACTGTTTAAACAGTCTGGTGGTGTGTGTGTGTGTGTGTGTGTGTGTGTGTGTGTGTGTGTGTGGATATCTTCTCTCTCTATATTCTGTTACTACTGAGGCCATATCACAGCGGCTGTGTCCTGAATGGTGCCATACTCCCTTTTCCCTACAGAGACACTTTGGTCTGTGTACACTGTACAGTTTTTTTAGACACTCTAGACTTTCTAGACTGCTGTGGTGGATTGTGGGTCATTATTGATTTGATATTAGCTTGTTGCAGTGCATTATGGGATTTAATCCACTTTCTTTGTGGATGTAACAGATGCCTGATGTAGTGCAGTATGTAGTGTACAGGGTGTGGACTGGGACACGCAGCATCTCCATCATTAAAACCGCTGCCTTTGTTTACTGTGAGCTGAAAATCTGAACCCTGATGACGGCACTGTCTGTGACTGTCTGTCTCTTTGATTTCTGTCCCTCTCTCTCTTTCTGTTTCTCTCTCTCTTGCTCACTCTGAGTGGGTAATCCAGTGAGCACATGGTTTTAGACCACTTCAGAAATGACAACACTGCTATCACTGACTGTAAGTGAATGACCACCAATTATTTGCTAATTGGTGGATATTAGTTTTTAGGAGTGTGTGTGTGTGTGTGTGTGTGTGTGTGTGTGTAAAAAATGAAACAGAATATTTCAGTAAAACTGTAAAGCAGTCAGCGAGATGTAAATAACAGGAAATTAACAAGCCACTATTTATTAAAAGGTTCCTGATTCTCAGCGCTTGACACCTTGTCGACTTCCTGTGTGAGAGATTTATTGATCTCCAGCTCGGTGTGGAGGTGCTGGGGATTATTATGGGGTGGATTTCAGCTCCTCCACAGAATGTTAGTTAAAATTAAGGAGATTCAGATTTCAGTTTAAAACAGCAGAACAGAGAGAAGAGTTTATTTCTACACATGGAGAATAAGACTGATTTCTTTATTCATCATAAAATACACAAATAAGCACTGAAGAATGATGGTGTGGGAAAGATTTACAGAGAGAATGAAGACATCGAGATTAAATCATACAAAAGCAAAAGAATAATAATTACTACTCTGAATATTTACACTTTTATATAATAATATAAATATTATTAATAGTATGTTATCTTTCATTAATCTAGTTATTTTAATATTATTTATTTAAATTATTACACAATTTATTATTTAAATAAACCAAATGAATAATTACAAAATTAAATTAAATTAGATTAATAATAATAATCATAATAATAAGCACACTGGGCTTAAAAAACTAACAGTGCCAAAATTTTATTTGTGGTTTTTTTTTTGTTTTTTTTTTCCCCCTCGTTATTTTTCCCTGATTTTGTCCTTAATTTATTTTTGGCCAATTCCCACCCACCAGTCAGCTCTCCACCTATGATATAACAGATACTTGCCCTGGAGGGTGAAGACTTAACACATGCTTTCTCTGTGACACATGAAGCCAAACACTTCTTTTCTCTTTGCATCACGGGGCAGCATAACACACGTAGAAGAAAGCGCTATCTGCCCTCTTCCAAAAACATCAACTCTCAGACACCCATGATTGGCTGATGTCACTGTGATTGACAGAGAGAGTATACCCCTCCCACCCACCTCTTTTGAGTGAGTGAAGTGGCCAAGTATGGTGACCCATACTCAGAATTTGTGCTCTGCATTTAACCCATCCAAGTGCGCACACGCACACGCACGCACGCACACGCCAGTGGGCAGCCATTTTAGCTGCGGCGCCCGGGGAGCAGTTGGGGGTTCGGTGCCTTGCTCAAGGGTCTCACCTCAGTCGTGGTATTAAGGGTAGCAGAGAGCACTGGTCACTCACTCCTCCCACCTACAATCCCTGCCGGACCCGAGACTCGCTCGAACCCACAACCTTCGGGTTCACCTTCGGGTTATAAGTCTGACTCTCGGACCATTAGGCCACAACTGACTGGAGTCTGACTGGAGTCTGGGTCACAGATGTCAGAGGCATTGTCGGGATTTGAACTTGTGATCTGTGGATAATAGGTTGAATGCTTTTCTGTTGCGCCTCTTGGGAGCCCAAAAAAATGCTTTTCTTAAAAAAACTGTTCATTTCAGCCGGCTCTGAAAAAGATCTCCAGTGTTACAAAAATAAAGAAAATTGTGTTTTCAAATTATTGTCTATTACTTTAAACTGCTTTGTTTGTTTAAATATCTTTTTACCGCACATTAATGTAAATGTCCTTTTACTGCACATGCACTCAACAGATACTGACATTGATGTGTAGAACAGTGTATAGTACCATGGTTCTCAAAGTGAGCACTGAATGTATTGCTTTATTTAAATTGTGATTAAATATTATTATTATTATTATTATTATTATTTAATATAATTTAGCTCAGTTGAAATGTAATGGATTTAAAACATTATTAATGTTAACTAATTATAATAAAACTGGGACGTGATAAAAATTTAAATGATGATGAGGAAATTGAGGAATAAAAGCTCTAATGGCTGGAATACAGCAGTGTGATAATGTACATATCTGCTCTGTTGTTGTTAAAGTTAAATGCATACTGTGATCATAGACAGGTTCTGGATATGAAATGTTTCAGAAACTCATTCATTTTTTATCCAGTGTGGAAGAGGAGGTTAATAATCTGATCATCTGCCGGACAGAATGATTCACATCTTCACTGAAAGACTTTTACTTCAGTTTAATTTCAATTATTTAGCTTTTCAGTGAAAGTTTAATGGAGGACAATTAAATGAATTAAACTACAGTAAACAAAATAACATGCTGAGTTGTGAATGGTGCGGATCTTCCAATAGAGGGCGCTGCTGATCTAAACTCTGCTCAGAGACACACCATGTCCATTATTCTTTGTTCAGTTATCTGTACTTAAACACTAACGGTCTGTGAGAATAGTGTGTAAGTACACATGCTGATATATTCTGATACACTGCATGCTGTTTACTATAATATTCATTCAGGTTTATATTACAGCAGTTACAGGTCAGATATGCTATGCTAACTCAACAGCAGACCGGGGAGTGTGTAGAATTTAATTAAAAAAAAAAAAACAAACAGCAATATTTTTAGTCTTCACATTTCTTCGGTAATCCACACAACACACACTTCTGATCCTGTCACACAATCAGACACACCAAAATTTCACTATGGAAATTCTTTTTTTTTGTCCATTGTGGGAGAGGAGGTTAATAATCGATTAATAATAAACGATTCACATCTTCACTGAAAGACTTTACTTCAGTTTCATTTCAATTGTTTAGCTTTTCAGTGAAAGTGGAGGATAATTAAATGAATTAAACTACAGTAAACAGTATTCTGTTTTGTACTGAAGGGAAATGACAAAAAGAAAATCCACTAAACATATTAAAACTGAACATATTACACAAACTGAACACATCTCAAACTGTACATATTCTACAAATTATATGTATTTGGCATTGTGTCAAAATCTCACTCAGTTTAAAGATGAATAATTTTAGCTGAATTGAATGTTTGTTTATTTCCTCCAGCTCCCAGACTTACAAACTTGACTTGCTGTATGTCTAAGGTTATGAGCGTTAGTTAGGGGCATTAAAGTTACAAAGTTAGGAGGTGGAGTTGTATCTTTATTGTAGAGGATGTTGAGACAGATTACCGCTCCATGTGATGTTTTTTTCCTCACAGATGAATACTGTGTGTCCTCAACACTCTCAGGCTTTATGAGGTTGACCTAGGTTGACCTTTGACCTGCTAACTGGAAATCAAGGCCTCATTATCAGAAACATATTTCCTGCACTGCAGACATGGACACATCATCCGTAGATCTCTAGTGCAAAATTTCACACCCCCTCTGGATTGGGAAAATAAACTATGTGCTTCTGTTTTTCTGCAATAACAGAAATGAAGTGATGTGTTAAAAGTAAACATTCTTTAGTTTCTCTGAGTTTTATCTGTGTTTATTGAAGAATGGATGATATCAGAGTTTATTTCCCTGCAGGCGGTGGCATGTTTCACACACAGGAATAGAACACGGATAAAGTCCAACCACATGAGAAACAGGAACGTGCTAAGAGCCATGGTAAAGATGTGCTTTTCCCCTCAACCTTCACACTGAGAGAAACGCAATAACACTGTACAAGGTCACAGTTATAAATATGGTTGTATAAATAAAAGTTATAAATAAATTAATGTACATAATCGATGTTAGATTTTGTCATTGCATTCATTCACACACTAACTTCTTAACCTCACACACTGACTCATTTTCCTCTCTCTCCAAACCTTTACCTTACTCTCCGACTCCTTCACCTCATTCTCTGAATCCTTTACCTCTCATTCTGACTCCTTTACCTCACACTCTGATCTCCTTACCTCACACTCTGACTCCTTTACCTCACACTCTGTCTCCTTTACTCTCTGACTCCTTTACTTCATTCTCTGAGCCCTTTACCTTTTTCTCTAAACCTTTACATTGCACTATAACTCCTTTACCTCACATTGACTCCTTTATCTCACACACTGTGTCTTAGTTACCTCATTCTCTAAGTACCTTTACCTTACTCTCTGAACCTTTACATCACACTCTGAGACTGTACAATGTGACTGCTGTTCTTAATAAACATCAAGACACAAATACATTACACACACATCACCTCCTGACCTGTTTACATCCTCTGTTCCCTGAAACAAACTCTGTGTGTGTGTAGGAACATGTTGCTAAACCCCACAAAATATCAAATGTTAATAATGGGAAAAGGAAATAGGGGTGACGACAGGAGGAGGATGTTCTGAAATAAATGTCTAATAACATCTCCTAGATAACAGAAGAACATTATTTACAGTATTTATTTATTTGTTTGTTTGTATTACCATCTGCACTTTATTCACAACAGGTCTGCTGTTTTGATTTATTAATATTAATATAGCATTGTCTTGAATTTTCTAAAATAGTGACCAGAAGGTTGTGAGTTGAAATCCAAGCACTGCTAGAGAGACACTTATGAATGTATTATTATTATTATTATTATTATTGTTATTATTGTTATTATTATAAATTTATTCTTTCATTCATCTTCAGTAAGTGCTTTTTCCTTCTCAGGGTGGAAGGATAGAAAGGTAGAAAATGTAAAACACATTAAATAAAGAAAATACAGGTTGGGAAAAGAAAATTGGACTTTAACTCAGTCTCTTTCATTTTGTTTGTCTGTTTATCTCCACTGTTTATGTTTCCACATTGAGTAACTGAGAGGAAATTAGGTTATTCTTTCCATCTGCACACTTTAAGCAATGGACGCACACGCACACACACACACATAATGTAGTTTGTCTGATTAAGTGAGGTTGTTGTAAAGGTCAGTGAATGATTGTGGACATGTTGATGAGCCCGCAGGACATGTACACACCACTGACGTACTGAGATTAGGACATGTGTGACCTTTAAGTCATTAAACAGGTGTACACAGGTGTGTGCTGTAGCTCAGGTTCAGCTCAACAGTCAACATGAAGTCCTGCTGTGAAGATCTAACAAAATCCTTTAACTTCTCCTTTAACTTCTTCTTTACAAAGAGGACAGCATTAAACACCTAGAATCTCTCTGTTATAAACACTTTATTCAAGTGTACTTAACACTGTGTATGCTAAGTGTGTGTACTTTAAATATTCTTTGAATATTCTACAGTATATAGTATACCTTAAACAATATAGTATACCTTAATACCATATATTTTTAAAGAATGTCTAAATGTCTGTAATACTTGAAATGAAAGTTTTCATAATGTACAGATTTATTTTAAAAAATAGATGAATAAAAGAACTGTATATTATAAAAGTGTAAAAAAAAAAAAAGTTTATATTAATAATAATAATAATAATAATAATAATAATAATAATAATAATACAATGAATGGAGTTGAGACAGAGAGACAGTGAGAGAGAGACAGTGAGAGAGAGAGAGAGTCCCGGTCCACGACTCCATTCCGTATTTCCTGTCTGTGTGTCTGTCTGTGTTTACAGGCTCAGTGGGATGTTCAGTGAGAGACAGGCACATGTAAAACCTGCTACCTCCGACGTGGTGTTCTTGTTTTTTCCCTAAACGTGCATTCTGCCAGAATATTGAAGAAAGAGAACAATAAGCGTCTTTAACCACAGAAAAAGAGAGGAAAAAAGGGAAAGCTTCAGTGGATTTACAGTGGGATAATGACGGAATTCATACTCTAACTTTGGAAAATTAATCTCAGCTCTGTAGTGATGTTCCGTTTTTTGCTGCAGGCATTAAATAATTATTGTAAGTTTTTTGGCGGATTTCAGGAGTTAGTTTAGTTTTACATTTGCATTGCATTTAGTGATTATTGTGGAAATTAAAAGTGAGAGCTGAGACACGCCGCTACACGGAGCTGTGCAACTTCACTGAAGCCACGCTTGACTTGACTAGCCTGCTAGCGTTAGCTTTAGCATTAGCGAAAGAATAAGTGCATAAAACTTATATCAGCATTAACACATAGCAGACACTGTGACTAACATCTTGTTTTTTACTTGTGTTATTTCTGTGTAAATGACTGCCCCGGAGGCGGTAATTAAAGGTTCTGAACCCTTTTTTTCCACTAGGAACGTTAGCATTGCGCTAGTTTGTCGTTTTGGCTTTGCGATCTAGCCGGGGGAGGATTTTATCCTCTCTCTGGCTAAAATACCAAAATAATCCGGTCCAAGATGAAGATTCTGGATAGATGGATAAGCAATAATGCCGTCCAGGACAACACTGTGTTTTGTGACGACTGCTCTGAGTGAAGCTAAGCTAATTCAATCACAGCATGCTAGTCAGTTATGCTAGCTAAGCTGGATAACTAAACGCGTTTAACTTTTCAGTGCCTGTGACTTTTTTGGTTATGTTTTTTTTTTTTGTATACTGAATACTGTGTGTGTGTGTAAAATATATTTTTTGGCAAAAGGAACACTTGTTCGATTTAAAAAAAAAAAATGAAACTTCGGAGTTTGTTTGGGTTTTTTCTCTGTCTTGGTGTTGTGTGGAACTGGCCACAGAGCGGTGCAGAAAGTAAGTAACTTCATTTAAATAACTGCTAATGCTATTATTAATTATTAATATTTACCTCTCATTAGTGGTAAATTCAGTGTATTTTCCTGTAAACCTGTACCTACTGTACCTACAGGAGTACATGCATAGATTTATGTGTAATAAACAAAAGTTAATTACTTTTAGTTCTCACTTCAGTGTTTAATTTTAATGTCAGTGATTTACTGTGCTAAACTTTCTCATTCACGTTTTTCACATTTTAAGCTGCTCCCAAAGCACGGGGCCAAGGATTTAAAACGAAAATAAATCGTGAAATGATTTACACCAGCTGTGTTCATCATATAAACATTTACAGCGCTTCTGAAATGAAAATGAGCGTTTCAGAGCTCATTGTCTCTGTCCCTTAGTGTTGTGGAAAACCAACAGGACAGTATATCTAGAATAAAAAACAAAACCGTTTTGGAAATATTCTCATTGTTATTTTATAGTTTGTTACTTGAAAATGTAGGTAAAATTATTATATTATCGATGACTCATCGTGTACTCGTCTTGTGTTTGTCCAATTAAATGCTCTCTAGATTGTATTTGCCCCGCCCCCAGGGGCGTGTCTTGCTCTACAGTAACAGCTCTTTGGCAGTAAACACGGTTAGTCAGTGTGTTTTTGGCCGTGCGTCTTTACACACACTTCCCTTCAGCTCCCTAGGTCGTGAATCAGTATATCGTGTACACGAGTTCGGGCACAGGTAAAGACCCTGGCTCACTACACACTGGGACTCTGATGACTCAATTTCAGACTACATGACTACCTACTCACTTTGTAAAACATCAACACTGGCATTTATCAACAACAGTCAGGACCAATATCTTTCTGACATTATATGCCATATAAATTTGTTAGCTTAATCAAATGTGTTTCTCTCATGGTACTTCAAGCAGGGTCATAGGCTAGTAGACTTTTTTAAAATCATTAAACGCTTAAAAGTCATTAGACTTAAACAAACCATATATAGAGCATCAAATAAAGTAAAAAATCACGAATGTAACTAATAATTTGAGAGCTACAACAATGATAACAAGCTACTTACATTTGTAGGTGTTGTCTGGGAGTTCATCTACCATTTTTTTGAGCTGAGATACTTCAGAAAATATGATGTCATTTCCAGTAAGGGAACATAGTGAGCATCGATGCTTCTTGGTTTTTGTGGTGCATTGTGGGATTTTTTAGGGAGCGAACGTTCCAGTGCACTGGAAGGATTTTGTGATTGAGACAGCCCTTAAAATGGCAGACTCCTTGCTCAGTGCCCTAACTATTGAATTAAGGAGATGATTGAGACGCACCCTAACTTTGGAGTTTATTCTTGTGGAACTGGGCAGAGCTTTTGTAGGTTAACTGTCATGTGACGTTTGGGAGGAGTGTTTTACTGACTTGGAGCTGTTTGAGGCTGGAACGCTGCTCCCTCAGACTGATGGAGAATTCCGTCTTTATGCCCCATCTCCATCAGTGGGCGTCAGTAATATCATTTTATCTCCCACTCAGACGCATCAGATATCACCCGGTGACGACCCTGCGGCTCTCCTCGCCTCAGACATGTACGCCATAACTCTAAACACACACGGCGTCTCGTCATCTAGGATTAAAGTCATCTTTGACAGGTCTGGGTGAGAAATGCTCCACAGCTTAAAAAACCTCTTGCTTTTTAGTGTTCTGTGTATTCAGCTAGCTCCCTCAGGTATGTTAAGATTGGGTGGGGGTGTGGCTTAGTATATCTCGAACACTGTTGGCTGTTATATAATCAGTCAAACGCTTCAACATACCGTCACTCTGACTTCCTGTTTCAGAAGGAAATATATCAACGTACAGAACCAAGTCACGTGAATCAGGACGTTTCATGGTGAATAATGTTGGAATTTACCTTCAGACTCAGATACCAAGTGCATTAAACTAGGGGAAGATTAAGATTAGATACGATAAGAATCTATAGATAAGATTAAAATGTGTTTAACGTGTAGAATTGAGTCATTGATGCAGTTTTGTGTCCTATGTTTGGATATAAAACAGGAGCAGGAGTGTGTGTGTGTGTGTCCATGCAGTAGCCTGAATGTTTTTTTTTTTTTTTTTTCCCTCCATAAAGTCTAGGGAAGCTAAATGGATTCAGTTAAACTGTGTGCGCGCGTGCATGTTAGGATTTAACACCGTTGCATTTCTCTTGGTGACGATATATACTGGAATAGATGGAATAAATACAGCCATGCTTTGACCCACTTGGGCTGCGTTCAAATCCAAAAACAGAAGTGGCCTTGTCTGGTTCAGTGTCACGCCTTCACTTCGCCATATTATTGCCGCGTTCATGTTTCTACAAGGAACTGTTTCTCTTTCAGCTATAAGTGAACCTCGCCATGTGTTGATTCAAGATTCGGACTTCGTCACATCAAGTCAGCACTACGATTTCTCCACACGTTAAATCATCCTGAAGATTTTAAATCTTACACAGCATTTCAGAACTGGAGATTATACTTACTGCGAAGGCCAGTGTCATGATAAAGATTAATAATCGATACAGTGTGAAGTCCAGTGATTGTTTTTATAAACAAAGCATACTCTTGCAGTGGAAGACGTGAGTGTGGTCAGTGTAGGGAGCCTCCGTCTGAGCAGAATTTTCTAGATTAATAATTCTGTGCAAAAAAGTTTTCTTTTTTAAACATTTTAAACCAGCCGCTTCTTCCCTCGTCCGTCGCCCGGCCGCTGCTTCCCTCGTCCGTCGCCCGGCCGCTGCTTCCCTCGTCCGTCGCCCGGCCGCTGCTTCCGTCGCCCGGCCGCTGCTTCCCTCGTCCGTCGCCCGGCCGCTTTTCCCCTCGTCCGTCGCCCGGCCGCTTTTCCCCTCGTCCGTCGCCCGGCCGCTTCTCCCCTCGTCCGTCGCCCGGCCGCTGCTTCCCTCGTCCGTCGCCCGGCCGCTGCTTCTCATGTCTGTTGTTCAGTGGATTGATGTTTGATGATGTACTTCCATAAATACCTCTCTGTCTGTCAGATGTGTGTATGTGTATTGTTTTTTTTTATGCATATTATTTATTGCTTTGTGATGTTTTTAAACATTTTTGTCCCCAGTTTGTCTGAGTAAGGACATCAGGAACAGTGTGGCTAACCTGCGCACTCTGGAGAACTGCACGGTGATTGAGGGCCACCTGAAGATTCTGCTGATGTTCCACACGAAAGCCGAGGACTTCCGGGGTCTGAGCTTCCCCAAGCTGACGCTGGTGACGGATTACCTGCTGCTGTTCCGCGTGTACGGCCTGGAGAGCCTGAGCGACCTGTTCCCCAACCTCACTGTCATCCGAGGTAACAACCTGTTCTTCAACTATGCCCTGGTCATCTTCGAGATGCTGCAGCTGAAGGAGATCGGACTGCACAGTCTGATGAACATCACGCGCGGCGCTGTGAGGCTGGAGAAGAACCCAGACCTGTGTTACCTCTCTACGCTCGACTGGTCCCAGATCCTAGACTCTGTGGAAGACAACTACATTGTGGCCAATAAAAACGAGGGAGAGTGCGGAGACGTGTGTCCCGGCATGGCCAAAGGCAAAACCATCTGTTCTCAGACCACCATCAACGGTCAGTTTGGAGCACGCTGCTGGACACAACGACACTGCCAACAAAGTGAGTACTGTGTGTTCGTGCGTGTGTGCATGCCAATATTAACACTAGGCTGATGTCAGGTAAAAGTATCACAAGTTACAGTATTAATCACAGGTTTTCCACTTTTATTATACTGAAGAGTCGTCACTCGTTTGTTCAGTTCTGCATTTAACAGTTCAGTAGTTTTGTTTTGGTTCAGTCAGTTGAGCCAAATCAGAACTAAAAGTGTTCTTGGAACCACAACGCCTGAAGTTCCTGAGTTTCACGAAAAGTTTCTGTCAGGAAAACATGCCTAATAATAGTTTCCTGAAAAAAGTTTTCACATACCCACACTCGAGTGAATGATTTCCTGCCATTGTGTGGCCTTTTCCTGTTCGGAGGTCATGCAGTGAAAAAGAACATAAACACATCAGCAACAACTTTAACTTCATCACTGACACGAAAAGGTAAAAGAATACTGTTCTAACATTAAGATGATGACCTCTACTCTGGAAGACATCGATAAATATAAATAAAAGACTATTTACAATAAATACATGTAAATGTAGTTGTAAATGTACATACACACATGCACACGCTGTGATGTTAATTATGTGTACACTGTATTGTACACTTCTTTGATGATGTTGAGTGAAAGTGGATAAACACTCTGTCGTGTTGTGGATGTTGGGTTTGTTATTTTTCTGTTCTCTGTTTGAGTGTGTGTTGCTGTGTGATTAGTGAAGGTGTGTGTACGTGTGTGTGTGTTGGGTCCCTAAAAACAGAAGGAATAAAGTGACGTATTGAATATAGTGGCATGACCATAGTGTCTTTTCTCTATCTGTCTCTATTGCTCTCTCTCTCTTTCTCCATCCTAACCCCCCTCCCCTGCCCCGCCCCTCCAGTGTGTCCGTCAGTGTGTAAGGTGAGGGCATGTACAGTGGACGGACAGTGCTGTCACTCTGAGTGTTTGGGGGGGTGTGTGAAGCCGGACTCAGCAGCTGACTGTGTGGCATGTCGTCACTTCCTGCATGCGGGGGTGTGTGTGGAGGCCTGCCCCTCTGGGTTTCTCTCCTTTAAAGGGTGGCGGTGCGTGAGCCCTGCCTATTGCCATGCCCTTCACACACAGTGCACTCACAACACACAGGACCAAGACTGCAGCTCCTACGTCATCCACCAGGGGGCATGTGTTCCTGAGTGTCCCTCAGGGTACACCACCGTCAACTCAACAACGTGAGTCTCTTACACACACACACACACACACACAGAATACACTGCTTCACAAGAGAGAGATTTAAAGAGACAGTGAGTGAGATGGAAAATGAGAGCAAGAAATAAGGAATCACAAAGAGAATGGGATAGATGGAGAAAAAAGAGAGAAATATGTATAATGGCGAAAGACAGCTATAGACAGAGAGGAAGGACAGACAGATAGACAGGGAGGACAGTCAGATAGTCAGAGTGGAGAGAGAGGGATAGACAAGACAGATACACAGGGAAGTTCCCCCTCACATTCCTACACACCTTCTTACACACACACACACACACACACACACACACACAGCACAAGCTGTTGCAAGGAAAGTTCACCCTGAGGTCACATTCTACAGAAGGCAAGTTTCTAACATTTCTTTTATTAAGTTAACTAATCATGTACTAGTTTTATTGGTTATACATGTAAATGTTAAGCACAGAGCACAATTTCACCCATTCAGACAGACAGATGGGGAAGACAGACAGACAGATGGGGAAGACAGACAGACAGATGGGGAAGACAGACAGACAGATGGGGAAGACAGACAGACAGATGGGGAAGACAGACAGATGTGGTATTTATTGAGATTCTCTTAGCAAACAGGCTCTTGTGTGATTTGACACTGTGATGTACTGATGTATCAGCTCACAATGGGATTTGGATAATCATTTCTCTGTGTGTTTGCTTAGGCTGATATGTACACCGTGTGCAGGAATGTGTCCTAAAGTGTGTGTGGGAGAGAAAACGGTGGACTCAGTGACGGCGGCTCAGGCACTGCGGGGCTGCACACTGCTCAATGGCAGCCTTATCATCAACATCCGAGGAGGAAGTAAATAATAATAATAATAATAATAATAATAATAATAATGATAGTGACATCTGAGGAGAAAGTAAAAACTTTGTTAGAGAAGTGTTTTACAACCTGACACACAAATAAACAAAATTGAATACTTTGTCATGACTTTACTGTAATAGCTGCAGTAAACACAACTACTGTAAATACACCAACACACAGGCCAGTAGATTACATTAACACTGTGCACATGTCACGTGTGTGTGTGTGTGTTAGATAACATCGCAGCAGAACTGGAAGCTAGTCTGGGTCAGCTGGAGGAAATCACAGGATACCTGATGGTGCGTCGCTCCTATGCTCTCGTCTCTCTGTCCTTCTTCAGGAAGCTCAGACTGATCCGCGGAGAGACACAGGAAAGGGGGTAAGACCCGGGATTCTGACTGGCTGAGAGCAGAGAGGGCGGGGTGATGTTGCAGTAGAGCACTAATGCTAATTTAAACCTGGTGAAGTTAAATTTAGTGAATCACAGTGTTTTTATTATTATTTGATGGATTATTGTAGTCTTTCTCTCTTTTTCCTATTTAAATAAAGGAATTACTCGTTCTTTGCCCTGGATAATCAGAACCTGCGTCAGCTGTGGGACTGGTCCAAACACAACCTCAGCATCCAGCAGGGCCGCATGTTCTTCCACCACAACTCCAAACTGTGTCTGAGTGAGATCCGCAAGATGGAGGAGGTAACGGGGACGAGAGAGAGACAGCCAAAGAACGACATCGGCTTCAAAACCAACGGAGACCAGGCTTCATGTGAGTGTGTCAAAACCCACACACAAACAAACACACACACAGTTTTTTTTCTCAGATAGAAATATCCATGTCTGTCTTTCTCTTTTCTTTCTCTCTCTCTCTCTCGGTGCATGCTGGGAGCGTTTAGGTGTGTGTGAGAGACTGCTCACGAGGAGAGGGGTTTTTCTTTGGCAATATCTTTCCTTTTTCTGCTTTCAGTTGCACATTAAAATTTGTTTTACTAGTGATAAATGTTTGTAAGGTTTATTTTGGTTAAAAGTTTTGTGAGTTTTTGGACAACTTTTTGTGACCACGTCGGGATGGCGTCCCTCCCCGAGGGGAGCATCACCTGTGTTGCTGTGTCACAGTATCAGGTGTGTGAATGCTATACGCATGACTGTGGAGAATGTATTGCTGTACTGGTAGAGAAGGTTGGCTTTAACAACATTTCAGCGTCTAGGTTGAACAAGGCAGTCGTGGTTGTTGTCAAAGAGGAAAATCTATTTAATAGCTTGGTAAGCAGTGGAATCGTGGTAAGTGGGGGTTTTATTATTGTTTCACCGCTTGTTACTCCGACTACTTGGAGTCACTGTTTCTAATGTACCACCTTTCATTCATAGTGATGAGACTGAACTGGGGCTGGCTCAATATGAAAAGTTTGTGAGCGAGATAAAAATTATTCTATTGGGATGTAAAACGTGGCCTTGAAACATGTCATGTCGGTCAGGAGGCAGGTGTTTGTTTTTGAAAGAGCTGGAGCTGGATATGTTGTTTAAAGTGTGTCATGAGGGAAAAGTGTATATGGTGTATGCAAATACTGGTAGCATGAAATGTTTTGAGTATGGAGATATTGGGCATAAGAGGTTGGCATGCCCACATAAGGCCCAGGTTAAAGAGGAGCCTGCTGGGCCTAGTTCTGTTGCCGTTGAGATGAATAATAAAGTGTCACATTCTGAGCAACCTCAGGCTACAGAAGTAAGTGAAAGGGATAATGTTGAAGTGGTTTGTGCTGAACATCCTGGAACGTTGAAATGCGTGCTGATGCAGAGATGAGAGATGATGATACACTCTCTGATCACAAAGAAATAAACAAGTTTTTGGCTGTAACTTTCTGCAAAACTGTAGAAGTGAAATTTTTTGTTTTTGCCTATGACGCTCTAAGTAAGCAGAAAATGTTGTGTTTAAAGAAGATGTTAATAAAGTTAAGGAGGAATAAAGTACATACTTCACAAAAATAATCATGATTTAAAAATTGCATAGGGTGTGATTTTTTTTCTGTTTTACTTTGGGTTTTTTTTCTCTTTCTGTCCCCTTTATATTTTTATCTCTTGGGGTACTTAAACATAAATGGGGGTAGGGACAGAAATAAGATGGCAGAGTTATTTAGAATTAAAAGGGTCAATATTAGTTTTTTGCAAGAAACACATACTAGTATTGATAATGAAACTGGATGTGGTGAATGCGGTGGTAAGGAAAATTTGTTCCATGGGACAAATACTAGCGCAGGTGTAGCCATTTTATTTTCTAAAAAATATTATTATGAATATTTTAGGTATGGAAGAAATTGTAAAATGAACTATATTACTAACTCAAATAGAGTGTTTAGGGGAGCCATTTTTGTAATTGTGAATGTTTGTGCACCTAATAGTGGGTCTGACGGGTGGAAGTTTTTCGGACGTTGAAAAATTCTATTCAGAATTTTGATGATAATGTGTGTCTGGTAGATTTTTATGCAGATTTACATGGTGCTGGAATTTGTGAATCTGAAAGTGCTTAGCTCAGCTGGGAGTTGAGCAACGAAGATCTTTGGACAATCCAGTTACATTCCAGGAGCTTACAGAGGCAATGCAGCAGCTACTTACTGGTCGATCCCCTAGGTTTGATGGACTGCCCGCTGAGATATATAAGCAACTTTGGAATATATAAACATTTTCTTTTTGCTAAGGGATGTAATTGATTTTAATAAGCATATTGGTATTCTTTCATTGGACCAGGAGAAAGCATTTGATCAAGTTGATCATGTGTATCTTTCTAAATTCAGTGGGTGTATTTTAATGCCTTTGTGATTGTTAAAGCCGGTGGAAGATTAAATGCACCAATACCTGTATTAAGGGATATTAGGTAAGGCTGTCCACTTTCTGGACAATTACATAGTCTTGAAAGGAACACAGTGGAACTTTAATTCCTGGGAAAGATTAGAGTGTCTTGAGCAGCCTATGCTGATGACATCCCATTTTTTTTAATTACAGGTCAAAACGATGTTACAGCTTTAATAAAAGCTATTGAACAGTAGGAGAAGGCATCAACAGCAAGGAAAAATTGAGGGAAAAAGTGAAGGTTTTATTATTGGTCGGTGGGAGGGAATAGGACCTCTGCAGCTGCAGGGTGGTTTGCTATAGAGAAGGGAAGGTGTGAAAATGTTAGTTTTTTTTTTTTTTAGGGAACAAAGAATTTCAGACAAAAAATTGGGAGGGAATGCTGGAGAAGGTATCTGCCTGATTGTCTAAAGGGAAATGGCTATTACCACAATTATCCTACAGAGGGAGACTTCACAACCTGGCTGTCTCTAACCTGTGGCAGAGATTAGAGTCCTGGAGCCACCTGATGAACTGAGTTGTAAGATACAAAGAACAATCGTGGACATCTTTTGGAGTGGAGAACGTTGGATTTGTGCAGCAGCACTTTGTCTTCCTGTTCAGGAAGGAGGACAGAGCTTGGTGGATGTGAGGAGCCGCATACATGCTTTCCGAATACAAGCAGCACAGAGATACTTGTATCATTAGGCTTGGACTCTCTCTTTTTAATAAGACTTAGGGAGGTTAGTTTGTCTGAGCTTAAACCCTTTTACCAGTCAGTGCTGGATTCATGGAGAACTGTTTTCAGAGTGGAAAGAGATGTCCATGAACCAGGGCACTGGGTTCCAGAGGAACCATTGTTCTTCAATCCAATGATTCAGACCAGGCTTCTGTCCTCTGTGGGCGTTTGTGCATGCTCACAGAGAAATGATATTGTAAAGCTGGGTCACCTCTTGGATAGGGATGGTTGGAGATTGGTGGGGGCCATTAAAGAGGTGACAGGCATGAAGTCCTCACGCCTTACATCAAAGCTGGTTGAGGAGATTTTCAATGCATTACCAAGTGGTTACAGGAAGTACATTGGAAGGGGAAGCTTACCAGATATGAGAAGTGAGCAGGAATTTCCAAGAATCAGAATTTCTTCTGTTATAAGTGAGTAGCAAGAACGTGAAGTTGCGGGTTCAATCTTATCTTTTAAGACCTCTCAGTTAGAATATTTTGAATCTACATCTAAGAAATTAATATATTATGTTACTGTAGTGGTAAAAAACATGTTTCAGATTTCCAATTTTGTCCCTTGTTTCTTGGCCACTGTGGGAGGTGTTGATGCAATAATCCGACGCGTGCAAAGTAGCATGAATAGATCCAGAAAGGCTTGTTGAAGTTCCAAACAATAACTGAAGTTTATTAAACCAAAATTAACTTGAATTGCAATATAAAACAAACAAACAAACAAACTTAAACGCTAATTGCAGGCTTGATGCACCATGCCATCTTAGCTCCATGCGCATGGTCGAAAGACTGTATGCTCTCGCACCAGCGCCCCCCTCCTGTCAGGGGTGGCATATTTTTTTAAACATTTTACCCTTCACACCTATAGAGGGCACACACTTAGAGAAATAAACAACATTAACAATATAGCAGCAAACCAATATTTAAATGAACATATAGAAAAATTAAATAAGATAGTAACCATGGCTCCTACATCCGGCCCCAATTGAGGGTTTAAGCATCAATTACACAAAATTAAATGTAAATGGAGCCAAATGTGCATATACAAGGAAAAATAATACTCATCTTTTAATCTTTATCCAGTCATTCTAAGATTCTGTACTAGTTTTCTGCATCTTCTAACAGCAGGCAAAGTTTGGTAATAGGTCTTTCCAAGAAACCAGTCTTTGTCTTAAGTTTAACAGTTCTTATGAGTCCTTTGGAATCAGGTAAAACTTCTGTTACTCTTCCAATAGGCCACGATCCAAGAGATGCTGAACTGTCCACAACTAGGACAATATCTCCTTTTTGCAGTCCTCTTTTAGCAGTAAACCATCTTTGTCGTTCCTGTAGTAATGGTAAGTACTCTTGGGACCACCTCTTCCAAAACAGGTCAGCTAAAAATTGTACTTGTCTCCATCGACGTCTGATGTATACATGATTTGGTGTCAAAGGCTCAAGATCATGATAATCATCAGACAATGTGGTAATGGGACGACTATTCAAAATTGATTCTACCTCACAAAAGAGTGTTTGTAATTCTTCATCATCAAGGGTGTGGTGTTGCAAAATAGAGCACAAGATCTGCCTCACCATACGAATGAGCCTCTCCCATACTCCCCCATGATGTGAGGCTCCTGGAGGATTAAACGTCCACTGAATTCCTTTCTGGAGCATTGCCTTCTTCTTTTGCTTTGGCTCCACTCTGAAAGTGAATTCTGTAACTCTCTTTTTGCACCCACCAGGTTAGTTCCATTATCAGATCGAATATGCATCACTTGACCTCTTCTGGCCACGAATCGTCTTAAAGCGTCAATGCAGGAATCTGTGGTTAGTGAGTGAGCCATTTCTAGGTGAACTGCTCTGCTCGTCATGCATGTGAAAATGTCTCTTCGGGTGTGGGATCTGCACTTAACAGTAATATTGAACTTAAACACATCATTCTCCACGCACCACAACAATCCAAGTGCTCTTTCAGTGGGAAGCCTTTCCCTGTCGAGATCCAATTCCTTTACATAATGAGCTCTGTCTTCCTTTGGAATATGTGCAAGCACAGTGCGACTGTTACTCACCCATTTTGTGAGATGGAATCCTCCTGTTTGACAGAGAGATGTAAGGTCTTTTACCGTCTCTACTGCATCATGCTCTGTTGTAAGTGACTTTAAACAATCATCCACATAGAAGTTGTTCTTCACAGTGCTTATTACCTCAAATCGAAAACATTCATTGTTATCTTTGGCTGTTTGTCTTAGAGCAAAGTTAGAAAAACTGGGGGATGACACTGCCCCAAAAAGATGTACTAGCATTCGATGTTCCACAGCAGGCATACTGGCATCACCCTCTGGCCACCAGAGGAATCGCAAAAAGTGTCAACATCTGCCTTTGACACTCTAACCTGGTGGAACATCGCTTTGATGTCTGTCATAACCGCTACAGGTTCTTGGCGAAATCTGATGAGGACATCGAAAAGTGTGCTGGTCAAATCAGGACCCTGAAGAAGTTCTGAGTTGAGGGATTTACCTTGAAAGGTGGCACTACAGTCAACGACAACTCTTATGGTCTGTTTTTGTGGATGGTATACACCGTGATGTGGGATATACCGTAATTTACCATCTGTTCTTTTCAACTCTTGTTGCGGTACTACTTCAGCATAGCCCTTATTTATGACTTCAGTTAGAAATTCAGTATAGTTGGTTTTGAATTGTTCATTCCTCTTGAACTTTCTTTTCAAACTTTGAAGTCGCTGTTCTGCCACTTGGTAATTGTTAGGCAACACTGGGTCATCCTTCCTAAAGGGTAAATCAAGAGTGTAATGTCCATCTTTCAGCTTGATTGACTGTTCTGCAATCTTGATGAACCTTTTGTCTTCTACAGACATTTCATCCTTGTCTTCTCTTGACCTCTCATTGAAATCATGGTTGTATTGTTGTTTCAAAATTTCTTCCAGGTTTGAGACAGAAATTCTGTTAACAGCAACATCATCACAGCTATACCTGTTTGCTGTGGCTTTGCCTTGTAAAGGACCATTAACAATCCACCCTAGTAGGATCTTAACTGCATATGGCCCATCCCCTTGGCTATTAATGACACCCCAAGGTTCAATGGCTTTGGGAGTGTTGCTTCCAATCAGCAGCTCCACCTTGGCTGGAATCCTAAGAATCTGTACCTTATGCAGGTGAGGCCATTTAGACAGTTCTTCCTTTGTGGGAATTTCAACGGGCATGCTCTGTTGTGTGTAGACTTCAGGCAATGGAATAAAGTTATTTTCTTCCAGTGAAGAAACTTCCAACCCACTGACAATATAAGAGGGCACAGACTTATCCTGGCTCACCGTTTGAAGAACGTTTCGTCTTTCTTCCAGTAATGTTGAGTTTCCTCATAAGATTCCGATCAAGAAAGGCATGTGTGTGCAGAATCTTAATTCCTTTTGAACTTTTAATCTGTAGTGGTACAATCGACAGCAGGCATCCTGTGTAGCTCTGTGTTTTTCTGACTCCAGTATGCTTACCATCATGAAGAGACACCTGTGTGCTACTCACAGGCATTTTCTTTAGTTGTTTGGATGATTCTAGTGGTTTGAGGTGTAGTACACTTGGATGCTGTTTGTTGCATATGGTGCAGGTAAGATGCTTTGTGCATTCTTCGCTCACATGTCCTTCTTTGGTCAAGCACCCGAAGCAGATTCCATTCTGTTTTATGAAGTTTCTTTTCCCTGTGTGGCTGCTTTTCAAACTGCAAGCATGACATCAATTCATGTCCATTGTTACATTAGAGGCATGATGGTGGTGGTGAACCCTTAGTTGGTGTCTGTGGTGGTTTCACTTGCACATTGGTGGCAAAACTGCCTTTGGATTTTGGCTTCAGTAGCACTGTGGGCTTTCCTTTACTTGGGCTTGAGTCTTGGATATCACCAAATATTGGGTTTGATTCAATGTTAACTTGTTTTTCAGTGAAGCTGATGGGATCTACCATCTTTACCTTGCGACTCCTTTGTTCTTGTAACTCGAATGCCTTTGTACGCCACCTCTCTCTGAGCTTGTATGGGAGCTTGAGAGCGATACTCCTCATATTGGTGACTGTGTCCAGTGCTTCCATGAACTCCAAGTCTTCCATGCCTTCTAAGAAACAATGCGAAGGGGTGTAAACTAACCTTTTGGATCTTCTGATTTAATTGAGGGCCAGGAGAGTGCTTTCTCAGTATAAGCACACGAAATCTTATATTCATTACCAAAGTGTTCTTTCAACAGCTGCTTTGCCTTTTGGTAGCCTCTGCTCGGCGACATGTGTCGACAGCTTCTTACAAGTTCCTGTGGTAGCCCTCTTGTGTACTGAATGAGAGAGTGCAATCTGTCATCATCGTCATCAGTTTTACTTTCTATGGTGTGTTGAAAAGAATGAAGAAATGCCCTGTAGTGCAGAATATCTCCATTAAAAACTGGAATTTCTCCCCTTGGTAAGGTGGAAAGAAGTTGTTGTTTCACAAGCATGTCTGTCAAGTTGTTTTGTCTTTGAAGAATTGTAGCAAGATCAAGCCCCTGAATGATAATAGATGAAGATGATTCTCTACTTGCTCTAGTTGAATGAGAGATTTGTGCAGATGATTTGGAATCAGTATTCACAGTAGTGGGTTGTTGAACTGCATTACTGTTCTGAGGATAAGAATGTCTTGAAGTCAAGACTTGGTGCTGTAGAGACCTGCGCATCAAAAGTCTCTTTTGGCCTCACTTCTTGTGTGTTTTTAGCACTCGATGGGGTTTTATTCAACATTCCCTCACAATACACATTCATGAGATCTTTGGTGACCACACTGTCATTCGTTATAGAGTTTTCAGCATTCTTGAGATACTCAATTTTAGCTGTGGTGGCTGCAATTTCTGCTTGAACTTCCCATACCTCCTTCATCTGTCTAAGTTCTTCTTTTACCTTTTCTATAGCATGTTTTTGTTGCAGTGCTTTGGCCTTTGCAAGTAATGCTGCACTCTCTGCCTCTGCAGAGATACGTGCTGAAGCTGATGTCGACACACTTGTTCTGCTTGATCTGCTGGGCCTGCCAGATCTATTACTATGGACAGACGAAACCACTGAGGCACTATCTTCATCATTTACCTGGTCAGACGCTTTTAGAACAGAAGAAACTTGAGTACTGGCTTGAGAGTCGGGTTCTTGAATCTTAGACATCCACCTTTCAACAGTAGAAACAAACTTATCAACTTGCTTAATTCTTGGTTCATACCAGGTTTTCAAGTCTTCAGCTTTATACTCTTCACTTAACACTTGAACATAGGATTCTTGAAAAGACTCAGAGATTAAGCTGTTCAAACTTCAACATGTTCCCCTTTACTTCTTCCAAATATTCAGCATCAGCCATCAAAGAATTAACAATATTCATTCGCCTTGTAAGATGTGCCAGCTTGCCTGCTCTGGAGGCTTTCAAACGAGCAGCAACCTCAATCAAGTCCTTCTGAGCTGAGCTAGGGGATTTTTCTACATCAGACTCCTCCATTTTGCCTCCAACAAGTAAATATCCTCTTTCCAAAAATATAAAACCTTTTCAAATTTCCTTTGATTCTTCTTTAACAATTTACACACATCAAGATCTTTGAATTCTTCAAATTAATTCTTTCATCCACTGTCTGCAGCATCAAACTTGAAAGTCTTTCCAATAACATTCAAATTTAACTTAGCATTAGCTCAGCAAATTGCATCCTCAAGCACATACCTCTTTGAGAAGTTTCCTTTGTTTGCTGCCTCCAATGCCATGCAGTCTCATGTGGTCTCAAACAGTCTATTCCATTCAAGTACAAAAGTAATCCTCTTCTCAAACAAATTCCATTTTCAAAGCATAGTCTTTCGACATGTTGTAGTGGTAAAAAAAACATGTTCCAAATTTCCAATTTTGTCCCTTGTTTCTTGGCCACTGTGGGAGGTGTTGATGCAATAATCCGACGCGTGCAAAGTAGCATGAATAGATCCAGAAAGGCTTGTTGAAGTTCCAAACAATAACTGAAGTTTATTAAACCAAAATTAACTTGAATTGCAATATAAATTGAATTGCAATATATAGAAAAATTAAATAAGATCTACAGTGGAGGATTATTAATGGGGCAGTAGCTACGGACAGACATGTGGCACATCTGAATACAGCAGTGGGTGGGAATTGTAGGTTCTGTGGAAAGGTAGAAGATTTAGAGCATTTGTTTTTAAGATGTAGAAGATTGGAAGGACTTTTAAAACTTTTCTTAATAGTTGGTTTAAAGCATTTGATGAGGAATTCTCAGAAAAAGTATTTATCAGAGGAGTGAAGTACAGCTTTTTAAATAGAAGGAAAACGTGTTTGATAAATTACTTGATAGGAACTGCAAAGTTAGTGATTTGGATAATAAGAAAGAAATATAGCTGCAAGCACTGATGACGGTGCCATTGCCACCCAGCAGGTGTATGAAAACAATGTATAGCGAAGCGAGCGCTGTAGAGTAACTTCTTTTGCACTGATGTTAGGTTAAGCCCAGGTCTAAGGCTTTACAACTGCTTCCATGTCCAAACATACAGCCAATATTTGGTGAGACAATGCACACAGAAGATAAGAGATCTATGTTATTCTTATTAGCCATTAACAGCTATGCAAAGATTAAATGTAATCATAGCTAAATAGGTGTGTGTGTGTGTGTGTGTGTGTGT
>CM040978.1:24558861-24579454 GCA_022985145.1 Pangasius djambal
CAATCCTCCAGGAGGCTTGGAGTAATATATCAAGTCAATGTTTGAATAAACTGACTGCTCGGATGCCTAGTGTTGTCCCTTATTATCAATGCAAAATGGTCACTAACTAAAGAGGATTTATGCTGATATTGCCCAAAAACCCTATTTTGTTCAGGCGTTTCCAAACTTTTGGAGGGCAGTGTATATATATACACACACATACACACCCTTCACACTCAATCCTCACACACACTCCTCTGAGACACACTCCCCACACACACTCCTCTGAGACACACTCCCCACACACGCACACACGTTTCTGAGACTCACTCCTCACACACACTCCTGGTTTTTACCTCTATGTTGAAGAAGCATGTCCTTGACCCCTTGACACATGGGGATTGTGGGTAAGCATAGCTCTGTGTTCATGTTAAGTGTAAGTATGAAGGCAGACACGTGACCCGCCCGCACACACCACCTTCACACGTTCATAAACACGTTGGTGCAAGAGTATAAAGTCAATCTTATACCCTGTGCTGATCACACACTGGCCTTTTTGCTGTGTTTATAGTATCATGTTCTGTAACCTGAGTGTGTGTTTGTGTGTGTTTGTGTGTGTTTGTGTGCGTTTGTGTGCGTTTGTGTGCGTTTGTGTGCGTTTGTGTGCGTTTGTGTGCGTGCGTGCTAGGATGGGAAGCCCGCTGTTCTTCCCCTGCAGAAGCTGATTGTGAGGGAAGCGGCTCACAGTGACCGGGCGATGTATCTGATCTCAGCGTCTGATGTCAAAGCAGATCTATACGAATTCCACACCTCAACAGCTGAAGAACGAAGCAGCTGGAGACAGCAGATATGGGAAACTATTGAGAAGTGAGTACAATTTATATAATAATAATAATAATAATAATAATAATAATAATAATAATAATACATTTTATTTATGGAAAGTTTTTTTAAGTTTAACTCTGTAGTGCTGTACAATCAGGTAGTAAAAACCAAATGATAAAATGTAATGTAATAAACTGTACAGAATGAAAGAAGAGATGAAGCGATAATATAAATAATTTAGGAAATTAAGAAGAATTAATTCAAAGAATCTTAAAAGAATTACATTCAAATAAGCTTAACCTATAAATACCAAAACTGAGGAAGTATAGAACACCTTTAAGCTTCAATGCATTTTGGCTGTAAAACATTTTGTTTTGTTTATATGTTTTGATATTAAATATTTCAGTAATGAAATTAAAGTGGATGAATGAATGACAGCAATAATAAAATATGTTGTAGATTTACCCAATTTGTCCCTTCCTCACCTGTAGGCCTGTCACGATAACTACTTTTGTTGGATGATATATTGTCCCAGAAATAATTGGGATAAACGATATAATTGTCATTTTTAAGACCATTTTATTCCACTGATATAATGATATGATAGCGTACTCCAAGTACACCCCTTAAAAGAGCAGGGAACCTTTAATTCTTAAGAATATTCAGACATTGGAATAGGAAAGTCAAAAAAATAAACATCCTAAATAAATTTAAAAAAAAACCAAAAAAAACACACAAATAAAAATAAAACCACACAACCAAAACAATAAATAAAATGGACTTTCCGGCTCTGTTAACAAAAATTGAACTAAATATTAAATATTTGGCACAGGAGTATAGAGAATCATTTATAACTCGGGCAATATACTGCCAGTCTAGTTTCTCAATGCTTATGACCTTTGTTAACAAAAAGTACAAAGTAACAATGTATTAGCTAAAAGTTAGATATAAGTAACAACAAGTAGAACAAAGTAACATGTTTGACATAAAGTCAGTTTAGGACTCCTCCTTTTAGAGTGTCTCTGGACATAACACAAAGGCACTTGTGTGGAGATTTTCTTTATGCTTTAGTTCTTCATTGTCCATGTTTTAGTGCACTGTTACGGAAAGAGCGTATTCAGAACGTGACTTACCATTCTACCTAGCATGTTGCTTAAGTTCAAGTTCACTTCATTTGTTCACACAGCTTAAGCAGGTCAGTTCCCAACATTATCGACTATAACTGAATTATTTGAAACACTAGAACTTCTCTTTCTAGATTTTTCTTCACCAAAAGCATTGTTAGTGCATTGTTAACATGTCAATTTTTTCAACTGTATGTTTTAATTAAAATCAGTGCTCTTGCTTGCTACACATCTTAAATTCGAATTCACACAATTTTTACATTTGAATGTGCATTTTTAGCTTAAATCCGACGAATATTTGAAGTTCGAATTTTAATATGACAGCCCTAGAGCAGACGAGAGGACAGAAGCAGCGTGAATGGCTAAAATGTTGGTGACATTCATTCTTATGTAAGCACAATGGGCAATATCAAAGTCAGCAAAAATGATAGAGGTCATATATATATATATATATAGTACATATATCGTACAATAAGTTGATAATGTAATTATTGTGACCGGCCTACTCACCTGTCTGACTCACTTTGTCCCTTATTCAACTGTCTCACTCACTTTGTCCCTTACTTGCCTGTCTCACTTACTTTGCCCCTCAGATGTCCACATGTAGAGGAAGAGCTTATGGAGCATGAAGAAGTTTATCCTGATAAACTCCGCGAAGTTCACGGTAACAATAATAAATCTACAGCACAGTTATAAATACACACAGAATTACGATAGTATGCAATTTTGTATGTATTTGTGTGTGTGTGTGTGTGTGTGTGTGTGTGTGTGTGTGTGAGTAGAGCAGCTGTGTGAGAAAGATGCTCAGATCGAGGAGCTCCTCAGGCAGAAGCTGCAAATTTTTTCCGACCTGTTAGAGGTTCCAGTGGAGAGCTCTACTACAGCAAGACGCCTGCTGCTGCGAGGTTCTGCTTCTGAGCTCCAGCAGGGGGAGCTGCTTGTGAACACCGCCATCATACAGGGTACACACACACCCTTTCAATGAATATCGGCTAGTCTGAGTTTTCTTTTGCAGAAAAGATCAGCTAAAGCTAAACACCTAATATAAATAACAGCTCTATGTGAATAACACACTCTGCACTCTGTCCGTGTGTGTGTGGGGTTTTTTTTTTTCCAGCTGAGAGTTTACAGATGCAGTTGAAGGATGGGGAGATGAACTTTATTCCTCTGTCTGGTGAGAGAGATGATGTTGAGCTGCACAGAAAATCACAAACTTTGCCTGCATACAACAGAATGACAAAAAGTAAGATTTATATAAAAGATAACGTAAAAGTTTCACACACATAAAAGCGGCTTGGATGTTAACAGCGCCCCCTTCTGGAACCTATGGGAGCGTGGGTCACTGAAATGTTTATCAGGCTGTGTCTCACGCACACAGCATGTTGCTGTAGCTTGTGCTAACTCGTCCCTGAATCCTGACTCCTGCTGCAGTACACACACTGACCAAGATGTGATCAGGCGTTCAGTAGAAACAATTTTAATCAGCCACAAGAAAAAAGTTTCTGGAAGATAAAACACAGCACTGGAGCTTTAATTAACACTTACTGTGTTCGATATTAGATGAATTTATCATCGAGACCTAATAAAAATAATATAATTACAGATGCATGTGGTAACTCCAATTTTATTTATTATTATTATTATTATTATTATTATTATTATTGTTACTGTGTGTTGCAGGTGGTGATGGAATTCGGTCCAGAGATCAGAGACCAAACTCAGATCCTCATCTCAGAGACCTTTACCTCGATCCCCTCGAGTTATCTGTGTGTAACACACCTGTGTCTCTCTCTCTCTCTCTCTCTCTCTCTCTCTCTCTCTCTCTCTTTCTCTCTCTCTCTCTCTCTGATCTACTCTTCATCTCTGTGTGATTTTCAGGCTGATGATGAAGGGTGCTCTACTTTTCCTCCTCCTCCAGCACACGTCTTTAAAGCCGAGGTGTTAAACTGCTCTCACTCTCACATTTATCATTAAAATGATGCAAAATTACACTTAACTTATTGTGTGTGTGTGTGTGTGTGTGTGTGTGTGTGTGTGTGTGTTTCCCCAGTGGATTGAGACTGCAGATAAACTGATACGGATGCTGTACAGCCTAAAGGTAAAGAAATAAAAGTGTATAAATTTATTTGAGAAATCGCAGTTAAGTAGCGGAAAGACACTGATCAGCTGACTGGAGTGCGTGTGTCTGCATGCTTGTGTTTGTGTGTCAGGCACTGGTCTCTCAGCAGGACAGCGAGTTGGAGGTTCTGCGTGTGGCTCAGTCAGAGCGTGAGCGACCGTCCCGTCAGCGTTTCAGCTCCATCCAGGATCAGGAGCGACAGCGCCACCTGGAGAAGCAGCGTGAGGAGCTCCTCCACCTACAGAAGGTCCACATGCAGCAGCAGAAAGAGCAGGAGGAATGGGCTCGCGAGCGTCAGCGCCACCTCCTGTACATGCACGAGCAGGAACAGGAAGTGAGCCGCCGCATGGATGAGTGTAAAAACAAGGAGGCATGGCTCTGTGCTGAGAGGGACGTCTTGAGCCGGAGCCGGGAGGAGTACCAGCAGGACTTGGAGCGTCTGAGGGAGAGCACTCGCACTGTGGAGAAAGAGAAGGAGAAACTGGAGCAGGACATCAGGCGATTCAGAAAACACAAGAACCTCACCAACCTGGGCGGAGCCTCACACCTGGACAATGCACATGTACCAAAAGTGAAATATAATACTCTTTCATTAGGGACACAAACACACACACAGACACACACACAGTGGCCACACCTTCTAGTGCATTCCCTAGGGCTGGCCCTCAGACAGGTCACGTCTCCTTACTCTTTCACTAGGACCACCCAGTCACAGGCCATACCTCCTTCTTTTTTTATTAGAACCACCCCACACAGGCCATGCCTCCTTCCTGTTTTACTGTGACTTACATAGAAGCCACGCCTTCTTCCTGTTTTACTGTGACTGATTTATACACAGTAGACTGTTCTGTTGTGTTATTATAGGAACAAAGTCCTCACTTTTATGTTAGCGTGCTGTCTCGGTAGTTAAATGCTTAGCAGCAGAAAGTGTTACCTAATTCATGTGATTGACCTTCAGTTACTTTTTTTTTAACCATAATCGGATATACATATTATACGCTAATTAGGTTATTTTTATCTTGTTTGCTCAGCTGGCTGTTCCGTATTCATCTTCTGACAATATGCTCAGCACCAGATCTCTCGTACCTCAAGACCGCCCTCCGCTAGTCCCTCCTCGCAAAGAGAGCATCAGCGTCACAGCGAGCACGAAAGCGGACGTTCCCATCCAGCTGGTGAGCACGACGAACGAGGCACTAAAATCCAGCAGCGTCCAGCAGCAAATCCCAACTAAACTAGCTATTAGCAAAGGAAAGGAGAAGAACAAGAGCAAGAACTCGCATCATCGCACCAACAGCGCAGGTGACACACAAACACACACGTTCCACGTTTTACACACTGAATCGAAGGGAGGGATGTACAATGCAAACATAATTGGGCTTGAGACAGAACCCTGAGGAACACAGCATGTGTTTATAACAGGGCTGCAGGTAAACTTTACTTAGATAATCAATGAAGTTATTGTTTTTTGTTTTGTTTTTTTTAACTGGTTTCACACACTGTTAGGATCTTACCTTACAAGCTCTGATTTGTTCAGACGAGTCAACTTAAAAATAAAGGCTGATATCTGCTGACCGTCTCACTAACCAAAATACTCGGACGCTATTTATTTTTTTTTGCTTACTGTGCGTGCGTGCGTGCGTGCGTGCGTGCGCGCGCACACGAAATTAATAATTTTCAGTGTGGAGAATCAACTCCAAAGCTTTGTGGTTGATTTTTGGAATCAGTGAATCGACTCTTTTAGGGATTGACTCACAGGATGGAGATGTGATGACTTCAATCATGTCTAAAAAATATACTTACTATACTTAAAATAAAGCCATGTAGTACTTTACAAATAATAGTATAAATGCTGATTTAGATAGCATTATTACTTTATGGTGTGAAGAGACGTAGTTCCACAGCATGCGTCGTCACACACCCATGTTAACTAATCGGTCGTGGAATTTTGTTGATTAGTTGTTGCAGCTCAGGTTTATAACACATTTATTTACTGTCTGTGTTAATGTGCTTTTGCAGTGTTTGTAGTTGGAAATGTGTTACGTTACTAAGAGTTTGTATGAGCTTAATGCGTTTACATACTGTACTGCAATAACATGGTGTGTGTGTGTGTGTGTGTGTGTGTGCTCGTGCACTTGGTTTTTCAGCCTCGATAGAAGTTTCTGAAGTTTTTCCCATTAAAGTGTCAGGAAAAGAAGGAGGAAGTTTACGAGCAATGAAAACCACAAACCCACACATACTCACTGCAGGTAACACACACACTGCAAGTATCACATACATACATGCACACATTGCAGGTAACACACACACACACACATCCTGTGATGGTGTAATTTGTTCTTTATGCAGCAGTTTTTTGTGCTGACACAGTAACATTGTGGTGAATAAACAGTAAAATGTTTCATTTTGGAAAAATCATTTGGTTTCAATTGTTTTAGTTAGCTTTGTTACTCTGCTTGCTAGCTAATGGGTCAGAATCGCACTGTTCTTTGGAACACAGAGCTGTTTATAACTATGAACAAATTCCATCTGTACATCTGTCAGTATTTTGCTAGCTTGTTAGCATGCTAGGTATTCAGCTCTCTTATAGCATGTGTGTGTTTACAAATGTAAACTAGTTATTAAACATGTGAGTGTCTGTGTGATGGTGCGTTAGCATGACAGAGACTGAGTATAAATCATGTTCTTTAAGCTGTGTTAATTTGGTGATTTTCAGACATTTATCCAGAATATGCTCTGAACTCGAAGCCGCATTCAGATAACGCTCTCCAAAAATCCGCTCAGCCACAGAACCATCAGAGAACCAAGAGCAGCAACCAGGAGGACATTTTCTACTTTTAATTCTTCACTGAATCATCTCTGAACACTTACACACTCACAGTTAAACAGCTTGATGAATAGGATTTCTGTGGCAGTGACAGTGAATTTTACAAATTTTTATACACAGGTTTTAATTTTAGAAGCTGGTGGAGGAAATTATTTTTAATGTTTTTTAGTACCACTGTTTTATAGCACTTTCTTTTTTTGTACAAAAAAAAAAAAAAGGATGGAAATTCATTCAAACACTAGAAAAGTTCGAGATCAAAGTGCTGTTTTTGTAAAGAACTGTATAATTTGTGAATATCATGACTCAAGTTCAGGGAATTTTAAATGTTTAGAAAATTAATGATGTAATGCTGTTAGAGAAAATAATTAGCAGTTTGAATTTTTTTTTTTTTTTTTTTTTTTTTTTTTTAGTTAAAATTTCAGGACTCAGAAAAAGCAGATCTGAAAATCCAAGCTGAAAAATTACATTTTTGAAAATGATGTATATTTTCTGTTAGAGAAACACCTAGTGACGTTACAATCTTGTTTTTCAAAAACAATCCTGCTGGATTGAGTTATCGTGCATGAACAATTAAGTAATGTGAGGTTTTTCTTCTTTTTTTAATTCTGGAAAAAAGGAACATTTGAAACCAAAAACTTTTGGATTTTGTAGTCTGAAAAATAAAAAGGGAGAAAGTCATCATGTTGAATTTTTGTGCTTTAATTGTTTTTTTGTTTTTTTTTTAAACCCTCAGAGTGAAAGCGTTTATATATAAACCAACACTGCAGTTATCTGCAGAAGAATCGGGTACATGGCTATGTTCTAATACTGTTTCATGTCAGCTTCCCCTCTCCATATCCGCAATCTCAAGGCCTCTTCCACTTTTTTAACTTTTATAATAAAGTGGGAGTTAAATTAAAAAAGAAAAAATCAGATTAAAGAAAAAAAAAATAGTTTTTTTGTTTCAGTCTATAGGATGGATTTTTAGGGAAAATTTAAGTTTAAAAAATGACTAATAATCTAATAAAGGTAAAAATTAAGGTAAAATTAATAAGGTAAAAATTTGTATTAATGTGCATAAAGAAGCCAAGGAAAGATGGAAAAATCTCCAAAAGGCATCAAATTACAGATTAGACATTCTTATAATATGTCAAAAAAAGTTAGATTTTATTTCCATCATTTACACTTTCAAAATAACAGAAAACAAAAAAATGTCGTCTGCAAAAGTTTGGGCACTCTGCAGAGTTAATATCTTGTACTGCCCCCTTTGGAAAGCTGAGACCTGACAGTGTCATGGATTGTTCTCAATCATCGTCTGGAAAGACCAGGTGATGTCAATCTCAAAGGTTTTAAATGCCCAGACTCATCTGACCTTGCCCCAACAATCAGCACCATGGGTTCTTGGGGTGCCCAAACTTTCGATCCCCACTGTAATTTGTAAATCTGCATCAGAGTATCAGGTGCACAGAAATAATTCTCTTAATTCCACTGTTTTGTTTATTTAGAAGATCAGATTTTAAAAATCACAGGCCATAAAATAGATAAAATAAATAAATGAATAAATAATTTAATAAAGAAAGAAAGTCGTCCCCTTTTGTCTTCAGTCCACTTCATCAGTTGTCTCTTCTGTCCTCTGAGGACATTCCTCCTCTGTAGGTGGAGGCGGGTCTTCACCTTGATTGGTCACTTCACTCACAACTGGCTCCTGACTGGCCGAGGTCTCGGACATGGCTGGGTTTAGTGCTTGAGTGACAGGGGTCATGGTGACAGGAGAAGGCTGAAGAATGAAAACGCGTGAAGGTCAGAGTATAAAGAGAAGGAAGTGAACAGTGTAGTGAACTAATGAGAGGTCTGGGACACACCCACAGGGAGTGACACATTTACTACAAAAGCATTACTTCTGCTGTTAATGCTCAGTAGTGTATTCTAGCAACGACGTGACGTGACGTGTGTGTGTGTGTGTGAAACTGACCAGAGACATATCCCCGTTCCAGTAGGCCTTCAGTTCAGAGCGCCACAGCGCCACCGTCAGACTCAACAGCAGAGAGCAGGGAACCAGATAGAGGAGAGCTGGCTGAGCCGAGTTCATCAGTAACGCACACACAAAGCTGAGGAGCAGACCCACGCTGTACCCTATACACACACACACACACACACACACACATCACATACAGTAAACACACTAATAAATGAGCACATCACAGTTAGGGTGAAATTTGAACCTGCTCATTCATGTCATTACCCAATCAGCCACCCAGGTGTCAGAACTCTGTACAACTGTGTTGAGCAGAAAAGCATCACAGAACACGCAACACATTCAACCTTGACAGCAGAAGACCACATCAGGTTCCTCTCCTGTCAGCCAAGAACAGGAATCTGAGGCTATAGTGGAGACAGACCCACACTGGACAGCTGAAGATTGGAGAAACAAGTTGCCTTGTCATTATCCTTCTGAAATACTCAAACCATCTGTCTGACAGTCACAGTCACTGAAATTTTCTCCACATTGTGATGTTTGATATGAACATTAACTGAAACTCTTAAACTGTATTTGCATGGGTTTATGCATTGTGCTGCTGCTGACGTGATTGGCTGATTGGATAACTGCAAGAGTGTACAGGTGTTCCTAATAAAGTGGACTGTGTGTGTGAGACTCACCGACAGTGGAGGCCAGGAAGTAAACCCGTGATGAGTGTACAAGAACATCAAACCTGTGGCAGTACACTATGAGCAGACCTTATAAAGAGATGACAATTTATTATTATTACTGATGGTGCTGCTGCTGTTGTTATAAACACAGTAATCAGGAGGAAGTGCTGAAGTAAATGATTATGAACTGCAGTGAGGCAAAGTTTCAGTACCGGGAATTAAAATGTCTCCGAAACCCAGCAGTAAAAATGGCCGACTACACAGAACCATAGCAGAAAAGTTCAGATAAGGAACCTTCAGAACCATCGGGAGCTAGACACACACACACACACACACACATATACAAATAAAACACAAGAGGTTTACACTGTGCAAAGTCCTTGTGGAGCATTAGTTCTGTCCGCCCGTCTGTCTGCCTGGCTGTATGTGTCTTGATCTGATAAGCTATCTCCACTTGTCTGTCTGTGTGAGCTAAGTCTTACCTTCTCGTGTGTGGATGAATCAGAGGGACCTGCTCCTACTTCAACCATGATGCTCTCCCCACTCTATACACACACACACACACACACGTAGGGCTCTGAGTCAGTATAGTGTGTGTGTGTGTGTAATATATATATATATTTATATATATATATACATACATATATACATATACCTTAGTAAAATAAGGTGTTATAAACACGAAGAAGACATCATACACTAACAGAGCCGTGAGCAGGAGAGTGCAGGCCTGTGGGGTGAAAAACAATAACACAACTACACAATAACACAACTACACAACAGAAAATTATACAATTTAGTGTCACTCACTCTGAAGCTGGGCAGTCTGAATGTTTTCAGAACGTAGAGGCAGCAAGCCATGCCCAGTGCGTCCTGCAGCACCCACGCCCACCTTACACACACCCACACACACACACGTGTACTGTCAGACAGATTACATACAGTGGATATAAATGTTTACACTACAAAAATTGTAAAAGTGCAGGTTTTTGTGATGTAAAAAATATAAACAAAATAATTGTCAGATCTTTTTCCACCTTTAATGTGATTTAACAACAATAACATTCAAGTGAAAACTAATAGGAACCTTTTAGGGGGGAAAAAAAGAAAAAACTTCAATAACCCGGTTGCATAAGTATACACAACCTTTTATAATGGGTGAATTAATCACATTCAAACTCACATTCAAAAATAATTAGACAAAGCAATCATCATTATAAAGATGACGAGACGAAAACTTATCAGGGAGGTAGCTGAGAGACCAACAGCAACATTAAAGGAGCTGCAGAAACATCAGGCGAGCACTGCTCACTCCCTGCATGTGACAACAATCTCATGTGAATATTCTTCACATGTCTGGGTGATGGGGTAGGGTGGTTAGACGGAAGCCCTTTGGCACCATGTGGCAAAATGTGTTATTGTCTGATGAGGCCAAGGTTGAACTTTTTGGGCATAATTCTAAAAGATATGTTTGGTGCAAAAACAAGACCCAAAGAACACCATACCCAAGGTGAAGCACGGTGGTGGCAGCATCATGCTATGGTTCTGTTTCTCTTCAGCTGGGACTGAGGCTCTAGTCAAGATAGAGGGAGTCATGGATAGCTCCAAATGCCAATCTATTTTAACACAAAACACAAAAAATTTCACCTTCCAGAATGATAATGACCCAAAGCACAAATCCAAGTCAACAAAGGAACAGCTTCAGAAGAAGAAAATTAAAGTTTTGGAATGGCCCAGTCAGAGCCCAGATTAAATTTTATCAATAACCTGTGGAATGACCTGAAGAGGTCTGTGTACAGGAGATCTGCTCGCAATCTGATAGATCTGGAGCATTTTTGTAAGGAAGAGTGGAATAAAATTACCAAATGAAAACACTGAGTGCTGTATTACAAGCAAAAGTGCTTTAAGAAAGTGTTAGTTAAGGGATTTGCATACTTTTACTGCAAGCACAATAGTGTAACATTTTTTTCATAAAACATTTCTATTTGTTTTTCACTTGAACCTTGTTGGTTGCTATTTCACATTAAAGGTGGAAAAAATCTGACGATTTATCTTGGTTTCTTTTTTTACATCACAAAAACCGGCACTTTTAACAGGGGTGTATGGACTTTTATATCCACTGTTTTATATCCACATTACTACTTTCTCCTATAAATGTGTGTGTACCGGTCATCGTTGCGGAACACACCCCAGGTTATGCTCACACTCACACACAACACACCCAGCAGCAGCATCCGCACCTCCGGCCGCCTTTTCAAGTAGGGCAGCTTGTTCTCGGGAATCCTGCTCCACACACACACACACAGTTAAATAAATTTCCTAAAAATAAAACAAACAGTTCCTGTTGTTTTTGTGAGATCATCAAAAGAGCAGCTGACAAATATGACACTGTTTCAGTCTGCATCCCAAATCATATTCCATAGGTTACATAATATTTTGTGTTTAGTGTTAAACACTTTAACTTATATAGCTAACACTGCTTGCTAAAGTGTGTAAACAGTAACACACACACTCTGTCAAGATTTATACCAAACACATACTAAACAACATACTACTATACTAAATAGTGTCCAACAAGTACCACATCCCAGGGAACTACAGGTTATGTGCTCCTGTGACCTCCTCTTCAGTATATGATTCAGGACGCAATTGGGTTACATCTCAAATCACACACTTTACACTAGAACTTTACTAGTGAGTTAGAATAAAACCTCTACAGGCTAAGTGCTGTTTAGGATAGATGATTTAGACATGTAGTGCACATGATGCTAAACTGAAGCTTATAAGCTTCCATTACATGTTAGCTAGATTAGCCTCGTAGCTAAAAAGACATTTAGGGTAAAGTGGACAGTGTGGACATTTTAACATTTATAAATGAATGTCTCTTTACTGATGTAGAGGACGTGTCGAGGCACATGTGCTGCTCACCTGCACTTTCCGACAGGAATTCTGCAGACGATAAGCCAGAGACAGTTGTACAGACCCACAGAGGAGGTGAGACAGAATATCCAGATGAAGACATGCACTGTGGAAAAGCGGAAGGTCAGGAACGGCGCTGGCCCAGAACTAATCTCCGCCTCCACACTGTGCAGATCAGCTAGCTCCAGAGTTCACAGGCCTTTTTACCCCCTAACTCCCAGCACTCAGTCTCAACCTGCCATCCATCAGCTACCAGCCATGGAGGGTGAAGACTTCCTCTGAGACACGTGAAGCCAACCACATCTTTTCAAACTGCTGCTCATGCTGCATCACACACTCTGAGGAAAGCGCTATCTGCCCTCTACTGCATACATGAGCTCACAGTAGTTTATGAAAAAAAGAATATTTTCCAGTACATGAAAGTGCATCTGGCCAATAAAGTGATTTCGAGTACTGTGTAAAGAATACGTATGAGGAAGTGTTTTCTGGCTGGCTGAGAGCAGGAGGAACATTAGAGGAGTGTGCTTCAGGTGAATTATAATGTGAGTTGTGCCTTAAATCATGTAGCATTACTTAAACGTAAAAGTAAACACAAATACCCAGATAATCGTAGAACATATAAAGAAGCAACAGCATGAGGCAGCACATCCCCACATACACAGCGATCGTGGTCGGAGTCAAGTTCACCGTCTCTCTCTCCTCTTTCTCTCCGATCTCCTCCTCCTTCATCCGTCTGAAGAGAAAATTACATCTCATTTAACCGTTTTCCTGTTGCCCCCTAGTGGCCACTGTGTGATAAAACACATACAGTATTAATGTAATATGACAGTCCTCTGTGCCCTGCGCACTTTCACCTGGGAAACCATGTACTAGTGGCCTTATTTGCATATCGGAATCTGATTGGCTGATATTTAGTGATGTAACACTAACTAAGATTTATCTAATTAGTAATTAATCATTAACAAAATTAGGGCAGTATCTTTTAAACTTTTAAACAAAAAATATTTAGATTTTTTAAATAGAAGGTATATTTTATTGTAGAATTGCTTATTTGTTATGGAACTGTCCATTTTTGTGCCTTTACTGTTAAAAATATCCTTAAAAAATGTAAATTCATATTGTTTCATATCCATGAATATAAACTCTTAGAACTGACCTTATGTTTTATTTCAGAAAGGAAATGAAATATTACACTAATTCTTTGAAACAAAAAGCAGTTCAAACTGTACTTTACCTTTTTATATAACAATTTATTTTACACTCTAGAGTAAATATAACTGGGTTCTACACAAATATAAATCATCTTCGTGTAAACAAGTACTTGATACGTTCAACAAATCAAATGATTCAGTGAATCATTCAGTCAAGCTCGAGATTCATTCCTCTCCAGTGAATCAGACGAGTCAGTGAGTTAAATGAATCCTAAATGAGTCCAGAGCACATATTAATTACTTAACAAAAGAAGAAGTGTGTAGGAGTGGTATGTGTTGGTGGCGTGTGTGTAGAAGAGGTGTGTGTGTGTAGGAGAGGTGTGTGTGTGTAGGAGAGGTGTGTGTAGGATCAATGAATGTGTTGGAGAGGTGTGTGTGTAGGAGGTGTGTGTGTAGGAGCGGTGTGTGTGTTGGAGGTGTGTGTAGGAGCGGCGTGTGTGTTGGAGGTGTGTGTAGGAGCGGCGTGTGTGTTGGAGGTGTGTGTAGGAGCGGCGTGTGTGTTGGAGGTGTGTGTAGGAGCGGCGTGTGTGTTGGAGGTGTGTGTAGGAGTGGTGTGTGTGTTAGAGGTGTGTGTGTGTGTGTGTGTGTGTTGGAGGTGTGTGTGTTGGTGGTGTGTGTGTGGGGGAGCAGTGTGTGTGTTGGTGGTGGGTGTGTAGGAGCGGTGTGTGCGTAAGAGCAGTAATGTGTGTTGGAGGTGTGTGTGGGAGTGGTGTATGTGTAGAGCATTGTGTGTGTGGGAGCGGTGTGTGTGCTGTCTCACTTTTTGATTTCTCGGACACCGGTCCAGTATCCTCCCCCCGCTACCGTCCCCACGGCCATGAAGAACATCACCACCACGCTAAAGTCCACCACCGGCCCGTCAGGAGAGTACAGCACCACCTGCTTCCTGGCTCTGAAATGCTGCCAAGTACCCCGACAAGACACACACTAGGGCTGGGCGATTTCATGAAACTTGAAGACACTTTTACAATATTTACAGCTGTGTACCATTTTAAAAATATGAAAAACATTTGTCTACAAAAATAAATTACACTTTAAATCAAAAAGAATAAAACAGAATAAATATTAATAACAAATATAAAAATACATTTTACCATTTTAAAGGGCTGGCACTGCTATTTTTTTTAAAAAAAGGTTAGCAAAAGATATCACAATACCTGAGATATCTCAGAAAAGTGTCACAATATCAATATTATATCGTCATATCACCCAGCCCAACACACACTTGGTGAACATGGTGAATATTCAACAACTTCCAGGTCACACTGGATCAAGGAATCAAGCAGTGCAGGTTTACAGATTTACCTTTAGTGCTCCAGCTCTACTGAGGGTGGAGCTTCAAGTCAAGTCAAGTCAAGTCAAGAGGCTTTTATTGTCATTTCAACTATATATAGCTGACGCAGTACACAGTGAAATGAGACAACGTTTCTCCAGAACCTTGGTGCTACATAGAACAATTTCTGTAGTACGTGTTTCTGATTGGTCAGAGTTGTGTAATTACCGTGTGGATGTCCAGCATGTCAGTGTAACTGATTAAAGCGAGCGGAATGTCGATCTCCTCATACTGAGACTTATTCCCCTTTGGAGGGATCTTTGAGAAAAAGAAGAATAAAAGAATAAGAATAATAAACACATTTTTATAAAACATATATAGGTCAAGGTCAGATCCTCACCAGCTCTTCTTTGCTGATGATCACGAGACCTTTTGCATCATTCGTTTGGGCCAAACGAACTTTTTCATAAAACGTGCAGTTCCCACGCATCACCATGGCAACACGGTCTGGAAACCCACCATGTGGGACATCGGAGTTGGAGCAAAGCACAGACGGGGTCATGTCATACACCTCCACTGCGGACTGAGAAAACACACAACACAAACTGGCCAATCAGCATCGAGAACAAGTAATAATCACACTGAGAATTTTTATTCTGTTTCTGAAATACTGTCAGTAAGAGTTGCTCTCTCACTCTCTTTCTCTCTCTGTCTCTCAAAGTCAAAAGGTTGCTTTATTGGCATGACAAATATTAACATTTGTATATTGCCAAAGCTTTGATACAGACTTTGGGAACAAAGTAGAAAATAACTACAAAAATAAATAAATAGAAACAAATGTACATACAGTCAGCAATGCAGTCAAAAAGAAACACTAGTAATGAGAGTCATAGAACACTGAGAATTAAAATAACGATTATATATATATAAAAAAAAACTCTCTCTTTCTGTTTTTCTCTCTCACTCACCGTGGTGTGGAGGTGGTGAGGTAAGGGTGTCCAGCGGGAGTTGAAGTGGATGCAGTAATCCTTCCCTTCACTTTCTCCCAACTCACTGAAATGAGCTACGCCATATTCTCCTAAAACCTGCAGGGACAAACACCACATCTGTAAAACATATGTGCTGTGTCCTGAATCAGACATTACACATACACTATACTGCCAAAAGTTTTGGGACGTCTGCCTTTACATGCACATGAACTTTAATGACATCCCATTCTTAATCCGTAGGGTTTAATATGGAGTTGGCCCACCCTTTGCAGCTATTACAGCTTCAACACTTCTGGGAAGGCTTTCCACAAGGTTTAGGAGTGTGTTTATGAGAATTTTTGACCATTCTTCTAGAAGCGCATTTGTGAGGTCAGGCACTGATGTGTGACGAGAAGGCCTGGCTCGCAGTCTCGGCTCTAATTCATCCCAAAGGTGTTCTATCGGGTTGAGGTCAGGACTCTGTGCAGGCCAGTCAAGTTCCTCCACACCAAACTCACTCCATCCATGTCTTTATGGACCTTGCTTTGTGCACTGGTGTGTAGTCATGTTGGAACAGGAAGGGGCCATCCCCAAACTGTTCCCACAAAGTTGGGACCATGAAATTGTCCAAAATGTCTTGGGATGCTGAAGCATTAAGAGTTCCTTTCACTGGAACTAAGGGGCCAAGCCCAACCCCTGAAAAACAACCCCACACTATAAATCCCCCTCCACCAAACTTTACACTTGGCACAGTCAGGCAAGTACCATTCTCCTGGCAACCGCCAAACCCAGACTCGTCCATCGGATTGCCAGACAGAGAAGCGTGATTCATCACTCCAGAGAACACGTCTCCACTGCTCTAGAGTCCATGGCGGCGTGCTGTTGTTCCCAATTGCTTCCACTTTGTTATAATACCACTAACAGTTGACCGTGGAATATTTAGTAGTGAGGAAATTTCACAAATGGACTTATTGCACAGGTGGCAACCTATCACGGTACCACGCTTGAATTCACTGAGCTCCTGAGAGCAACCCATTCTTTCACAAATGTTTGTAGAAGCAGTCTGCATGCCTAGGTGCTTGATTTTTATACACCTGTGGCCATGGAAGTGATTGGAACACCTGAATTCAATGATTTGGAGGGGTGTCCCAAAACTTTTGGCAATACAGTGTATCTGCTGCTTATATTTAAGCAATATCACACAAGCAAGAACGATGTTGTAGTGAATATCAGCTTGGCTGTGATTCGGTCATAGTCACAGGGTCACAGCTAATTGCAGGTTATCACAGCTAACTACAGGTAACTGCAGGTAATCACAGCTAATTGCAGGTAATCACAGCTAATCGCAGGTAATCAGGTAATCACAGGTAATCATGGGTAATCGGGTAATCACAGGTAATCATGGGTAACCTGTGATACAGAGTAATCAAGGCCTGCACTCTAAAACCACAGTTTAAAACCAAAGGGCTTGCACTCTAAAACCAAAAGAAACATTTGTTTGTTCCTGTCCCCACCGTCTTTTACTAATTGCTCTGATGACTCTTCCAGACGGATAATGCATGCCTCAGCTTCCTCCAGTCTCTCCTGCATAACCATCACTTTTGCTTTCAGCTCAGAGGACATTTGTTTAATAGCAGAGACATCCGTGCAATGCCTGACAGTGTGGACAGTGTTTTCAGCAAACGGTTTGTGAAAGTTAGCGGAAGATTCTGTAGATTTAGGGAACTCCTCTAAACTTGCCTCATCAACCTGTTCATGTGCCAGAATTTTCTGTGTGGATGGATGGCTAGGATTTTTTAAATGTCTTGATGATGCCATTTTCCTACCTTTATTTACTCTTAACACTAGGTACCCTGGAGGTTTTGCAGATCCAGGTGAGCTAAGAAATACTTACAAATATGGCCTTTTCATTAATAAAAGGTTAATTTAACTCCAAGGTCCTCAAGGTTCTCTGCACCCACGTGACTCCTATAGCATAATTATTGGCATTAATAGTTTGTTTATTTTTTCTCCAGCAATGAAAATACTTCCCAAAGAAGCCACAGCTTCATGTTGGATGTTGCCTTGGCAATGCACAGGCTGACTGACAGCCAGTAGTAAGTGAATTAATGGTTTCAGTGTAATGAACTATTGCTAAAACTGGAATACTGACTAAATATCAGTGCTCTTATCCAATAAGGTGTCACATTTAATGCAATATTAGCTCATCTGCATATTTAAAAAAAATAAATAAATAAAATAATAATAATAATAAGAAGAAGAAGAAGAAGAAGAACAGCAACAATATTATTATTATTATTATTATTATTATTATTATTATTATTATTATTGTTGTTGTTGTTGTTGTTATTAATATTATTGTTGTCGTTGTAACTGTCTTTTGGAAAAGTGAAGTTTTTTTTTTTTTTTTTTTTTTGCATTTGCTTTCTCATGAATATCAGTCTTTATTAATATTAATATAAATCTGAATAATTAATAGGTGAAATACAGCATCTCTTCCTCCTCCTCTAACACAGAGCTGCAGTTAGCCAAATTAGCTCTGGCTGAACACATCACTTCACCATGTTCTTGTGGATAAATAATATTTTTAATCATATTAATAATAATAAATGATGGAGTGTGTTAATAAACACTTCATACCTGTGTGATGAGAAGAGCAGCGCAGACCAGTGCTGATAAACACCCCATGATGATGTCTGACTACTGCGTCCGCACACACACACACACACACATTGGCTCATACCCAGCAGTGATGACATCAGCCTCCACGCGATTGGTTCACACTTCTGTCAATCACATCACTGCCTCGCGATCAGCTGTTCAGGGCCGCGAGCACAAATACTTCAAGTGCACTACAAAGGGTCACTACATAAGTGTACTACAGGGAACATTTTGGATACAGCTCTTTCCTTTGGATGTAAGTGCACTCCATAGTGTATGAAATAAGAGTATTTGTAAAAAAAAAAAAAAAAATACGTAGTGCATTATAAAGAAAATATGTAGTGTCCATAGAAAACATTTGGGATTAAGTGCACTACATAGGGAATGGAAAATGGAATATGTGTGCTATGTACTGCACTACGTAGTGAACAGGGCGCAGGTGCATGTCAGATGTGAAGTTTTACTCCTGAAATCTGAACATAATCACCAAAACAAACTGATCAAGCGTGATTGCATTGCGGAGGAATGCAGCTTGCGTCATCACAACAGGCCGCAGTGAGGGGGGCGAGGAGAGTCTACGTCATCAACGCTCGCCGCAGAGGAGTCCGGGTGACGTCAGTGTGGAAGTGGAATGCGGCGATCATAAGGAATGTAAGTAACTTTTTAATCATTATTTTTTTGTGTTTTATGTTCGGTAATCTCTGCATATAAACACGAAAGCACACGCAGAGTAAGAGTTCAGATATACAGGAGAACAGGAAACACGGATTAATTACGAACAGTGTCATAAAAACATAAAAGGTACAGATTGAGTTAGCTATAGGAGCGTGAGCAGAGTACATCTAAAGTGTGAATGGTTCAGAGTGACAGCTGGTCTGAATAAATGTCCTGTGTTTGCTGTCTTTATGTGAGAAAAACAGTGACTGGTGGTCTTTAACACCACATTAGCCATTAGCTAGCGAGCTAGTGAGTTAGAGTTAAAACCTGAGTTTGAGGAAGAGATATTTCTAACAGCGTTAGTTATTATTATTAACACTTTAACATGACTGATTTAACACAGAAATATTCCGATTAAACACTGGACACGGAGGGATTTAACACCACAGACCCCACAGTGAGGTCATTTAGGGGTAAGTATTTTCACTCTGAAGAATATGTTGATTGTATTATCATGGCTTCAGTACTGTCACAATATCACATTTCAATATATATCAATATAAACATTATTATTGTTGTTGTTGTTGTTGTTGTTGTTATAGTCAGCTTAATGATTAGTATAGAATGTCTAACTGTCTGTCATTCTATCATTCTGTCTGTCTGGTCATCTGTGTGTCCTGTTTGTGTTCTTATCTGTTCTTCTGCATTAAATTGGGGAATCAAACAATTAAAAAAAAATAATAAAAAATAAAGCAACTCTGCAGTGTTGCTGGAAATTGTTCACAAAATTTATGATGCGTATCGTCTATTGTAGAAATGTCTTTGAGAATTGTGATATTTTTTGTAATATCACCCAGACCTAGACTCTGTCTCTCTATTTATCTGTCTATCTATCTGTCTGGCAGTATGCCTGACTCTCCACCTTTCTCTCTATCTGTCTGGCTGGCTGTGTATCTGTCAGCTTGTCTCTATGCCCATCTGTGTTTCTATCAGTCTATGTCTCAAAATATCCCTGTCTGTCTGTTTATTTTACAGCTGTACACTGTATTTAAGTTATTTATATCCTCACTGTCCTCACTAACTTCACTGCCCTCACTCTCTTTACTGCCCTCACTAACCTCACTATCCTCACTATCCTCACTCTCTTTACTGTCCTCACTATCATCACTCTCTTTACTGTCCTCACTATCCTCACTATCCTCACTAACCTCACTATCCTCACTATCCTCACTAACCTCACTAACCTCACTGTCCTCACTATCCTCACTCTCTTTACTGTCCTCACTAACCTCACTAACCTCACTATCCTCACTAACCTCACTGTCCTCACTCTCCTCACTCTCTTTACTGTCCTCACTAACCTCACTATCCTCATTCTCTTTACTGCCCTCACTAACCTCACTAA